>CM040122.1:358032408-358454132 GCA_022559845.1 Amorphophallus konjac
TGCTACAAAACCTCCGATGCCTCCCATATAGCCCGGTTATTCTTTGATGAGGTAGTCCGCCTCCATGGGCTACCCAAGACCATAGTCTCCGATAGAGATGTCAAATTCACTAGCTATTTTTGGAAGACTCTTTGGCACATGATGGGTACCCTCCTCAAATTCTCCACTGCCTACCACCCCCAAACGGATGGCCAAACTGAAGTGGTCAACCGGAGTCTAGGGAACCTCCTTAGGTGTCTTGTTGAGGATCGGCCCGGAAATTGGGATCTCATCTTACCACAGGCTGAGTTTGCATACAATAATTCCGTCAATAAGTCAATAGGGATGAGTCCATTTGAAGCAGTGCATGGGTACAAACCAAGAAAGCCATCCGATCTCATTCCCCTTCCCCAGCATGCTAGAGTGTCCATTTCTGCCGAGTCTTTTGCACAACATATTAGAGAGTTGCATGAGGAAATCCGCAAGCACATTGGCATGAAAAATGAGGCGTATAAAAGGTTGGCCGACTCTCACCGGCGTCACTTAGAGTTCCAAGTGGGTGACTTTGTGATGGTGAGGACGGAGAGGCTCTCCCCAGGAGCCAACTCCAAGTTGAGACCACGTGGGACTGGGCCCTTCCAGGTCTTGAGGCGTATTGGTGCGAATGCTTATGAATTAGATCTCCCTGAGGATTATGGGGTAAGTCCTACATTCAATGTCACTGACTTAGTGTCTTACAAGGGCCCCACGGTGAGACCTAGTGAGGAGATCGAGCCCACTCCCTCCTTTGAGAGAGCACCCACCCGAGAGGAGAGTCCACTAGCCAAAAGAGCTCAGCGTGATCGCATTGAACAAATATTGGATGAGCATGTCACTACCACCCGGAGCAAGGTCTATGAGCGCTATCTCGTCAGGTGGAAGGATCGGCCTCCGTTGAAAGACTCATGGGTAAGTCGGGAGGGCCTACAGCGATTGGATCCAGATCTCCTCGAGCGGTACCTTAGCCGGATGGACCCTTACTCGACGGAGTCGAGCTCTTTGCGGCCCAGGGGATTTGATGGAGGCATTACCCACGACTCCCTTTGGCTCGAGTCCACTTCTTCACATTCGGGAGCTAGTTGAGTTTGGGCCTCACTCTATTAAGGCCCCTTATCCATTTTGTAGTTTTCCTTTGAGTCATTTTGATGTATTTCCATTTTATTTGAGTCATTTCCCTAAGTCTAGCACTTATTTTCCTATGTTTGGTATCATCATGATGTCTAATGTAAGCTATTGGGCCCCATTTGTTGGACTAGGCCCATTAGCACTCCCAACCCCCTTGGTTATTTGTAGTTGTTTATTTTGTCAGGGACTTATTGTAAAGAGTGGGTTGCCTATATATAGGACCCCACTCCCCTCATTTGAAGTTAATGAATGATTACATCCTTTTGAGTTAAACTTGCCATTTGAGTTCAAATTGGAGTGATTCCTCTAGTTTTTGGGTGAGAGACCCTAGGGGAGAGATTCCCCACCCATTCCCCTCTTAATCTCTCTATTTCACCCCTCTTTCTCTCTCCTCCAACCCCAAATCCGAATTTCCTTCTCTCTCCTCCCTCCTCCCATCCACTTCCAACCTCCAACCACCTCCTTTAATGCCCTCCACTTCCCCATGGCCTCCATTACTCCACTCCCTAGTTCCTAGGTAGAAGTCTCCCCATTCCAACACCTTCCTCCACCTTCCAACCAAATCTACCCCATTCCAATGCAAGCACTCCACTTCCCAACATAATCACCCACCTTCCAAGACCTTTTGAATTTGAAATCCACCCTTCCCTCCACTCACTTGTGCCCCCCTCACCTTCTCCTCTCACCCACCTTCCCCAAATTCGTAGCTCTTCCTCCTCCACCTGCTAGCACTTGCTTCCAGCCATTCTCCACCTCATTCCCCATCACCATTAGCTCCCTTCTCCACCCCACAAGAGCCCCCACTCTCCCTTAGGTCATTCCTACCATTTCCCTCCACCAAAGAAGCCACATCTCCCTCTCATTTCTTCTAGTAGGTTGGAGCTGTGCAGATCTGCAGAACAGCCCTTGTTGCAGCGTCAACCACAGATTCATCCTAGTTCTTCAGAAGGCGTGGCCTACCTTTCTGGAAAGGCCTTCCAGTCTACTTCGCAGGCGAGGTGGAATCAACACGATCGGAGCTCGGAGCTGCCAGATAGAGCCATTCTCCCAACAGTGCGCAGAGAGGTCTTCATCCTGGACCAGAGCGTGGAAGATCCTTCTGCCACGACAAACCCCAGCGGATTCAGGCTGAAGCCCTTCATCAAAGTTCTTCCTCTACCGGTCATCTTTCAAGATCAAGAAACAGAACCCCGTTCGGCCACCGGAGGAAGAAGTTACGAATTTTCTCCCCCGATCTATCTAGTTCTGTTTTCTGCTGTCTACTCCGACCAGTACCCACTCTTCTGGGTGCCCCGGCCATCCTCGACCTCTGAATGCATCTCCGTCACCTCCTGCTGAAAGCTACCTCGACCACAGAAGATGATGCCGCTAGTTTCGTACTGATCGGAGCTTGGGAGGGCGCTCAGTCACTTCTGCAACTTGCTGTTACAGTCCAGACAGTACCTGCGGCCAGACAGAGGAGGCTACTTCCTGTTGCTGGTGCAGCCACCTCTGACCGTCTGAGCTTCCCCAAAAATTCTGGAGTCCACCTCTTCCAGTCAGGAAGCTTCAGGAGCTGGTTTCGATCAATTTGGAGTCCGGACAAGCCCGGCATAGCCATCACAGCGACCCCCTGTCCAGAATTCCAGATTGAAGCTGCAACTTCCCTAGTTCTCATTTCTCTTCGTTTCGGTCCACCAACCCCTCCCCGCTTGGCCGGCTGAAGGCCCCACCCTGCGTGGTGGTAGTGTTTGAATGTATCATATTAACCCCTACCCCAAGATCCCCCCTCCTGCGAGAGGAGTAGTTTTGTAAGTGGTTTGGCAGGTCAAGCGACACCGCAGCGGCGTGTGGGGAACCACCGCCTCCCCGCTCGCCCTCGTCTCCGACCGGGACCGGTTTCTTCAAACCGGTCGAGTAAGTGTCTCTTCCTTGCTCACCTAGTGTAGCTCTCTCAATATTTGATTCATGCACCGCTGAATTCGTGAGGAGCGCCCGATCCTCAAGTCCATGACTTAGAGTGATCGCCGTGGGTTAGTGTGACCCGGTGCCCGAGTGCACTTTGTCGGCCCCAATTGAATTGGGCAACCAACCTTGGGGAATCAATTCTTGGCCTTGCTGGCCCTCTACCAGCAAGGGTCCATTCCCATAAGTCACCCTTGGTATCACATAGTCACCCCGGGAATAGAGTGCAACGAAGAGAGCGGTGGCCCATTAAGGCCCATTTGGATGCTTAGATGTGCTTGTTTGACTAAGTCCGAGGTTGTGTCACATCATTTGTCCTCAGGACCCTGTCATTACCACTCAGACGCGGCCATAGTTCAGCTATGTCCCTACATGCTCTCCGACGGTCCTTAGAAGGGGGATATAGATGCAACATCGCGTACGCACGGGGCGCGTCATGTTACGCCAGTGCTTACTCAGATTCTGGGTCAGTTATGCCCGATCTTTTACGGATCCCACCCCTGCCACTGCATGGGTGGTTTTCCTATTCCCCACTTGGCATGTCCAAGATGGTGGGAATATGCCGTCGGTTTTATCCCGAAAATAACCAACCCCTGCTTCGTCTAATCCACTTAATGTCTTGCAAGTGAACGACTTTCGTCTCTTTTAAGCATGTGGCTTTACCGCTGTCATCCTCCTACCTTTAGCGTTTAATCAAGGTTGTCCTTCCTTGGAAGGGCGTAATTAACGTCATAGCCTTTATGATATGACGGACTTCTGGTCCAGACACGATCACTCACAATCGACTGACCAAGTCAGATCGAGCGCACAATAAAATCGTCACTTCGGTGACTGACACGCCAATAGAAAAAATAAAAAAATAATAAATTAATAATAAATTAATAAAATATAAAAAATAAAAAATAAAAATCCGCGTCCACAGAATACAATCTTCAACTGACTTAACATCACTGGACTTGGGATCGTCAGGAGAGATTTCCATCCCTGTCAGGGCCTCAGAGTTTAGAGCCGAAGCAGACCCATCCAGAAGCTCCGCTTTTATACCGGCCGCCGTAATGTCAATTGCGCCCGAGTCAGCAGTCCCTGCCACAGTGGCTATAGAGACTGGATTTCTGCCTCTACAGACTAGGGACCTTTTGTCCCCATTATCTGAAAGAGCAGCTGAAAATGAAGTCCTTATTCAGGAGACTCATGAAGAGATAGCTCCATCATTCATTGGTTCTCCCTCCGCGGATGTTCAAGCCATAGCTCCCGAGACAGCGGTAGAGGAGGAATCTTCAGCTCAGCCGGAGAGCACAGAGAGGGACCGGCCAATTCTTCCAGCGGATTTGCCATCTTTGTCCTCTCAGCCAGATGTTGCACTGTGGGCAGACATTGACGGCGAGGTGACTTTCGAAGTAGTTCTAGTTCCTTCCCCTGGCTTCGCTTCATCCGAGAGTTTCATCTGGCAAAATCTGGACATGCTGCGTCAGCTGGTGGAGTCCCAGCCCGGACTGACTTATCTGCGGCTGAAGGAGATAGCCGAGCATTTCACCGCTGGTCTACAGGCGATGGGCTGTCCCATGGAAATATGGGCCCAGCAGGTTCTATTGTTGTTAAAGTTTATACATCGCCAGGACTTCTTGGCACATATTATGTCTGACAGACTGGCAGCTTTGAAGTTGCAAAGGAAGGAGTGAAAATCTGAGCTGGAGAAGACGGACTCTGTTCTTCAGGAGCGCCAATGCCAACTGCAGTCTCTGGCGTAGCGGGAGCAGTTCGTGCGCAGCTGGATAACCATCCTGGAGGCTGAACTATTTGACCTCCGGGCTGAACTGCCACAGATAATAACTTCTCGGCCGCAGCTTGCGGAGGAAGTAGCTCTGTTGGAGGGGCAGGTGGCATCCTTTCAGGACGAGTCTGCTCGGCTACAGGAGGAGGAGGCTCGACTTCATGAGCTGGGGGCTGCCCCGCATGTAGGGCTTCTGGCCTTCGAGGACATATTCCGGCGCCCGTGAATATCTGTTTCCCCCCTTTTTGTAATACAATTCCCCCTCAGGGGCCCTTCTTGTATTCCCTTTTTTATTCAATGGAAAGGAATCTTTATACCAGTCTCATATGTGGTTTGTTCTTAACTTATCGCACCATCAATATTTCACGGCGATTTGGCAGCGGTTTCAGCGGTCCCTATGGGAATAGCCCGTACCTAGCAGGAGAGCGTCCACCCCTTCAGAGAAAGGATGGGGAACTCGCTCCACCGCGTGACGGCCTCCGGGGGGGTGCTTTAAACCGAGTTCTGTTGGTGGTAGTAAATGTCCTTCTTGGCCATACGTGCCGCAAGGGAGACGGCTTGCAGGAATGTGAACGAAGAGGCTCAGAGCACTATCCGGAACGGGCAAATGGTCCGTCCCGGGCAGGTTTCAAAGCTAGTCGGGGCAATGTGCCAATCGACCAGTACATGATTTCATCATCGATATTGGGTTTATATCGATGCAAAGGAGTTTTACAAGTTTCATCAGAGTAGACGTAAGGTCTAGACTGGGTAGAGGTTATCGCAGGCGGGACATTGAAGGGTGCGTGGTTTTCATCAGGACAGACGTAGGGTCTGAACTGGATAGGATTTCATCATTGATCGGGCGAGGTGCCGGTTGATCAATAGCTAGTTTCATCATCGATATTGGGTTTATATCGATGCAAAGAAAGTGTTATAAGTTTCATCAGAATAGACAAAAGGCCTAAACTGGCAGGGTTTTAATTGGACATGGTTTCATCACTGATCGGGCGAGGTGCCAGTCGATCAGTGGTTGGTTTCATCGTCGATATGGGACTTATATCGACGCAAAGAGTTTCATAGGTTTCATCAGTATAGACGTAAGGTCTAAACCGGACAGAGGATTTCATCATTGATCGGGCGAGGTGCCGGTCGATCAACGGTGGGACGTATGTAGAGGTGTAGGTCTCGTCAGGACAGACGTAAGGTCTATTCCAGCAGGTTTTATGGCGGGTGGGACTTTGCCAAGAAATATGTAGGTTTCATCAGGATAGGCGTAGGGTCTATCCTGGTAGGGTTTTATCGTTGACCGGGCAAGGAGCCGATCGGTCAAGGGAAGGTTTAGGAGTTTGATCAGGACAGACGTAAGGTCTGAACTGGCCAGGCTTTATCAGAATGATAACGGGTTTTATTGTCGGTGGGACATGTGAAAGAGGGTATGTAGATTTCATCAGGGTAGAGGTAAGATCTACCCCGGAAAGGCTTTATCATCGGTGGGGCATAGAGCCAGATGACCGACGGAAGGCCTCATCAGTGAAGGGGAGGTGAAGGCAACGTGCCTGTTGGCATGGAACTTCTGAATTACCACATTACCGACCCAAGCGCCCTTTCGGGTTTTCGCCAGAGCCAGCCCCCTCTTGCTTTTGCCCACGTGTCCTTTCGGATATTCACGTGGCGGGGTACCCAATTTTGCCTGCAGTGCCCTTTCGGGTTTTCACCACAGCTGGGTTTTAGCCATTTTTGCCCTTGTCCAGAATGCCTGAACAAGTCTGGAGGGGTATCTCTATTTTCAACCCCATTTTTATATATATACTTTTTTTGTCGTTTTCTTTCTCTTTTTCTTTTTCATTATCTTTTCTGGGACCAGAACTTTCATCCTATGGACCATGGCGCCATATGTTTATTGTGGACACACGATCATTGATGTGGGTGTCAACATCAATGCAAAGGGAAGTAGGGTTTCATGATCTATCCAGACGAAAGGTCCGAATTGATTTAGAGGATATAGATAGCAGCTCGGGCACGAGGCCACTTGCTGAAAATATGAGTTTCATCGTTAATGTGGGGTTTAACATTAATGCAAAGGAATAGAGTTTCATGATCTATCCAGACGGAGGGTCTGAATCGATTCAAAGAGCAATGTTGTGCTATGTCAGAGCGGACGGAAGGTCTACCCTAGATGGGTTTTAGCGTCGATCAGGCAACGTCCCAACCGATCGATAGCAGGTTTCATCATTGGTATTGGCTCATACCAATGCAAGGATTTCATATGCTTCATCAGGATAGACGTAGGGTCTAAACTGGGTAGGGTTTTATCATTGATATTAGGCGAGGTGCCAATCGATCAATGGCGGGTTTCATCATCGGTATTGGATTTATACCAATGCAAGGAGTTCATGGATTTCATCAGGATAGACGGAAGGCCTAAACTGGATAGGTTTCATCATAGATCGGGCAGTGTGCCAATCGATCAACAGCAGGTTTCATCACGGCGGGCCGTAAAGAGACCTATAGATCTAGTCGGAGTAGACGTAAGGTCTAAGCTGGACAAGGTTTTATCGCTGATCGGGCAGTGTGCCGGTCGATCAGTATCAGGTTTCATCATCAGTATTGGGTTTATACCAATGCAAGGATTTCATAGGTTTCACCGGGATAGACGTAAGGTCTAAACCGGACAGGGTTTCATTGTTGATCGGGCAGTGTGCCAATCGATCAACAGCAGGTTTCATCGCGGTGAGACGTAGAATAGGTTTCATCGGGATAGACGTAAGGTCTAAACCGGGCAGGTTTCATTATGGTGGGTCTTAGACAGCAACAAGTGGAAGTGTTTTATCAGAACAGACGGAAGGTCTATCCCGAGGTGGGCTTATTATCGAGGGAATTTTTCTTGAGCAATGCATGAAGGCTTCAACAGAATAGACGTAAGGTCCATTCCGGATGGGTTTAATCGTTGATCGGGCAAGGCGCCGGTCGATCGACAAGGAGCTTTATGGTGGGAGGTAAGGCTTTCTTTGGAATCACCACATTACCGACCCAAGTGCCCTTTTGGGTTTTCGCCGGAGCCAGCCCCCTCTTGCTTTTGCCCACGCGCCCTTTCAGGTTTTCACGTGGCGGGGTACCCAATTTTGCCTGCAGTGCCCTTTCGGGTCTTCACCACAGCTGGGTTTTGGGCCATTTTTACACTTGTCCCTAATATAGGAGCAAGTCTGGCGGGGTATCTCTATTTTTAACCCCATTTTTTACTTTCTTTTTGTTCTTTCTTCTTCCCTCCTCTTTTTTTTTAGAGGGTGACCGGTCGGAATGCCACCAGCTCAAGATGAAGGTAGCTTGGTTAGGGCGGAGTGCCACTAGACGAAGAAAGGGTAGCTTGGCTAGGGCGGGGTGCCGCTAGACCAAGAAATGGGTAGCTCGGCTAGGGCGGAGTGCCGCTATACGAAGAAAGGGTAGCTTGGCAAGGGCGGAGTGCCGCTAGACCAAGAAAGGGTAGCTTGGCTAGGGCGGGGTGCCGCTAGACCAAGAAATGGGTAGCTCGGCTAGGGCGGAGTGCCGCTAGACAAAGAAAGGGTAGCTTGGCTAGGGCGGAGTGCCGCTAGACCAAGGAAAGGGTAGATTTTGCCCGATTACTCGGGGAATGTTGGTTGTGCTGGATGATACAGCTTTAGATGTCTTCCGTTGAGTGGCGAGAATTGGATTTCCCCTCGATGGTTAACAACCACGTAGGCCCCTCCTTCGTAGACCCTCTGTATCACATAAGGACCTTCCCAATTAGCATTCAGCTTTCCTTTTGGGTTGGACGCCATGACTTCTTTTTTCTTGACCATGACGAGGTTGCCTTTATTGAATTCTCGTCCTTTTACGAGTTTGTTGAATGCAGTGGCCATGCGGGCCTGATACATTTGGATACTCTTCTGAGCTCGGAGGCGCTTCCCTTCCAATTCAGCCAGTTCTTCTAGTCTTCTTTCTGCATTGGTCTGTTCGCCACGGGCCAGGCCATATTGGACTGCCACTCTGAGTGACGGGACTTCCAGCTCTAGCGGAACCACTGCCTCTGAGCCGTATACCAGCGAGTATGGTGAGCACCCTGTAGGTGTCTTGAAGACAGTGCGGTATGCCCACAGAGCTTCATACATTTTCTCTTCCCAGTCCTTCTTATTAGAACTGACGACCTTGGCCAGCAAGGTGCAGAGAGTCTTGTTAAAAGCTTCTGCCAATCCGTTTGCCTGTGGATTGTAAGGAGTGGAGGTCCTCCATTCGATCTTATATTTCTCAGCAAGCCGATAGACCTTCTGATTTCTGAAATGACTTCCATTGTCGGATATTATTCGGCTGGGGATCCCGAACCGGAAGATAATGTTCTGTTTGATGAATCTGGCGACCAATTCACCAGTCACTTCTCTTAATGCTATAGCCTCCGCCCATCGGGAGAAGTAATCTGTTATGGCCAGTATGTACTTATGTCCGGCCGAGGAAGTCGGCAGTGGCCCGACTACATCAGTTCCCCATTGTGCAAATGGCCAGCTGGGAACTGTAGGGTGCAGAGTCGTAGGAGGCCTTCTAGGCACAGTAGCATGCTCCTGGCATTTCTGGCATGATTTTGCAAATTTACAGCAGTCTTCAAACATGGTGGGCCAATAGTAGCCCAGCTTCTTGATTTCTATCTTCATCTTGGGACCAGCCTGGTGGGCACCTGCTGTCCCAGCATGTGTTTCTTTCATCGCTTGCCAGGCTTCCTCAGTGGACAGACAGCGGAGTAGAATCTTCTTGCGTGCATCTGCCATTATTCGGAACAAAATTCCATTCCTGAGTTCATAAGAATCTTTGATTCTTAGGAGTTTCATCTTTTCTTCTCTTTTCTGCGACAGTTGTTGGTGTAGAAACCACTGCAGCAAGTGTTGTCTCCAATCAGACGCTTGTTCTGTGCTGATGGTGGCAACCTCGTCTTCTTCGGGGCACTCTTCTAGCATACTGGGGACTTGCCGCCGGTTCATAACGACAATGTTCAGTGTCTTATTTGGTGGGACTGCTAGTGAGCTGGCCAACTTTGCCAGTGCATCAGCCTGGGCATTGTGTCCACGGCCCACATGCTTGAGCTCAACATGGTAGAATTTCGCCATGAGGCGCACAGCTTTTTGATGGTAGGGACTCAGTTCTGGCTTCCGCACTTCGAACTCCCCTTGGATCTGTTTTATTATCAACATTGAATCCCCGAATACTTGAAGCATTTGGATACCCATGTTGAGGCTGATATATAGCCCGATTATCAGAGCTTCATACTCGGCCTCATTATTGGTGCAGGGCTTGTTTATAGAACAGGAAGTATGCACGACCTCCCCCTCTGGTGATTTCAGCACAATACCGGCTCCAGCCCGTATTCTGGTCTTTCCATCGGAGTCTGTCTCTGTTCTGGATGCTCCATCAAAGAATAGTTGCCACATAACTGACTGGGTCTGGCAGGCCTCGAGTGTCTCATCATCGGGTAACTCAGTCCCTAGCATATCATTTTCCGGCACAGGATGCTCTGCGAAGAAATCAGCCACGGCCTGTCCTTTTATCGCCCTCTGGGGTGTATAGGTAATATCGAATTCCATCAGGATCACTGCCCATTTGCCCAATCGGCCCTTCAGTACTGGCTGAGTCAATATGTATTTGAGCGGATCTGCTGCAGATATCAATCTGACTTCATGTGACAACATATAGTGTCGGAGCTTCTTGACAGCAAAGACTAGTGCCAAGCAGGTCTTTTCTATGTAGCTGTAGCTTTCTTCAGTTCTAATCAGCCTCCTACTTAGGTAGTACAAGGCTTGTTCTTTGCCTTCTTCATTTATCTGTGCCAGCATTGCCCCCAGGGAACAGTATGTGGCTGCGATATACAGTATAAGGGCCTGCCCTTAATTGGTGCCCCCAGCACCGGAGGGGTCTTGAGATATTCTTTCAGCTTCTCAAAGGCTTCCTGACAGCCATCGTCCCAGAGGAACGGCACATCTTTCATCATGAGCTTGTGAAAGGGGTGGCATCTTCCCGACAGATTTGATATAAATCGTCGGATATAGGCCAGACGCCCTTGCAGAGATCTCAGCTCGGACAGATTCCTTGGTGGAGGGAGCTCCTGGATAGCCTTAATCTTGGATGGGTCGATTTCAATGCCCCTATGACGGACAATAAACCCGAGGAATTTTCCACTGGACACGCCGAAGGCGACATTTCATGGGATTCATCTTGAGTTCATATTTGCGCAGCCTCTGGAATACTACCCTCAGGTCTTGCAAATGGTCTTCTCTTCTTTTAGTTTTTACTACCAAATCATCAATGTAGCACTCTACTTTCTTGAAGAGCAAATCATCAAAGATCTTGGTCATAGCTCTTTGGTAGGTAGCGCCGGCATTCTTGAGGCCAAACGGCATCCTTTTGTAGTGGAATATCCCCTTCGGAGTGCGGAACGCAGTGTGCACTCTGTCTTCTTCAGCAATCCAGATCTGGTTATATCCGGATGACCCATCCATAAATGACAGGGCTTCATGACCAGTAGTCGCATCGATCATCACTTCAGTGATTGGCACTGGGAAATCATCTTTCGGGCAGGCCTTATTAAGGTCCCGAAAATCAACACATATTCTGATCTGCCCATTCTTCTTCTTTACGGGCACTATATTGGCTAGCCATGTAGTATATTGGTTCTCTTCAACAAAGCCCACATCGATTAGCTTGTCAACCTCTTTGTTAATCTGATTTATTAATTCAGGGCGCATTCTCCTGGAAGGCTGCTTTACAGGGCTAGCCTCTGGGTTTATTGCCAATCGGTGCTGTGCCACATCAGAACTCAGTCCCGGCATTTCATCATATGTCCATGCAAAGCAGTCTCGGAATTCTTCAAGAACTGTACATACTGTTCCCTGGCAGCTGGCTCAGCAGTGCACTGAGGAATGTCGGCCTTGGCTCATCTGCGGTCCCCAGATTTATTTCCACAAGCTCATCGACGGTGGCCTGACCTCCATCTTCGACCTCGGGCGGGGCTTCTTGCAAGTCAATGAAGCCTCCCGGGATATAATCTTCTTCAGTTTCATGACCCTCTGTTTCATCATACTGGTCATCAGCGGGTGCTGGCTCATCATATACGGCCAATATTGTTGGATTCTGTTCAGTCTGCCCGAGGACGTGACTGGCTCAGCAGGAAACTCAAAAATGGAGTCTTCCGCCCTTAGAGGCTCTTCTGATGCAGACTCCCTTGAGAGGTCATCATTCTGTAGAGCCCGGACTTCTTCCAGGATGCGCTCAAACTCCAGGCATTCCCTCAGCTCTTTGGCTATTTGGTCTTCATCCGGGGTTCCCGTATCAAACTTTGCTTCAGCATGGAACAGATCCTCTTTGCAAGGTAGGTCTTCCCAGCACCAATCTTTCTTTGTTTCATCAGATGTCCCCGTCTCCGGCTGACTGTCTGGGGCTTCATTGTTCATTATGGATTGATAAATGATTTCTTCATCTTCCGAGGGGTACTTGTCATATCCCACCTCGGAGGGTCTTCATGCTGGTAGGAGACAGAGATGACGTCCACCTCAGCTTCATAGTATTCTTGAAGGGTATAACCCAATCCCGGGTGCTGAGTGATCTTCCTCAGTTCTTTATCATCCCGGGGCGGATCCCATAGCTCCTTGGAACGCCTTCTTTTGGGAACAGGTTGTAGTGATGGCATCTGCATTTTAGAGAACATCTGCGAAACCCGCTGGGTAGTATAGTCCAAGCCTGTGATCGGCACCATCCGGTTTGCAGATTCTTCAGGGACCATGCAGTCTTGATCATCGTCTCGACTGACTCCCCGGTGTAGAATATGGTAGGAGGCTCACAGAAGCGAGGGATTTCCATAGTCTTCAGTGGTAGCACCGTTTGGTATTCTAGGCTGGCGATGGGCTTGACTAAACCCTGCGGAACCTCCACCTGTGTGTACTTTTCTTTCATTTCTTCATCGATATCATCCGGGTGAATGCTAGGAGGGGTGATCCGAGCAAAGTCACCAGCATAAGAGATGTGAGATACCTCATGCTTTTTAATATAGCCCTTTGGTGGCGGTGGAGACTAGTTTCTTGCCTTCGTCACCGGCTTTTTCTGGCTGACCCCAGCCTCTTTCTCTTCACCCTTTTGCGACACCTCCGTGTAGTAGGATGCATCGAGCATATGGCACTCGAATACTTCGAAGGGATGCAGATCCGCAAACACCCTTTCTTCTTTTCCTTTGTGGCAGTATTTAATGCATTGATGTAGCGTGGACGGCACTATCTGATATTCATGCAGCCACGGTCTCCCCAGCAGGGCCTTATATGTGGTGTTGGAGTCGATTACATAGAATCGTACCACGGTAGTGAGATCCCCCAATGTGAGGTTAAAATCAGCCACCCCAAGGGGCGTCTCACATTTCTGGTTGAATCCCGCAATTTTCATGTCTCTGACCTTGGTAAGCTGAAGATCAAAGTAATATTTTTGGTAGATGCGGTATGGGAGAATGTTCACGGCAGCCCCGGGATCTATCAGTATCCTGTTCAGTGGCTGACAGTTCAGGGAGCCCCTCATATACAGTGGTCTGTTATGGCAGGAATTCGGAATCAGCATGTCATCCTCTGTGAATGTAACTGACGGCCCAGAATTCACTTCTGTCAAGAGTGCTTCATATTGTGCCGGCGACTGCAAGGCATCAACAATTGCTTGGCGAGCCTCTTCACTCAGAGAGAGAATCTCCCAGATGGAGAATCTGGTAGGGAGCTTCTTTAGCATTTTCATGATCCGGCTGCCCACCCTGACATTAGACAGTCTCATTTCTTCCGCCCATCGGGGTTTTGGAGGTTCATGTGGTGCCCGTGGCCTCTGCTGCCCAGTGCTGGTTTCATCCTCTGGACTGATTTCTTGGGGGGCTTCTTCTATAGCAACGGCCCCTGGTGCCGTCAGAGGGTTATCCCCTCTTTCTCATTCTGCTTGTAGGCTACAGACGCCGATTGCTGAGGTCTCTTGCCTTTATCTGGCCCAGCCTGTATCGACTGCCCATTTTCCAGACTGGACAGAAATTCCAGAAATGTTGGAGTTTGACCTCCTTTCTTCTTTTCTTGGTACAAGCTGGCAGGGGGAGGAACCTGGACACCTCGTACCTCTGGTTCAGGAATCTGGTAGGGTTGTTCCCCTCTGAACATAATGTTATGATTAGCTGGTGGTGGGCGCCCCCACCTTCTTCCGGAGCGTGTTGCATGTGCTGAGGTTGAGGCCTCGGCATGGTTGGCTTCTAGCGGGGCATTTGATGTTTCATCCTCATCATCTCCCCGGGCGAGGTAAAGAGTGCCGACAGGGTGTTACATTGTACTGTCACGACCCTCTTTCCCTTCTTGGACTTGAGCCGTCTCTTCTTTTTCTGGGAATTTGGCTTTATTGGCCCCTGCCCCCAGAAGGGTTCAGTCTCAGCTTTTTCTTGTTCTGCCTCTGACTGCTCTTTAATTTTCAATTCTTCGAGCTGTTCCCAGAGTATACAGTCTTTCACCAGCAGGTGCCCGGGCTTTTTCTGCTCATATTCATCGAGCCCATTAATATACTGCTGTAAACGCCTGGCTGCAGGACTTACTTCCTTATGTGCAGGTAGGGGGACTTGTCTTCTCCGGTTATGAGTGGGGATCCGGATGACTGGCCCTGTCTCAGCTGTGCGCCATACTGGCTTTACTGGAGGCGGTTCAGGTCTTGGTGTGACACCGCGGATAACTGCTCCATTGGTATTGGCTGCGGGAGTCTTCTTTCTGTTCTTTATGGGTTTCATCTGCCATCCTTCCTGATCCTTCAGTGGGGTGAGGAAGCAAGCTTCATAAGTATGCCTAGTACATTCTTCAACGGCCTCCTTAGGCAGCTGCTGGTAGATTGAAATCATATTGGCGGCCATTTTTAATGCCGGAGGCTCATGTGGACGAGGTGGCTCTACCTGGTAATCTCCAGCTGTAGCTCGCCCTTTTTGACCATGCCTTCCATAATATCTTTGAAGACGTAGCAATCTTCAATCGCGTGCCCCAGCGCACGGTGATATGGACAGAACATTGGATCACCTTTCTTTGCCGTGTCCTCGGGTCTCTCTGGCTCAGGCAATGTTACCTTGTTGAACTTGTATGCCCAGTTGAATAGTGCGGCTGTCTTATCTTTCGGGAAAGAGTACGGCTTCCTCATTTTGTTTCTCAGAGAGACCTTATCTTTTCTTTCTCCTGTGTTTGCTGGCGGGGGAGCTTCATCTGCCCCCTTCTTCCCTTTCTGTTGCTCGAAGGTTCTGAGATCGACGGCGTTAGCCTCAGAGTGCGATGGTCGTCGATCGTTAAATTTCCCTTTCGGCACAGTTCGAGCATTGGCCGTCGGACGCTTAGACAGGAACGTCTCGACCTCCGCCACTATATTGTTCAATCGGTCAAATGTTCTGACATCTGCACCAATCATCTTTTCCAGTACCTCTCTCCTGAGGCTCTGCTTACATATTTGCACTGCATCTTCTTGATGAGGAGGTCTTCTGCATCTCATAGCTAAGTTCCTCCACCTTTTGATGTAGTCCAGTGCTGTTTCATCTTGCTTTTGCCTGGTTGCATATAGTTCTGCTATTGTAATTTCTCTTTCCGTGACGTGAAATCTGTCGCGGAACTTTCTTTGCATATCAGGCCAATCGGTCACCGACCCAGCCGGCAGGCTTGAATACCATTCAAAGGCTATCCCGGTGAGGGATGAGCCGAAGAACTTAAGCAGATAAGCTTCATCAGCTGCCAAGTCACCCATGATTGTGGTGTAGTAAGCTATGTGCTCCCTGGGAGAGCCCTGGCCATTAAAATTTTCAAACTTCGGTGGCTTACTGACGCCTGGAGGTAGTCTCTTAGCAGCATACTGGGGAGGATATGGTACCTTGTACACATCGTAGGTACTAGCATCATCACCAGTCTTTTCAGACAGCTTCATCTCCACAATCTTTTCAATCATCAGCTTCTGGGCTATGACTGGATCTATGTTTTTCGGGAAGAAGTGAGCTTGTTGCTGACTGTAAGGAGTCGTCATCACAGTTGCGCGCAAGGCTGGCGTGGCAGGCTGCGTCTGAGATGCAGAGGGCTGAGCTACCGTCTGCTGTAGAACGGGTTGGCTTGGTGCTTTGCCCTTATCAGCCGGAAGAGGATTAGCTGTGATAGCCATTTCTGTTGAGCTGGCAGTCTGCCCCACAGGCTCGGCTTGCTTGGAGACCGGTGTAACTTCATGCCTCTCATTTAGCTGTCTTCTGAGAGCATTGATCTCTTGTTGATATCTTCTAAACATCATCTGGATCATGGGATCCAGGGTTGACGGGATCTGTAGATCTTCTGAAGTCCCTTCAGCATCATCGACGAAGGGATTATCTTCATCTTCGACTGTCACCACATTAACTATCATAGCGGTGATCTTGCGGACTCCATCATTAGTCTTCATCTTATCTTTTGCCGCCTGGCCTCTTCTTGTGACGGGACCTGGTCTGGTTGCCAGTCTGAGCAGTTCATCTGGTTGTGTCGGTAACATATCCTGCCCTTTGACAAGCCCGGCCATATTGCAGGCAAAGATCTGCATCTTTTCCCTCTGCCTGTAGACTTTCCTTCTCACCTGATCGGGGTATTTGAGCCGGTCAAAGACTGATATTCTTTCTCTAGCTTCTTCCCTGTGCAGGTCTTCTTTCCCATATCCGGCTCTGTGGCCTTCTTCATAGTCATTGGAATCGGAGGAGGAGACTCCGAGCATCACTTTTTGAAGGGTTTCTTCCTCTTCTTCATCCATGGTGCCCAAGGCACGGGATAATCTTTGCTGCCCGAGGGCGGAGTTTCCCAGGTAGTGAAAGTAGTCTTGAGCCACTTGTTTCATCTCCTCTTGATTGTGCCTTCGTGGCTCTGGTTGGAGCATCAATCTTTCCTGGCTCTTCTGCTGATAAGCCAGTCTCCCCACCTGAGCAGTCAAGTGCTCGGCTTTGCAGTATTTGAATATATCGGCCTGTTTGGCACAGGCTCTTGGTCTTCTTAGAGTGACAGCAGCGACTGGTTCGCTTATTCTCATTTCCACTTCCTCCCTGAACCTTCTACTCCCATCTTGGCAGCAGTTGGCAGCATAATTCTTTCTTTCCCATCTTTTGCCCCCAGCCATGGGGTGGGTGACCGTGAGGTCTTCCTTCTGCTGATATCTTCTGCCCCTCATCCTGGGGCGAATGGTAGTCAGATTTCTTCCTTCGTTCTCTTCCTCATCTCTCCTACCCCGAGCCCTGGGGTGAACATCAACAGCATTTCTTATGTCTCTTCCTTCTTCTCTTCTGCTTCCTGCCCTGAAGCGGGCAACAGTGGTATCAACAATGTTTTCTTCCTCTCGAGCTGGGACCCAGCTCTGGATTTTCTTCGGCCGCCAGATCTGCCTGAACTTGGGCGGCTTCGGCGCCAGTGGCCTTCTATCCTCCTCTTTCATGTCGACCCTCCTGGCAGCTAGTACCCGGAACCTGTTGGTAGTAGGCACCATCGGGACGATCGTGTCTGGCTTGACCGCCCTTGGGCAACCACTGAGGTTTACCCGGACATCTCCAATCAGCATTGTTTTTCCTGAGTTGGATATCCGACGACCTGCAGCAGTGGGTCGGGCTCTCCTGTCGGATCTCCTCCTTCTTCCAGCAGCAGAGGATGTGCCCCTTTTCGCCTCGTGATGGACGAAGCAGGCCACGACCTCAGGAGTATCCTGCATCACCTGGCTCATTTTGGGGCTGGTAGCTTGTGTCAATGTCTCGACAACAGTCTTTTGCTCCTGGTTGTCAATCTTGAGCAAGTCAGTGAAGATGAGGCCCAGGCAGTTGGGCATCCCGACAGCAGGCGGCATCGATCCGAACGAAAGAGGTACCGCTAGGTAGCCCTCTCGAACATGTACATCGACCGCTTGTTGATCAAAGCGTACGGACATGATTCCAGTCGTCATCGTAGCTTCCTGAAAATAGAGAAAGCACGGAATCATAAATTTGAGGGGGGGCCCACTGGGCCTCCTATTTTGATGTAGAGATGAAGGGAGACTAGGTCCCACCGGGCGTGCCAGACTTGTGGACGCGGGATTTTTTTATCTTTCCTTTATTATTATTGTTTATTTATTTATTTGGTTTGTTAGGCGTGCCAGTCACATGTGTGACGATTTCATTGTGCGCTCGACTTGACTTGGTCAGCCGATTGTGAAGTCCGAGTCGGGACCAAAAGTCCGCCATACCATAAAGGCTATGACGTTAATTACGCCCTTCCTAAGAAGGACAACCCTTGATTAAACGCCAAAACAGGAGGCCACTCGGGGCGATAATAAAAGAAAAATAACAGTGCGTGATATTGAAGATATTATTATTCTGAGAAGGTAATTGAGCGAACGATAGTTTATTAAATCAGCATGACCCCCCCCTTGTGTAGGTCGTGCCGGGTGGAGATAGGAAACCGTCCACGCAGCGGCGGGGCGGAGCCTGGACAGTCATCGGGGACATATCCCCTTTCATGTTCCTCATCCAGCCAAAGGCCTCGCAGTATTCATATTCCCCGAAAAATTGAGCCAGACGGGAGGTGTATGATGGGCACTTCCCGGTACTTATCGGGGTTAAAACATCTATCGACATTTCGGCAGCATCTCCCCATAATCTGGATTATGCCCAGGGGAGAATAGGCTATCACCCACGGAGTGCCGGGATGAAAGCCGAGAAAAAGGAGGGGGCTAACCCCCCCACACTGTACATGTATGCCCTGGGGCAATGTTTGACTCTTCCCTTATAGGAGCCGGTGACACTCATGCAGTGGCAGAGCTCACCTCAGCTAAAGGGGTTGCTCATAAACCCGGTACGGATCAGTGGAACATAAGGGAGTCTGACTCCCTTTAATTTTATCCTCGGGACAGTTCTGGTGACTCATGGACATCCCTAAGTGGGTTTGATAGAGGTGTCGGAGGCTTGATGGGTGGCGGAGTAGGCTCTCGGCGCACCTTGGACTGGCCTGGAGGTTCCCGGCGCCAAGGCAAGGAACAGAAGGGGGTTCCCGGCGCGCCCAGGAGATATGCTCTCGGCGCAAGGGCCAAATGGCCAAGGAGGTTGTCGGCGCCAGGGCCAAATGACCAAGGGTGTGGGCTTCTCGGCGCAAGGGCAAAGAGGCCAGGTTCCCGGCGCGCTGAAGAGAAGGCCAGGGAGTTCCCGGCGCTGGCTTCCCGGCGCGAGGAGGAATTGCTCAAAGGGGGGGGTTCCCGGCGCGCAGGGGAGAAGGCCAGAGGATGGGCTTCCCGGCGCGATGGCAAAGCAGCCAGGAGGGGGTTTTCCCGGCGCGGCCAGGATGCAAGGGTTCCCGGCGCGGAGGTCAGAAGGCCAGGACAGTTCTCGGCGCCTGAAGGATAGCGCCGAGAGCTGTTCATCTGATTTACTGTATGCGGGGCCGAGAGGTGTGAGGGCGCCGGGATAAGAACAGAGCTTTACGGTACCCTGTTCTTGAATCTGTTGAGGATTCAGGGGTTTTCCTGGTGATTCAGGCCAAGATAGACGGGCCTTGGGAAATCAAAGAGCCCAATTCATCAGACTACAACTGACTTTGGCTTGGATTTCAAAGGGAAGGCCGGAGGCGGAGAGTGATTTGGGGGAAACACGGTTTAGGGTATCTCTGTCACCAGCGTTCCTAATGCTCCGTGAGGATGATTTCAGTATACTCTCCATCATCTGGGGGCCAAGAGATGACTGTCTCTGGCCCCGGGGATGACTTCGGCAAAGCCGATGAGCATGAATGCAACATCTAAGACCGAGAGGCGGCTGCTATGTATCTATGCTTTGCTTCAGAGGCCAAGGGATAGTCTGTCCCTGGCTTGGAAGCAAGCATGAGGAGCGTTCGAGAAACGGGCGAATAAACAGGCGATCGATCGAACTGGGGAGGGGGATAGCATGCTATTGAGTCTTAAGAAGAGACAGACAACACAGGGATGAGAATAGAGCTTCAGAGGAATAGACAGCAGGCCTCAACGGGAGCTTGTAGTTTTCATTCATTCGAACATCACGGTTACACTCGCACATCAGGGGCAATGCATAAAAGAAGGTATAGGCAGACTATGCCTTGCCCTAGCAGAGTAAAATCGGCTGTGATATCACAGCATACATCAAAAGGGGGAAGAGACAGAAGCAATCGAAAATTAAAATAATGCACTACATAAAAATGGGGAGGGGAGGGCGGAGCATTGACTCCTCTCCCTCCCCGTTGCCCACCTTCGATCAGGCTTCGAGACTCCTTTCTTCTTTTTCCCTTCCGCCTCTTCCTATCTCGGATCAGATTGCAGGCTCCCCTCTCCTCTCCTTGTTTTTTTGTTTTTTTGGCTATCTGTTCAGGCTCTCTGTCCTTCTTTGCTATCTACTCTAACTCTCTCTTGCCTCTTTTCGAATGAGGGGGTTTTATATCCCTCGTTGGTGTCCTCTCGACAGGCTCGTCCCGGCGCGCCTCAATTGTAGGCAGAGCTCCCGACGCGTGGGGCTCAAGCTTCTCGGCGCCGCTTTTGGGCTTCGACAAGGGGATCCCGGCGCCACTTTTATAGGCCCATTTAGGGCTTTTAAGACCTCACATAGACTTTGGCCTTTATTGGTCCTTCAAATGTATCAGGACCCGAGAAGGCCCTCCACTGGTGACACAGCTTCTATTGAGATCATTCACAGATTTTCATCAGTCGGTAGACTGGGGTTTCATCGGCATTGCCATCTGAATGATGACATAGTCGGACATCATCTCATCGGTATCGTCACCTGAACGGTGACAAGACCGGACATCAGCTTTAGCCTGAAAAGACTTCAGCCAAGTGACTGCTATTTTATCAGTGCCGTCGTCTGACTGACAATGGCATCGGACATCAGCTTGGCCCGGGAAAAGGCTTCAGCCGGGTAGATGGTTGACGAGCTTCATCATTGATCTTTTACTGTTGGTCTGATCTTCTTTTCAATTCTGTTTCTGCTCTTGCTCATTTTCAAGGTGTCAACAGGCTCCACCGTCGACCAAGATCTCCCCCCTTTCAGGTCTGGCCATTAGGGTCTATTTATAGAGCCTAGAAAGCCAGCCCCGAAACTAGGGTTTTGAGCTATTTTCCGGTCGAGATTATAAAAGATAAATCGTAGATATTATCATTATCTCTCATCCAGTAAAAACGGCATCAAAAATGGTTGATTATCCACGGAGATATCGATAAAAGAAGTTGGGGATAAAACCATGCATAAAAGGGATAAAAAACTGTTAAAAATCACCAACCGACAGGATGAACGGTCTTACGATAGACTGCTCAAAAATATGGGCGGTTAAATTTGGACCATCCAAACCCGTCGGTGGAAATTCAAATAATCAAAAAATTAGCCCAATTATCGCTCGAACTGACCGAAACGTCCGCCGTTGGACACTCAAAGATGAACGGTTCTAATAAGACCGTTCAAATGTAGAGCGGCCAACCAGAGACTGTTCTAACCCTGTCGGTGATAATTCAAATAATTGGATAATTATCTAAGAAAATTGGCACGCGTAGGACTCTGAGATATAGGCGGTTGGAGTTCGCCCGTCCATTGGTTTGAACGGGCCTGATAGGGCCGCACAAAAACCTGTCGGTGAATATTCAGAAGATCCTCAGAAATTAGACAAAATGTATGAACGGTCTGGGTTCAACCGCCCCAGTCCTGAACGGCTGATGTTGGACCGTTCATGATCTTGGATACTTGACTTTCATAAAACACGTTCAATTAATCAAAGCCAAGGTTCAATAAGCCCTGAATTGATACGGACTTTACCAAGGAGGGAGGCTACCCATAAAACGGGCCCAGGACGTGCCACGAAAAATGGCCCAATGAATGATGGACAACTTAGGGCATCAACAAATGGGAATAAGAGAAACGACTCAGCTTATCGGTGAAAAAATGGGTGTCAACAGATGCCCCTCCTTAACGTCCTCTTTGCAGGGGAGTGAGCGGAGGTGAAGCGGAGGTGACATGGAACATGAAGCTGGAGCAAAAATGCAGCGGAGTGGACCGAAAAAGCGGGCGTTAAGGTAAAACGACACTCGTTTCTTCCAACAAGTGTTGAGAATCTTTCGAAAAACTCTGAACCGAATGTAAGGAACGATTAGACCAAAAGTGACGCCAATCAGGAGGAACTAAACTAAAAAAATGAAACAAATCGACAAGGCCAACCTCATGGGGGACACAATCCCGCGGTCCAATGAGGGTGCCACAAAAGAAAATAGTCTAAAGCTCCAGACGGGGACCCTTCAATCAACCAAACCAAACGAATCGACCAAAGAAAACCTTCCAATTCAGAGTGAAATTAGTCCTTCTTACTCAAGCATTCGAACATACAGCTGACCATCACTGATGGGACATTCTTCAAGCAAACCATGGGGCATGAAAGCTCAAAAGCTGCGTATGATGCATGCTGGGCTAAAATGAAAGAAATCGTAAAAATAAATGCAAAGAAAGATTAAAATATAAAATACTCGAGAATAATATTGCTAAGCTGGGAATATCAGAGTCAAGATACCATCCACAACCACAGCGTGCGGGATAGAACCGTCCTCCCCATGACATCCCAACCTAACGGCCTATCCAAAGATTAAATACGTGAACCTGGATCATCATCATTTTTGGTGAAGGGGAACATCAGATCCTGGAACACGTAGATAACCAGTTGGTTCTTGAGATTATATAATATAATACCATATAATAATGAAATAAGGGACATAGGGATAGAAGGCCATACCTGACTTACCTGTGCAGGCGAAACGGCGGGTGAAAGTCTTGATTACTGCACATGAAATTGTTACCAAGATTCGCAATAATATCAAAAATTCATCAATTGAAGTGCAACCACCATTTAAGAATGAACGGTTAAGAACCAACGGCCCCAAAGTAGAACGGTTACATGATAGCCGTATATTCCAGGGAATTTGAACCGACTTAAGAAGTTTACCGTTTGAGGATAAACGGTCATGAACTAACCGCACAAACATAGAACGGTCTATCGCTAGACCGCGCAGGTTCTGCAACTTCGAAAAAAAAACAACCCTTCGCCTCGGACGAAGGAGGGCAACCGAGCCCCATTCCCTCAACCTCACACCCCCAAACTCTCTCCCTCTCAGCTCTCCCCCCCTCATGCGCCAAAAGCACCAGGCGAGGCGTTCCGGGATGGCCGAAGAAACAACGGCCGCACCACCGCCGTCGATGACCACCGTGGCCGCGGTGGCGAGCACCAAAAGGATACCGCCGGAAGGGACCACGCCGTCACCCGCGGCCGAGGAAGGGGCCGGAGCGATCATACCCGTGGAGGAGGTCCCTGTCGCGGATGAAGACGTCGGTGAAGAAGCACCGGCGGAGAAACCGGCCAAAAAACCACGGGACCCCGAGGTAGGAGCTTTAAAAACCCTCCCCATTTCTATTTTTATTCCATTTTTAAGCCATGCATGTTAGTTTAGGGGGTTTTAGAGGGCTTAGGGGGCTGGTTTGGGGGCTACGGCAACCTCTTTGCCGGCCGGGGGACGCCCACCATCGTCGGGGAAGACGATGGTGGGGCGGTTAAACAGAAACCGCACAAACAAAGACACGCGGCCCACATAGGACCGCTCAAACCAATACGGCCTTGGAAGGACCGTTCATAATCACACAGCAAACGAACTGACCCAAGCCAGGACGGTTAAGGGGTCACCACACAAACAGTGAACGGGCCACATTGGTCCGTTCAGAAACCAAACAATGCAAAACTAAACGGTCCCCATAGGACCGTGCACTATTCATACGGCCCAGGAGTGGCCATTCTACCCTAGGATGATGGAAAGACGGACAGCATAGGATGGCCCGTCCAAGTCAAGGACGGTCGAAGGAAGACCGCTTAATAGATGATTTTATTGAAAATGAGACAAAATGCAAACTAAATTATTAAAATGCATCTAATAATGAATGACACGAATGCAGGGGAAGCGTAGGACCCGCACCTCATGGCTGCAGGTCCGCGCAGTGTACTTGGCACTGCTGGACTTCCAGAGGGAGCGGTTGGCTGCCATGGGGTTCGCCCCCTTCCTGAGCATTGAGGTGTGTCGCTTCGACGCAACTCTGCTTTACGCCCTTCATGACCACTGGGACCCAGTGAGTCGGACGTTCCTTTTCCCGTGGGGGCATATGGTCCCCACGCTAGAGGACGTGGCCAGGCTCACTGGCCTTCGCATGCCCGGGTCACCGGTTAGCGGGACTACTTTTCCCAACTACCGGGGGTTGGCTCGGGAGTTGCTGGGCTTACAGCTACGGCGCCCCGAGAGGTAGTCGACCCTCCTACTCCGGGCTGCTCTCCAGGACAGCCTGGGTTTACGATGAGCGGGGGCTGCAGTTGGCGAGCAGTCCGAGGAGCACCTGGAGTGGCTGATAGGACTGGCGAGGCCGAGAGTTGCGGCAAGACCGGGAGCAGAGGCGGGCCGAGTGCTGAGGCGGTTCATGATGCAGATGTTCGAGCGACTTCTCTTCTCCACGCGAGCGGACGTGATGAGCTGCCGGTTCCTTCCCTTCCTCTAGGAGATTGAGCACGTGGGTGACTACGCCTGGGGAGCGGTAGCTCTTGCCTTCCTCTTCAACACGCTGAGTTCGACTGCCCGTCGGACGATGCTTGGGGCTTCTCCCCCTTACTCCAGGTACGACTCTTGCCCTAGACTTAATTATGCGACTCTACATGTTTCCTAAATGCTGACATAGTGATTCAATGCAAGTGTGGGCCTACGTATACCTATGTGGGTTGGGCAGAGGCGGGGAGACCCGTCCTGGTGATGCGGGACGGACACGGGAGACGACACTATACAGTGCCACCCTCGGACTCTAGATGAAGACGCGACCAACAATACACACCAGGGAGACACTAAGCCCGACACTACGAGCTCCTAGTGGAAAAACGTCGCTAACAGAAGTACAAGCTCACTCGGCGTCCCATGCGAGGGAAAATGTGGATCGTGCGCGGTTAAGGAACCGGCAGAGTTCAAGGTAGTCAGACTCACTTCCGGACCCGGATCGAGTCGCGGGACGGGTCACTCTCACGCTCACAGCGGTGACATGGACACACGGGCTAGGAACCTACACTCTCGGCAGCGGCCTAAGACCATATACTAGCTAAGCAATGTAACGCCAAGAAGTTAAGACCTTTACCTCCACGCACCCGGCGTGGCGAAGACACCCCGGCTGACTTACGGACCCCCGGTTAACATAACTCACAGCAGTACAAAAGGATTCGACCCACTCCACGCAGGGAGGTAAAAGGTCACATGTGGGCCCCGGGGATCACGCAAATCAGGTTGACAGGCAGCATCTTGATGTCGACTCGACGCGCCGAACTCCGCGTTTTCGTACTTCCCGAACGGCGGGTTCTGCGGGCCCGTGGGGCCCACGGATGGCGCTGTCCTCCGGATCTGCGGAGGTGGGTCCCACTATGATGGAGACCCCTGGTGGCGCGCCTCCACGGACGGCGGTCGGCCGGAGACACCGATTGGTGGCCGGTCGGGTCCGATCTTCAAGTTGTGGAATGGCTGCCCACGGATTTCAGTTCTGTTTTCCCTGCGCGCGCTCCGGCGAAAACAGCCGCTGCGGTCGATCCCGACGTCGGATCGGGACGCATGAGCTATCGTTGGAAAGCTCTCTTCAAATGCTTCAATCTATACTCAAAGAGATCTGATGGATCTAGCCGGATCTAGACTTTAATGAATTTACAAATCCCTGTTGTACAGTAACCGAGACATCAGATTTATAGGGTACTTGTCTGAGAACCACCGTTGACCGCCTACTTTCCATAGGAATCAGACTTCAAGCTCTTCTTAAACTTTGTATATAATCAAACCATGAAGCTGGGACAATTTTTGGAATTGGATTCCGAGGTGGTGGTGATTTGATAGGATTTTTAGAGTGTCTGGTGGTCAGATCTGGGAACTGGCAGAAAGTACTATAGCTTGGGAAGTACTCGATTTTTTTAAAATATAATATGGACTCACAAAAATTCAAGAAAATTTGGGGATAGAGGGGATAGTGGACAGAATGCCCAGTAAAATTTGGAGAACTAACAAAAATCAAAAAGTGGACCTAAGACTTAAAACTCCGGGCGGGTGGAAATGGAAACAGATAGGAGACAGATCTGGAAACTGGGATTGGACGAAAATACAAAAATACCAAATGAGATCTTTATGACCAACCAAAATTCTGAGGACGTGCTGGACACCTCTGGAACATCCAGTAAAATTCCCAGCTCGATCTGAGGCCGTGGCTGAGACTGAAATTTCGTAGAAGCTGCTGTGGTACTGCACGGACAGAACTCCGGCGGTGGCGATGGCAGCTCGTGGCGGTGGCGACCGGAACTGATAGGGTGGAGTCACACCACCAAGAGGCAGCCTTCACAGCTGCAAGGGGGAGAGGGAGAGAGGAAGGGGGCGGCCTAGGCCTTGCTCCAACATTAAGTTTGATTCAAATGGCATTAATTGCATAAAATGGGAAATTACAACCTTAAATAGTCTACATCTCACATCCATCCATAGCCATTGGATCTAGGGGATGGGGATGAAGGGCTAGGATGGCATGTGACACACACACAAAATACAATATAATATTAAAGGGGGGGGGGCGGCCCTTGGACCAAGGAGAGGGGGGGTGGTGGAAGGTTGAAAATGGTAGGTGGGAGGTAGGTAGCCTCCTTGGACTTTTTAAGTCCATTGTCCCCCATGTGTTCAAATACAAGTCCACCTTCTAGATGCTCCCATGTGGCATGTTGACTGGCCCCACGTGGGTCCCTGGGATGAGGTGGCCCAATGGGGTGGGGCCCGGGAGGCCTGTGGGGCCCACGGGGTCCGAAATGCTCGTAAGCCCCTATTACACTCAAAATGGCCAACCGGACGTAACGAAATAAATGCAAATTAAACACACATAAAGTCTAACTGGATATAATAAATGGGGAAGCTCAAGGCGGAGTCTCCAGGCTGTCTCCGAGCCAGATGGATGCTGTGGTGGTTCGTGTCGTGCTCCGCGTGCGGTACCGGTGGCTCGGCGTGTCGTGCCAATCGACTGCTCGGGTGTCCGCACCAATTCTCCCCGGGTGGGAGAAACTCGACCCTGTCGAGTAAGGGTCTGCATCGCTCCTGTATCGCTCTAAAAGGTCCGGATCGATCCGCTGCAACTCGCCATGTGTGATCCAAGTGTCCTCAGTAGCGGGCCGTCCTCTCCATCGCACTAGGTAGCGTGGGTAAGATCCACTCCTGGTAACTGTCACCTGCTCGTCCAGTATACGATCTATATGCTCACGCTGCCGTGAAAAAGGGGCTGGAGGTGGAAGTGGACACTCAGGTGTGGGATCACTCTCAAGGGGAGGAGATGGCTCAAAAGGCTCACTAGGGATCACCGCTGGGTCCCTATATGCAACAAGATCCGATACATTGAAGGTAGAGCTTATACCATATTCCTCGGGCAGGTCCACAACATACGCATTGGATCCAACGCGTTTCAACACTCTAAAGGGACCGGATCCGCGAGCTTGCAACTTCTTAACGGTTCCAGAGGGAAACCGTTCAGGTCTTACCCTGATCATGACGTATTCGCCCTCCTGGAACTCTCGGTGGTGTCGGTGGGCATCGGCTAACTCCTTGTACCGTGCATTGCTCGCCTCAATGTGACGACGGATGTCGTCATGCAAACTCCTAACATGCCTAGCAAACGACTCGGCCGACTCCGACACTCTAGCATGGACAGGCATGGGGACAAGGTCAACGGGTTTCCTAGGCCTACGACCTGTGACAATCTCAAATGGACTCATGCCAGTAGACCTATTCACCGAATCATTATATGCAAACTCAGCCATAGGTAGAATGAGATCCCAATCCCCAATGCGGTCCCTAACAAGACATCTCAAAAGATCACCCAGACTCCTATTGACCACCTCGGTCTGACCATCTGTCTGGGGATGGTATGCAGTGGAAAACTTGAGGTGCGTACCCATCATATGCCATAGTGTCTTCCAAAAATAGGAAGTGAACCTAACATCACGGTCAGACACTATAGTGCGAGGCAACCCGAACTTGCACACCACATGAGTAAGGAATAGGCGGGCTACCCTAGAAGCATCCGAAGTCTTCGAGCAGGGGATAAAGAGGGCCATCTTCGAGAAACGGTCAACCACCACATAGACCGAGTCATGCTTCCTAGAGGTACGTGGCAATCCCAAAACAAAATCCATACTAACATCCTGCCACGGGGCATCAGGCACGGGGAGAGGCGTATAAAGACCCGAACTTTGCTTCTTCATCTTGGCCGTAGCACAAGTACGGCACTGAGCCACGATGTTAGCAACATCGCGCTTCAAGCTCGGCCAATAAAAACGATGCTCCACTGCCTCAATAGTCTTGTTCCGACCAAAGTGGCCGGCTAGACCTCCCGCATGTAGTTCCCACACTAAGAAATCTCGAACCGAAGTTCAGGGAACACATAGCCTGCTACCTCGAAAGAGGTAACCCTCCTGAAGCACATACTCATCAAGGTCTCTCGAGGGCCCGGCCTGGAGAGTAGTAAAAATCTGACCGAAGTCAGGACAATCAACATAGGCCTCTTTCATCTTCTCTAGCCCTATGACCTCAGCACTCATGGTGGTAAGAAGACATGCTCGCCGACTCAAGGCATCGGCCACCTTGTTCTCCACTCCAGCCTTATGTTTTAGCACAAAGGTGAACTGCTGGAGATACTCAACCCAACGACTATGATGCGAATTCAGCTTCTTTTGGGAATGGAGGTACCTCAAAGCCTCATGATCGGAGTATAAGACAAACTCCTGATGTAATAGGTAATGCCTCCAATGCCTAAGAGCCTGAACAACTGCGTAAAACTCTTTATCATATGTGGAATATCGCAGTTTCGCGTCATTCAGCTTCTCGCTGAAATATGCGATCGGGTGGGATTCCTGACTCAAAACTCCTCCTATCCCAACACCCGACGCATCACAACAGACCTCAAACACCTTCGAGAAATCAGGCAGTCGAAGGATAGGTGTCTGGGTCATGCGCTCCTTGATGTCCCTGAAGGCAGCAGATGCGGCCTTCGTCCATACAAATGTGCCCTTACGGATGCAATCCGTGATCGGGGCAGTGACGGAACTAAATCCACGGATAAAGCGACGATAGAACGTCGCAAGACCATGAAAGCTGCGGACGTCATGAATCATACGGGGTTCCGGCCACTCAACAATGGCCCGGACCTTCTCCGGATCGGCGGAGACCCCAGTACTAGACACAATAAAACCCAAGAAGGTAAGCTGAGGTGTCATGAAGGCACACTTCTGTGGGTTTGCATAAAGCTGCTCTCGCTTGAGAAGAAGACAGACCTGCCGAAGGTGGTCTAAGTGGTCCCCCGTGGTGCGACTATAGATAAGGATGTCGTCAAAGTACACCACTACAAAGACTCCAATGAAAGGTCGAAGGACCTGTGTCATGAGTCGCATGAATGTGCTAGGGGCATTGGTCAAACCAAAAGGCATGACCAACCACTCATATAGACCATCCTTGGTCTTAAATGCGGTCTTCCACTCATCACCTGGCCTAATCCTCACCTGATGGTAGCCACTCTTAAGATCGATCTTTGAAAAGATAGTGGCACCTGCCATCATGTCTAGCATGTCATCCAGGCGGGGAATAGGGAACCTGTACTTCACGGTGATTTTGTTGATGGCACGACTATCAATGCACATTCTCCACGTGCCATCCTTCTTCGGGGCGAGTAACGCGGGTACAGCACATGGACTCATGCTGTCCCGAACAGATCCTCTCTGTACTAACTCATCGACCTGCCGTTTAAGCTCGGCATGCTCCGTGGGACTCATGCGATAATGAGGAAGATTGGGCAAAGAAGAGCCCGGAACAAGGTCGATGGCATGCTGAATATCCCGCATAGGTGGGAGTCCCTCGGGAAGCTCATCGGGGAATACATCAGCATACTCCTGCAGAATGGGAACAACCTCGGGTGGGAGCTCACCCTCGGAGTCCCGCTCCACCTCTCGGACCGTAATGGCAAACACCGGACAACCCTGACTAAGCTCCTGCTCCATTTCCCGGGAGCTAATCATCATCAATCTCCTGGTCGAGGGCTCTCCTGGGCCAGAGGTAACGGTCATAGTCCGAGCGGGGGATGGGGTACTGATCCCGGGTACGGAAGGCTTTGGAGTACTAGGGCCAGTAGGACCCCGGACCGATGGGCTCCTGGGCCGAACGGGTTGGAGGGTGACCCGCTGACCATCGTGGTCGAAGGTACAGGTGTTCGACCGACCATGGAGTGTAGCATCTCGGTCGAATAACCACGGCCTACCAAGAATGATACTTCCCACTTCCATGGGGAGAACATCACACCAGATCTCGTCACGGTAGGAGTGGAGCTGCAGCGGGACCAAGCACCGCAGCCTGACCGAAATGGAAGTGGTATCCACCCATGATACCTGATAGGGACAAGGATGGTCTACGGGTGTGAGACCAAGACGAGTGACAGCGCTCGTGGAGATTGCATTGATGCAACTCCCGCTATCGATGACCACCTTGCAAATATGCTTTCCCAGCCTACAGAATACATGAAGGATAGTGGTCCGACGCCAGTCATCACTGACCTGTGGCTGGGTGAGGATACATCTGACGACCCCCACATGGGTATCGTCTAACTGCTGGGCATCCTGGGCCTCACCTCCCATCTCATAGTACTCGTCAGCTAGCTCTTCATCTGCCTCATAGCTGACTAACTCTAGTCCCACAGGGGTGGTATCATCGGCCTGTGTGTCCCCAATGTGAAGAGATGGGCGGGTGGGACACTGGTTGGCGAAATGGCCAAACCCATTGCAGCGATAACACTGCTGCCGTGATCCACTAGGCTCCCCAATCATAGGTCCTTTACCTTTATCCTCCCGACGGATAGGAGGCGTAGGCAACAAAGGACGTGCGGGTGGTGCGGGTGCCGGGGGACGGGCTATGGGTGGGGCCGTAAGATGCTGGGGACGAGGAGGGTCCCTCGGGGGTGGAGGGCGAGGCCTAGGAGCAAAGGGCTCGTGGCGAGCGGGCTCCTGAGGTCGAGCCATGGGGGCCCTCGGATATGTGCCAGATGAGCCACGGGACTCGACACTACGAAGGGGAAAGGAGCCCAACCGATGGGGTGACTCGAACTCGGCCTCGAACTGCTCCAATTCGAGAGCAATCTGATATGCCTGCTCCAAAGTGGTGGCATTGCGGCGAAAGAGTTCATATTGATAATTAGGCCGCAAACCTCTCCGAAAGCGAGATATCGTCATGGTGCTCTCTTCCGTGACCCCGCACCGCAAATAATACTCATCGAACTCGGCGGTGTACTCGGTCACGGATCGGTTCCCTTGGGAGATGCTTTGCCACTTGTCTATAAGACGTTGGCGATATGAGGCAGGAAGGTACTTCTCCCTCAATTTGAGTTTCATATCATCCCAAGTACCGATTTGGGGTTGACGTCGCTGGTTGAGCAGGCTCTCCACATTGATCCAATAAGTTTGGGCCTGCCCTTGCAGCTTCATCTTCGCATATCGGACTCTTCGGTGGTCCGTCATCTCAAACCACTCGAAGTACCGGTCCATACCGGCCTCCCAATCTAGATACACCCTAGGGTCCAAGGACCCGCTAAAAGTGGGAGGGTCCGCACGCACACCCCTAAGAATGCGGTCGTCATCCTCGTCATCACGATTCCGTCGTTGATGACGACGACCGTTACCCCCGTGATCATTGTCGGAGGCATAATCATCCACTATAGGCGCCTGTTGCCTCCCGACATCCTCTACCTGCGCCCTTGGCACAGCGGGTTGCTGCACCGGCTCTTGTTGGCCGTTCGTCGGCGCGGGTTGCGCCGCTACTGGGCCCCTCTCTAGGACGGCAATCCTCCCAACAAGGCCTTGAATGGAATGCTCCGAAACCCCGGCCCGATCCTCGAGGACCTTCATCCTCCCTTCTAGACGCGTCCCTATGCCATCCATACGCGTACTAAGACCATCCATACGCGTGTCTAAACGATCCATGATGGCCCGGAACATCTCGGCCGTGGAAGACTCATCGGAACTACGGGCTCGGGAGTCCGCCATAGGTGGTGGTGGCGAGTATTGGGTGCCTCGACGGGTGGGCATGCAAAGACGTACGGACTAGGTGACAACGACCGACTAATGCAAACACACTAAATGATACACTTAGACCTAATTGCAATTTGAAAACACTCCTTTTTTGGTATTTTGAAAGAATGCAATTTAAAACACCTTTTTTTTTTGTTTTGAAAAGAATGAGACTCGACTACACCCTAGACACGGCCAAGACTCGGTACGCGGCGGAGGTAATCGACCCGAAGGTCACTCGCGCAAGTGTGTGGTCTTCCCGGTAGGCGAAGCCTAACGGTCGGACAACACCTTTGGATATACCGAGTGAAGGTGTGTGTGGGGTAACCTTAGACTATGCGAGACTTATGCAACGACTACCCTAGACTCGACTTGCTCTGATACCAAACTGATGCGGGACGGAGACACTATACAGTGCCACCCTCGGACTCTAGATGAAGACACGACCAACAATACACACCAGGGAGACACTAAGCCCGACACTACGAGCTCCTAGTGGCAAAACGTCGCTAACAGAAGTACAAGCTCACTCGGCGTCCCATGCGAGGGAAAACGTGGATCGTGCGCGGTTAAGGAACCGGCAGAGTTCAAGGTAGTCAGACTCACTTCCGGACTCGGATCGAGTCGCGGGACGGGTCACTCTCACGCTCACAGCGGTGACATGGACACACGGGCTAGGAACCTACACTCTCGGCAGCGGCCTAAGACCGTATACTAGCTAAGCAATGTAACGCCAAGAAGTTAAGACCTTTACCTCCACGCACCCGGCGTGGCGAAGACACCCCGACTGACTTACGGACCCCCGGTTAACATAACTCACAGCAGTACAAAAGGATTCGACCCACTCCACGCAGGGAGGTAAAAGGTCACATGTGGGCCCCGGGGATCACGCAAATCAGGTTGACATGCAGCATCTTGATGTCGACTCGACGCGCCGAACTCCACGTTTTCGTACTTCCCGAACGGCGGGTTCTGCGGGCCCGTGGGGCCCACGGATGGCGCTGTCCTCCGGATCTGCGGAGGTGGGTCCCACTATGATGGAGACCCCTGGTGACGCGCCTCCACGGACGGCGGTCGGCCGGAGACACCGATTGGTGGCCGGTCGGGTCCGATCTTCAAGTTGTGGAATGGCTGCCCACGGATTTCAGTTCTATTTTCCCTGCGCGCGCTCCGGCGAAAACAGCCGCTGCGGTCGATCCCGATGTCGGATCGGGACGCATGAGCTATCGTTGGAAAGCTCTCTTCAAATGCTTCAATCTAGACTCAGAGAGATCTGATGGATCTAGCGGGATCTAGACTTTAATGAATTTACAAATCCCTGTTGTATAGTAACCGAGACATCAGATTTACAGGGTACTTGTCTGAGAACCACCATTGACCGCCTACTTGCCGTAGGAATCAGACTTCAAGCTCTTCTTCAACGTTGTAGATAATCAAACCATGAAGCTGGGACAGTTTTTGGAATTGGATTCCGAGGTGGTGGTGATTTGATAGGATTTTTAGAGTGTCTGGTAGTCAGATCTGGGAACTGGCAGAAAGTACTATAGCTAGGGAAGAACTCGATTTTTGTAAAATATAAGATGGACTCACAAAAATTCAAGAAAATTTGGGGATAGAGGGGATAGTGTACAGAATGCCCAGTAAAATTGGGCGAACTAACAAAAATCAAAAAGTGGACCTAAGACTTAAAACTCCGGGCGGGTGGAAATGGAAACAGATAGGAGACAGATCTGGAAACTGGGATTGGACGAAAATACAAAAATACCAAATGAGATCTTTATGACCAACCAAAATTCTGAGGACGTGCTGGACACCTCTGGAACATCCAGTAAAATTCCCAGCTCGATCTGAGGCCGTGGCTGAGACTGAAATTTCGTAGAAACTGCTGTGGTACTGCACGGACAGAACTCCGGCGGTGGCGATGGCGGCTCGTGGCGGCGGCGGCGGCGACCGGAACTGATAGGGTGGAGTCACACCACCAAGAGGCAGCCTTCACAGCTGCAAGGGGGAGAGGGAGAGAGGAAGGGGGCGGCCTAGGCCTTGCTCCAACATTAAGTTTGATTCAAATGGTATTAATTGCATAAAATGGGAAATTACAACCTTAAATAGTCTACATCTCACATCCATCCATAGCCATTGGATCTAGGGGATGGGGATGAAGGGCTAGGATGGCATGTGACACACACACAAAATACAATATAATATTAAGGGGGGGGGGGCGGCCCTTGGACCAAGGAGAGGGGGGGTGGTGGAAGGTTGAAAATGGTAGGTGGGAGGTAGGTAGCCTCCTTGGACTTTTTAAGTCCATTGTCCCCCATGTGTTCAAATACAAGTCCACCTTCTAGATGCTCCCATGTGGCATGTTGACTGGCCCCACGTGGGACCCTGGGATGAGGTGGCCCAATGGGGTGGGGCCCGGGAGGCCTGTGGGGCCCACGGGGTCCGAAATGCTCGTAAGCCCCTATTACACTCAAAATGGCCAACCGGACGTAACGAAATAAATGCAAATTAAACACACATAAAGTCTAACTGGATATAATAAATGGGGAAGCTCAAGGCGGAGTCTCCAGGCTGTCTCCGAGCCAGATGGATGCTGTGGTGGTTCGTGTCGTGCTCCGCGTGCGGTACCGGTGGCTCGGCGTGTCGTGCCGATCGACTGCTCGGGTGTCCGCACCACTTGGGCTCCTGCCGATTGCACGGAGGTGGACAGCACCTCGGGAGATGGCAGCCCTGAGACGACAGGTCCGGGAGTTGCAGGATGACCTGGACGCTCTACCGTATGCCTCGGTATGCTTCTAAACTCAGACTCTTGCAGTTCTTATATGATTATGATGCTGATGAGACTTTATATTCTATGCAGGTACGGTGGACACCCTCTACGGGGGAGAGCCAGGAGGGCCAGCCGTGGGTGGCTAAGGCTCTAGCCTTTTCCGGGCGAGACGTGTGGCTTCACTGCGTGAATGTGGTGGAGCCACTGCACTTCAGGTTGGTGATGAGGACCTTCAGGGTCCATCAGTCGGCCATGGAGTTCCCTGCGCCTGAGAAGGCAGGGGAGCGAGTGACGAGGACGACACGAGGACTCCGTGAGGCGTTTGACTGGACAGCGAGGAATGCCACTCAGGTTGCCGACTGGACCGCACGAGGGTGAGTAGTGACCGCCCGAGCAGAGAGCGACAGCGCGTACTACACCGCGTACGCACGGCACTACCGGGACCAGGTTTTCCGGGGTGCTCATCGACCGGTACGACTTCTAGACTTAAACTCTTTTTATTATGCTTATGATTTCTATATGATGATGCACTGACACATGGACTTCTGAATGCAGATCGACCCCGCGGGATGAGTGGCGAAGTTATAGGGACTTTTTCACTCTACCATCAGGGAGAGAGACGAGGCCCGGCAGGCCCTAGCCTTACTGGTGAGTTTTTGAAACCCTAAACTCTTTAAATTATGCAATTCTATATGATTATGCATGTGACTGACCTGCAGTATTTGGATGCAGCGCGTCGAGGGAGCTCAGAGGGCAGGACCAGACACCCCTTCTTCTTCTACGACCCGAACTCCGGCCGACCGGGCTGGGAGAGATGCAGACTTTGCCAGGATGGTGACGCGGGCCAAGGCGGCTGAGGTGGGGCTCACCGAGAGGGTATGCAACTCTAAACATCCCTTTGCTATTTATGCTTATGAATAGAATGCTTATGCAACTGACTAACAATGCCATGTGGATGCAGACTGCTGAGCTGACTCGCCTCCAGGCAGAGCTGGAGCAGAGCCGGGTGGCGGCTAGAGAGGAGGTGGCCCATGTACGGGAGGAGGCTACGCAGAGCCGACCGGCGGACACGTTGGAGACGGCACTTCTCCAGGCTGAGCTGGAGCAACTCCGGGCTGGTGCGGCCGAGGCGGATCTCCACCGGGCCGAGGCAGAGCGGTGCCGGATCGAGGAGGAGCGCTATCGGACTGAGGCAGAGCAGGCCCGGCTACAGGTTGCCAGGTTGGAGGGCAAGGTGGAGGGTATGAGAGAGGCGAGTTGGGAGCGCAGCAGGGCGACTGCGAGTGGTAGCCATGGCACCCACGGCTTCGTGAGGAGTTACTTCACTAGTTCTTCCGACCACCGGAGGAATGAGGAGGAGGAGCGGCGCCGGCGATGGCGTGATGAGGCGACCTCAGCGATGCCTCCCCCAAAGAGGCATGAGGGCGGTGAAGACAGTGACGGGGGCCAGGGAGAGGTACAGGTTTGACTTTGTACTGGGCCTGACTTTTGTACATGATGTGATATGATATGATAGTGATATGCGTGCTTTTGTTTTGATTTTTGCTTTGTGGGATGAATGTATGCATGAATAAACGTGACTTAGCTACTAGAGGGGGTGAAGCAAACAGGCGAGATTGAGAGGTGCGCATGACCTGAGAGGGACGCACACGCCGATTTGGGTGAGGGGGAGACGCACACGCCGACTTGAGTGAGAAAGAGACGCACATGCCGACTTGAGTGAGACGAGTGACGTACATTCCGACTTGAGTGAGATGAGTGACGTACACGCCGACTTGAATGAGATGAGTGACGTACACGCCGACTTGAGTGAGGGAGAGATGCACACGCCGACCTGAGTAGGAGGAGTGACGTACACACCGACTTGAGTGAGATATGAGAGTGCACCAAATGAGTGAGATAGGAGCATGATTATTTGTTGGGTAGGTTGATAGAAAGGGCGGACAATATGGACGGTCCTCAGAGAGCCTCTTTAAGAAGACAAACGGTTTACAATAGACCGCTCCAAGGGGAATGGAACGGTTTAACCGTAACCGTTCGGCATGGTAAACGGTTCAATATGAACCGCGTGAAAAGTAGGCCCGGGTTCTCTAGAAGAAGATGAACGGTCCTCTATGGACCGTACAATGGGATGGGCAGTCTATCATAAGACCGTCCAAGTGAATACCCTGCAAGCTAAAAAGGGGACTCTTTGGGGAGTCCTCAACCTGAGGGTAAGGCGATTTGAACTTATCTAAACCTATCTTAACCCGTCCTAGACTTATCCAACCCCAATCTCAAGAGGCCTAGGCTTCCTAACAATCCCTATAAGTGGGAGAGGAGTCTAAATTCACAGCTCACACGTCCCCTTCCTTCCAAACCTTGAAACCTTTGATTCTCACCATCAAATCATCATGAAGAGGGTTCTAGAGGGAAGTTCTATGAAGGGAGCATCTTTTGAAGGGCCAAAACCAGCCAGAAAGGAGCGGGAAGTGCTCCAACGGCTAAGCTCAATCCCTCGGCATCTCAGTGCTGCTCCTATGAGAGAAGTAAGTTCATCATGAGTTCATTCAATTTCTTTTCCCTGAACTTCACTTATATCTCCTCTTCCTCTTATGCTCTCTCTCTTCTTCTTTCAGCTCCTTCCGGGCCCGAGGCGCTATTCTAGTTTGAAATGGGTGGCTCCCATGATCCGTGCATTGCCCCTAGGGGTAACTTACCTTCTCAAATCTTGGCACCTACACTCTCTTTTAGTTCTAGGCCAGAACTACCCTAAGTTCTCTTTGGATTGGCATAGCATTTATGCTTTGATAGAAACATGGCATCCTCAGACCCATACCTTCTTCTTCCCATCCTTCGAGGCCACTATCCTATTGGAGGAGGTAGAGACCTACTTCGGGTTCCCTAGGTCCAAGGTAGGGGAGGAAGACCAGATATGCCATACTGTTACCCCTATAGACCCAAAATTCATCCTAGGAGGGTTCATACCAGACAGCAAAGACATTCGTACCTTTGTAGGCCCTCGTCATATTTACCTCCTTCCTCTTAGTCAGTGGGTAGTAGAGCATTGCAAGAATAAATGTGGGTGGACCGAGGCGATAGCTAAAGCTGCATCTATCTGCCTGTGTGGAGCCATCCTTTTCCCTTCGGCTGACCATATCTTAGAGATCCCCTTACTTAGCACCATCAGCGGCCTGTGGCAGGGGCTTTCCATCTCCCAAGCCATCTTAGCCTACTTGTATGAGGGTCTCAGCTCTGCGGCCCTAGGAGGTCCTCTCTTTGGCTCTATGATTCTATTGGAGTGCTGGATAGGGGTCAGGATGAAGTTCATCCCGAGAGAGGACATTACTTCAGTTAGCAGGATCTTCGGGAGCCACCCCCTTTACTTCATAGGAGGCGCCTTCAGGTTCTCTCCACAGGTTGAGTGCAGGACGGCCGAGATGAAGACCAGGACGAGTGGCGCCCGTACCTCCACAGACTGCCCCTGGATAGATTTGTGATGCGCCCGGACTTCCTCCACGACACCACTATAAGACTACCTCGGAGGGCGGGCTTGGACTTGAGGCTCGTGAGCGATACTGCATTGGCGATGTACAGCCCACATAGGTGCTACCTATAGGTTGGACTACCCCGGACCGTGCTACCGACGTTACCCCACCTTCCCGTGCTACAGGTGAGGAGGATCGGGACAGAGGAGGACGAGCAGGCGGTCAGGAGCGCGCTGATTATGTGGGAGGTGAGCAGGGTGTGCACCCTACCAGCAGAGGTTGAGGAGGTTCCAGAGACACGACAGGCTTACCTTAGGGAGTTGAGAGAGATACGTGCCCACGGGGATGCCTAGCGGGGGACAGAGTGATTGTTTTACCTTTTCATGATGATATGGATATGGATGTTTAGAGTTTGATATGAGAATGAATAAGATTGATGATTGAGATGTTTTTTTGAGTTTCGATATTCTCTGATGTGATTGCGTGCGTCCATGGCTTGGCTGTATCTTCGATCTTCTGTTTGCCCCTGTGCTTACACAAAATGAATAAAGAAAAATAGGTTAAATCTATTTTAGGCTTAACCCCTTGCCCGCGGCAAGTTTAGAAAGTGACCAATCCTTGATTTTGGTCAAAGGGGCAAGCCTTATCAACATAGGCAAAAAAAAAGACAATGACAAAGTGCAATGCATGCGATGCATATGAGAAACCAAAATCTTTTTTGGAGGTTTTAAAATATTTGATTTCTTTGAATTTTGAAATATTTGATTTTTTTTTGTTTGGGTTTTGAAATATTTGATGATTTTTTTGGGGTTTTGAAATATTTGATGCTTTTTTTTGGGTTTTGAAATATTTGATTTTTTTTGGAATATTTGATTTTTTTAGAGTTTTGGAATATTTGATTTTTTTTTGGAGTTTTGGAACCAGCTCAAGCTTAAATAACAGGGACCCTCTCATCTTGCTATGGACTTCCCAGACCCAGCACGTGGGAAAAGGGGGCCGCCCGTGGCCGGGGTCAACTTTGCTCAACGGTGCTTCTGCCGAGGCCATACCCGGGGTGGGATTCGTTCCTTGGAAAATTGAAAAAAGATTGAGTAGTGAAGCTGGTGGTAGGTGTAGAGGTTTTAGGGCTTGAGTTCTTCCCGAGACACTCCCCTTTTCACAGAATCCGGTCTATTGCGCCGGGGCTTTGTGTCCGTTATCGAACCTACATCCACTCTAGGCACGCATACGACCGGGCTCATGATGTCCCGCGGGGAAACTGTACTGCCACTCTTGCCATGCCTAGTTGTATTATTTGGGGATTTTGAGAGCTTCGAGCTTTGTGCTCTCAGCCTTGACTTTTGATTTTGCCCCTCTTCTTTCCCCCTTTTTTTGCTTTTCTTTTTCCTTTTCTTTGAGGAATAAGGTCTTAACGGGCTGCCCCTATTTGAGACCTCTTTTAGAGGGGGGTCCAGGTCAGTTCTCGCCCCCTTTATTCACCACTTGCCCCTATTTTCAGCCGAGAGAGGGGAAATACAAGGACCTTCACTTTCCCCAGGCATGGCCAAAGGAGAAACGGTGTCGGGCAGGAAAGCAGGAAACCGAACCACAGGCGGCCGTGTAGTGTGTGAGATGCTGGACGAGGGTCCTCCTTTGGCGGTCAGGTGGGGTGCACCCGGCCATCGAGCCGTTGCTGGTTTTGACTCTATGGATAGAAACGTTTTAAATACAGCCCATTCCACGGGTTTGGCAATTCTTCACCCTCCGTGTTGATTAGACGATACGCGTTACCCGGATAGGCTTCCTTGATTACGAATGGCCCTTCCCAGTTGGGTTGTAGTTTAGACCTGGGACCTGCTGATCTGATGAATTTACATTTCAAAACCATATTACCCACTTGAAATTTTCTTTCAATGACCTTCTTTTGAAAATACCGCGAGACACGCTTTTGATAAACCGAAACATGGTTGGCCGCATTAAGCCTCTTCTCGTCCAAGAGTTCCAGTTGGACTAGCAACGCTTCTCGACATTCGTCGAGATTGAGTTCTTTGTCCAGCTGCACTCTTAGAGAAGGGATCAAAATCTCATATGGGAGTACCACCTCCATCCCATAAGTGAGAGCAAAAGGAGTCTGCCCTGTAGGGGTGCGGACGGAGGTGCGATAGGCCCATAGAGCTTCTATCAGTTTGTCGGCCCAATCAGCGAATTTATGCGATTCGCATGTTTTCTTGATAATTTTGAGAAGGGTTTTATTTGTGGCCTCGGCTTGGCCATTACCTTGAGGGTAGTATGGTGATGAATGATATAAAGCTATATTGAATTTCTTACAAAGGTCCCGGAGTTCCTATGATACGAATTGTGGGCCGTTGTCGGTGACGATGTCGCCTGGCACTCCAAACCACGAGATGATGTTCTTCATAATAAAGCGGCATACTGTGGTGGCTTTGATCTCTGCATAAGCTTCAGCTTCCGCCCATTTGGTGAAGTACTCCGTAGCCGTCAAAATGAAGGATTTCTGCTTGACTGTGGAATTCGGGTCACCGAGGGGTCCGATGATATCAAAGGCCCACATGGAGAACGACCAAGGAGCAGAAAGAGGATGAAGAGAAGAAGCAGGAGCATGGATTTTGTCAGCATGGAGCTGGCACTGGAGACACCTACGGACATAGGTGGAGCAATCTTCTTCTAGGGTCGGCCAGTAATAGCCCTGCCTAAGAATCTTCTTTGCCAATGCCTGTCCATTCCCATGCCCTCCACATTCACTGGAGTGAGCTGCTTCTACTACTTTCCAAGCCTCTTTGTCATCTAGACACCTCATTAGAACTCCGTTCAGAGCCCGCCTATATAACTCACCAGCAACAATTGTATATCTTACAGTGACTCTTCTAATGGCCTTTCTCTGTTCAGCATTCGCAGCCTCCGGAAATATGCCATCCCTGCAATATTGCTTAATTTTATAGAACCATGGCAATTCTTCTTCTTCGATGATTTCCTCAAGCTTAGTCAATGATACTTCTCTCACCTCCTCCCTTTCTATCTTCTTCTCTACATACTTCCTAAGGTTGTCGAACCAGGGATCCTGTGGGGAAGGAACATCTAACCGCTGGACCATAATGGTCTCAGTGGCACGACTGAGGGGGAACGCGAGGGAAGAAGCGAGTGACGCAAGTGCATCAGCCAAGATGTTCTGAGAACGAGGAGTATGAATATAGATAAGTTTTCGGAATTGCCTAGCCAAGAGCGTGACCAGATCTTGATAGGGCTTAAGCTTAGGGTCACGAGTGCGATAAGTTCACAGAACTTGACTCAACACCAATTGAGAGTCTCCTATGATGTTAAGGTACCGCGCGCCCATGAAGTAGGCATGCTTCATACCGGCAAGGAGAGCCTCATACTCGGCTATATTATTAGTGGCAGGGAATGAGAGTTGATAAGCAATAGGGATGGTTACTCCCTCTGGAGTAAGAAGAACGGCGCCAACTCCGCTGCCCTGGGAATTGAGAGCACCATCGAAATGAAGAGACCAGAAGGGAAGATGAGCAATTACCGCCAAGTGTTCATCAGGGAACTCGTCTTGGATTGAATCAGTACGAGGGATAGAAGAATGAGCGAGGTGCTCAACAATAGCATATCCCTTGATTGCTTTCTGAATGATGAAGGTGATGTCAAACTGGGAAAGAAAGCTCTGCCAGCGAGCTAGTCGGCCAGAAAGGACAGGCTTTTCCAAGAGATAATGAATGGGGTCCATTCTAGAGATCAACCTAACCTCGTGGGTGAGGAAATAGTGTTTAAGCTTCTGCGCTACCCACACTAGCACCGCACAGGTCTTCTCCATGGCAGTATACTTAGATTCAGCAGGATTAAATAACCTCGAGAGGTAGTATGCTGCCCTTTCCCTTCCTTCGTCATCTACCTATGCCAAGACAGCTCCTAGGGAGTCCTCAATCACAGAAATGTATAGTATCAGGGGTTTCCCAGAGACGGGTGGTTGTAGAACCGGGGGATTAGAAAGGTAAACCTTAAGCTCCTCATAGGCCTTTTGGCATTGTTCATTCCATTCAAATTTCGCGCCTGCCTTTAACAGTTCATAAAATTGGCGGCATCTTTGCGAGTGTTGAGATATGAATCTCCTAATAAATTGCAAACGCCCAATCAAACCTCGAAGTTCAGTAATGTTCTTTGGTGGCGGCATTTCCATGATGGCCTTTGCTTTGTTTGGGTCGATCTGAATCCCCCGTTTACTAACTATGAACCCGAGCAATTTCCCCGATGCAACTCCAAATACACATTTCTTTGGATTCATCTTTAATTTATACTCCCTAGCCCTTTGCAACACTTTGCCTAGAATGGCGGAGTGTTCTTCTTGAGACCTCAATTTGATCAAAATATCATCCACGTAAGCTTCCAAATAGACATGCATCATATCATGGAAAATGGCCATCATCGCCCTTTGATAAGTGGCACCTGTATTTTTCAATCCAAAGGGCATGACAACATAGCAGTATGTGCCCCAAGGCATAGTGAACGAGGTCTTTTCTTGGTCTTCTGGAGCTAGAAGGATTTGGTTATATCCAGAATAACCATCCATGAAAGAGAGGGCTTCGTATCCAGCTGTATTGTCAACTAAGACATCGATGTGAGGAAGTGGAAAATCATCTTTCGGGCATGCCTTATTCAAGTCCCTGAAATCAATGCAAATCCGAGTTTTACCATCCTTCTTCATTACTGGGACTATGTTTGCCACCCATTGTGGATATAGCACAACTCTAATGAACCTGGCCTTGTGCAATTTATCAACCTCTTCCTTAATCCTCAAGGCCATATGCGGGTGAAACCTTCTCGCTTTTTGCTTAACGGGTGTTGCCCCTGGTTTTAAGATCAATCGATGTTCAACCAGTGCGGGGTCAAGACCTGGCATGTCATCATAGGACCAGGCAAAAGAGTCGATGTACTCCCTCAAAACCTTGATAAGCTCCTCTTCGACCTGAGGAGGGAGGTTAGCAGAAATAAGTATAGGCCTGGGATCCTCTTCTGTTTCGAGATTAATCTCCTTAGTGGGTTCATCCACTGCCGAGGAAGGTTCGTCAAACTTCTTTAAGCCTTGTGCGTATAAATCAGCAGTGTCACCCACCTCACTTTCCTCATCATCAGCTGGGTCCTTCTCGTTCATGATTTCATATTACCCTAGTTCATCATTGCTCCATACCCCCTCCAATTCTTCATCATCTTCCAAGACGATCACGGCTTCTACAAATTCAGGGCACTTCAGAAGGGCGTGGCAGCTTTCAGCCAGATCTCACAGAAACCTATCGGGAATGGTTTTGGGATGACGCGTCACGGGGCGCGCCGCAGACGTGGATGGGCCGACTAGACTCGAGCTAGACTCTACTCCCACAGACTCGACTAACCTAGAAGACTCTGCACACTGTACATCTACCCTAGGAGAGAGGAAGTCTACTGGAAGAGAAACATGGGTCTCGTGCTCCTGGGAACCTGAGTAGAACATAGCGTAATCTTCCATTGAGACCTCTGTTTTGAAATTGACATTTTTTTTGGAGGCCGGAGGTGATCATGCTGCAGGAGGAGGAAGAAGACGGAGGAGGAGGTAACTGCATAGGGAACAATTCTGAGTATATGCAGTCAAAGAAAGGATCGGAAGAGGAAAACCACATTTCATGGAGCTGAGCTCCGGGGGGAGGAGGAGTAAATAGTGTTGACAGATCAATAGGCGGGCAGTGCCCGCAAGCACAGGGAACGAATAAGATTTCGGGTCTCTCCGTGAAGCACGGGTCGACCAGGATTGGAGGGGAATGGGGAATAGGTCCCAATTGCTGAAACCAAGAGGCGAGACGGGAAGGGGACATAGAATAGGTAATGACAGAGCTCCCCATTTCCCGCGGCCCCTGGCGGATCAATGGCATCGGAGGACGCTTTACCAGCTGCGTCTCCTTCTTCTTCGGCTTGCTTTCTCTTTCCTGAAACAACTTCTCAAAACAACTAGATAAATCTTCTAGGTCACCAACCAGCCCTTGCAGCGACGGTGGTGGATGAGCAACAACACAGGCCTCATCTGCCTTTTCTTTGAGACTGGACAGCGATCCCTTCAAGGTACCCGGCTGTAACGGCCCTTTTACAAAATGTTGCCGGTAGTCCCATGTTAATGGCCCAGAGTCTCCCAATACTGACATTGAGGATTCGCGGTAGCCGAGGCCTCGGCGGCCCATCTTCCTTCCTTTGGGAACAGGGTTGGTCCGGCCCTGTAACTGTGCGCTGAGACCCAGGCCCGGCTGGTAGCCCAATTTTAGAATCATGTGCCACCCTTTGGAATCTCTCATCTTGGACTTGACTTTCACATTGACAGGTGCCGTGGTGGGCTTGCCTGACGCATATGCCCATGGGTAATTCAAGTCCATTACTGACAGAACTGGCCTATTACTTGGCCACAATGTAGGCAAAATCTTGGCTGCTATCGCATCAACATTCTGGACTGTAGAGATGCTCTTTACCTTGACCACCCGCCCTTGAAAGGGGAACTTCAAACATTGGTGGGCGGTTGAGGGGATGGCATTTAAACTATTCAGCCATGGACGACCCAGAATAGCTTTGAACATCGGGTCTATGTCTAGCACATAAAATTCCACGTTCATAACCAAGGGCCCTTGCTCGGCCTGTACAGTCACGACCCCGTGAAAAGCACGTCTGGAATTATCATAGGCTGCTATTGTAGTCGGTGATGGCTTGAGCATGTCTTCTGAGATGTTGCAGGCGCGGAGGGTACTCAATGGACACACATTTATTGAAGCTCCCGTGTCCACAAGTGCAGATTCTACGGCCATTTTGTTCAGAGAAATGGCAATGCATAGTGGCATCTGCCGTGCCTCTGGGGGTGCTAGTTCTGATTCAGAAAATGAAATGGAAGGCCCCTTGGTGATTGTTGCCAAAACCGACGGCAAACTATCCACTGCCACGTCCTCACTCACCATGACCTTCTGCAGGAAAGTCTTTAAGGCGTCCTGGTGTAGTGGCGACCTCTTGATCAATTCCAAGACTGAGATTTTGGCCGGCATCCGGTCCAAATGCTGCAATAAATCATATTTTGTGCCCGGCACGGGGTCTACCTCTTCTGTCTCAACTGTGGCGGAAGGAATTTGGAGGTTAGGTGCCGACACACTGGAAGGAGGAAACATTCTCTGAAAGGGACGCCCGCTCCGAAGGGCGCAGTTTGGTGCCCACACGGCCTGAGATGGACCCCCGCTTGGCCCTATGGGGTAGGTGAAAGGAGTAGAAATGGGGGTGAGGATGGCAGAAGTGGGTTTAATGGGCCCTGGTAGAGAGGAAATGGGTGAAGGGTTAAGCGGGGAGGTAATGACGGAGGGTACAGTGGATGGTGGCGAAAGGACTGCTGGAGCGGAGGGGAATGTGACAGGTCTAATGGGCGATGTGGAGGGAGCAATGAGTTGTGTAGTGGTCAGAATGGCGGGCCTAAGGATGGCGGGAATAGCAGGCGCGGGGGAATGATTGTGGTGGAAGGCCAAAAGGTGTGCGGGGGTTTCATCATCAAAAGTCCACCCAGCGCTGGGGGCTGGGTGCTGGATGATATTCACTTATGCTGGAGCCGGTGCCGGCGGCTTTTATTGTTGCTGAGGAGCGGGTTGATGTACTGGCATGAGATTCTGATGGATCGCGAGGTCTTGTTGCTGCTGTTGGGGTTACTATTGCTGCTGGGGTTGCTGCTGCTACTGCTGCTGCTAGGGCGCCGCCTGCTGCGACCTGGCCTGTCTCTGTCTCTGCTTGATATCCTCAATCAACTGGTGCATCTGGGCCCAATCAATCCTCTGGCCCTCATGCAAGTCATACACCAGGTCTCTGAACTGATAGCACCGTTCTATTGTGTGCCCGGGTTGCCGATGGAATATGCAGTATCGAGACTAATCGGCTGCCGGATTCCAATTTGGACACTCAGGAGGCAACTGAAGATCACCAGTATACATTAAGGCAGAGAAAATATCGGGCAAAGTTTCAGGAATAGGAGGGTAATGGGCCCTCTTTGGACTCGGTCGAGCAGATCCATAGGCGGTGGGTGGCGGAACATTATTGTATTGTGGCGGCCGCTAAGGCTGTTGGGGTGGCGGAGGTGCTTGTTGCGGATATTGTGGGACTTGGAAGGCGGGCTGGGGAACTTATGGAGTGGCAAACTGGGGGTTGCGTGAAGGCTGGGGGAAGTGGGGTGGAGCGGCCTGGTGGGGGAACTGAACAGCCTGGACCTGCTCATTAATCTGTACTTCCTCAGTGACGGGCCCCAGGGATTTTCTAGCGACTTTGGGTTTCTGGGCCTCAAATAAAGAATTGATGGGGGAGTCCTTGAATTGGGTTTGGATAAACGAGCCCTGCTGTATAACTGGTGCATATTGGAAATGTCATTCATTGCCAAGATATTCCTGAATGTTGGCGTGGCATTGGAGATTAGCAACTTCACTTTCTCTTCTTCCGGGATCTGCCCGGGCACACGCGAGGCCATTTGCCTCCATCGGTCTGCATAGGTTGCAAAGTCTTCCTCCGGCTTCATCTTCTCAGCTACTAAGTCAGTAATAGAATACTCGGGTCCGACCCGATCTTGAAATCTTTGAATAAACCTTTCTTTAACAGTCTTGAAACTCTCGGTCTCCTCCATGGGCAAAGTATAGAACCACTCCAGGGCGACCCCTTCCAACGATCGGTGAAATAAATAAGCCATCAGACGATCGTCTTGCTGGAACTGTGCTGACTCATATAAGAACTCCTGGACATGAATGAACGGGTTGCCATTCCCGTCATATTTGCAGTACACGGGGAGCTCAGACTGAGAAGGAAAACGAATGTCCCTGAAGTTAGGGATAGGGACATCAGCAAGAGATTGCGGGCCAACCCGTTTGTGGAGAAGGTCAATTTTTTGCTGCATAGCAGCCCATTTATCAAGGATCTCCCGTTCCCAGGAAGGTGGAGAAGGAGCAGGAGGAGTAATACCGAGGTAGGTGGCCAAAGGATAAGCTGATTCAGGGGGCGGCCCGTAAGACGGATAGTGGGCCGAGGAAGGGCCCATATCCGCATGAGCCAGCTGGGCTGCCCCTGATTGCAACCTAACGAAGTCCGCCGGGGCTACGAGGGCCTGCGGCGACGGAGAAATTGTGGCGTATGGATCAAGGTAAGGAATAGAGGGGATTGGAGACTTTCCCTTATCGAGCTGCTGATGGGCCGAGGTGGAGGCCTTGCCCATTTCCATATTGGAATAGCGAAGGGTCTGAGGGCGGACAGGAGTAAGGTCGATAGGAGCCACAGAGGTGGTCCCAACAGCGGGAGACGTGATAGCAGCGGCAGTCGTGCCATGAGAAGGAATTGAGGTCGGTGCATCAGCCCCTTGCAAAGCCTGCCGGATGAGATGGAGCTGGGTAGGGTCCAGCTGGGCCATTATATTGAGGATTAGATTGGTTGAATTCTGATTGGATGGATTTGAAAGAGAGGGTTGGGAACCCTCACCAAGAATGGTCGGGAGTGGAGGAGCAGTCTCTTCTCCTCCCTGCAGGTGGGCGACCCTGGGTGGGTCCTCAAGAAAGCCACGAGGAAGGGAGTCCTTGTGGGACTGAGAGAAGTCGTACGACGACATGGAAGATGATGAATCAAACAAGGGGTTGGAGTATGAATGGAAATAAGAACCAACCCTAGGAGGTGATCGTGAGGGAAAGAGACAATCCCACATACACCAAGACACCTAGGACTAGGACCAACAAAACTAACCGACCAAACCTACAAAGCAAATAACAAGCATGCAATGGAAGGAAGAGATGAGAGCAGAATCACCCAATTATGCAATCAAGTTATTAAATAATGCTCGTCAATTTCTTATGATTTCCTCTTCGAACCTTAGTGAGTTAATGAAAGTATAAGTTCTCTCAACCACTAGGTGCCTAACTGGGGTAGGTAATGAGGAACTGTGTGACTCTACATGGATCTCTCACTCGCGGATGCAAACCCTAGACTGGGGGTGGATGCGGTACAACCTGCCCGGCGTCCGTGTGGGAATCCACGGCACACGGGGGCTGACGGAGGTCCTCGGCAAGGTCCCTAGTCGGCTCCAAGGAATATGGAGACGAGAGGAAGCCCTACCTTGGTAGGAATGCAACTACTATGAGAAGAGATGGATGCTCCTATGCGCACCGGAGTGCATGCACAATCTAACCTAGCAACTATCAATCAATGATCAAGCAAACATATAAGCAATAAAGAAAATGATGATGCAACAATGGTAAGAGAGCAGGGGGGAGATCAACAAGCAGCACCACGAGCAGCAAATCTGATGTGACACCACCTTGGGCTGATGACCACAAGACAATATGACCCTTGGACCTAAGGTTGCAAGCAAGCAAATTGACGATGATACAACTCGAGCGGCTCACTCGCTTGGTGCACACTTGTGCCCGTGGGCAACTAAACGATAATGGAGAGGGTCTGGGGTGGGATAATGATGCTCCGGTGCTTGGCAAGCTTGGGGAGAACCCCAATTGGGCCAGGGATGCCCACTCACGGGCGGCCGTCACACCATGGGTGTGGGTTGAAATGGCTCGCTCACAACTCGCCCGCGATGGACACTCACGTGTTCGGCAATTTGGGTCGGGCCCTCGCTCTCCGTCCGACGCAGCAAAGCAAGAATACTAAGCTAAGCAAGTGATATTGACTAGCAAGGAAAGGGGGACCAAGGCTCACCTAGCCGGCATGAAGACGCCAACTCCGGCCGAAGACGGGGGCGAGCGGGGAGGCAAGGGTTTGCGCCCGCAAGCCGCGTCGGTGTCGCTTCAAATCTGTGAAAATATTATTACATGAACTACACCTCTCGCAGGAGGGGGGCTCTTGGGGTGGGGGTTAGACTTATTACAACCAAGATTACCTCCACGCAGGGAGGGGCCTTCAGCCGGCCAAGCGGGGTGAGGAAATTATGAAGAGAACGCCGACTCTCCAAGCTTCGCCGGTTCTGCCACTCTTCAGTTTTGCTGAACAGGTTGTCGATGAAGATGCTGCCACGGACTCAACCGAGCTCAAAATTTGATGAAACCTGTGCCAAAAGTTCCCCAGCTGGCCGAGGATGATGCTTGAATTTTTTGGGATGCTCTGGAACTCGGGGCTGATCGGACCGGCGACTGGGGCAGGATAGCAACACTCTGCTTCTGACTGATGCAGAACTGATACAGTGGATTGCAGAAGGCACTGCGGTCGCTCCCGAACTCCAAATCGAACGAAGCTGACAGTGACGCGATCGTGGTCGGAGTAGCTTCGAGCAGAAATTGACGGGGCCACAATCCGAGATCAGAGAGGAGAATGGTGGCCGGAGAAGTGAAGACAGGTCGAACCTGGACCTGCAGGGACCAGACTGCACACTCCGGCGAAGAAATTCAGAACAAATAGCTCAGGCGAGCGTTTTGCGTCGTTCCTTCTGCTAATGATGGAGGACTAGACGAAGAAGAATTTTGTAGAAGGAAGCGTGATCGAATTCCTCCAAGGTTGGCCGCTGAACGGCTTCCAAGATCGCTCTGGCCTTTAGTCTGGGACAGATTGTGCAGTCGTTGAAGATGACGTTCCTCCGGACAGCTCCAAACTCGGATGCAGGTAGGAGTACCACCGTTGGAAAGAAGACTTGGAGACGATTCCAGCAATATAGAATATGACACCGGGAGCCTTCAGGGGAAGTCGTGGCTACTACTGTAAATCACTGCTTTTCTGAAACCTGCAACAAGGACAGAATAGGTGGAGGAGAGGGTGTGGGGAAGGGCATGAACAAGGGGTTATTTGATGGATGGGGAAGGGGGGGGGTGCGACCTTGGGTGGTTAGGGAGGTGGGGAGATGAAAGGGCACAGCCCAAGGGAGAGGGAAATTCAAAATTTGGCCTAGGGAAGGGCTCTTTCAGTCTTGGGGAGAGAGAGGGTTGCTTGGGAGAGTGGAAAGGTGCCTAGGAGAAGGGGTTTCCACCTAGGGGTTGGAGGGGGAATTGAATGAGTGCATGGGGAAGGGGAAGGGGTCTTAATGAGGGGTGAATGGGGAGGAGAGAGAATGAATTTCGAAATTGGGGTGGGGAGGAGAGAGAGAGGGGGCACAACCCACTTAGAGAGAGTGATAGTAAGAGAGAGAGAGAGGGAGATATTGAGAGGGAACTAGAAGGTGTGGAAATTTTCTGGATTCAATATTGAAGCATAATTGTTACCAATGAGAGAGGGGTGGGGCTATTTATAGACCCCACACTTTACCTAAGACCAAACTGACCCTGACAAACTAACTAATGATCAAACGGTCCAAGGGAGGGGCGCCCCTGGGCCTAGCCCAATGAATTGGGCCCATTAACCTATCAAACCAACATAATGACTTCAAGACTTAGGAAAATGACTTTCTAACCTAGGTACATGACTCAATAAAGGGAAAATTACATGTTTAAGACTCAAATAAAAATAAAAAAATTACATGACTCGACTCACAAACACATGAGGAACATAATGGCGTACACCGACGATCAATCCGAGCTTTAGAAAATGTGGAGGGACAAGGGATGTCCCCATCATACCCCCGGGGTGGGGAAAACTCGACCCTGACGAGTATGGGTCCACCGGGGAAGTAGCATCCCAAACGCAGTTCCGGGCGAACCTTGTTCTCCAAACTCGACCCATGTCCATAGCCGAGGAACGGTGCTTCCACTCGACAAAGTGGCTCGGACACACCCTTAGGCTGGCGAAGAGATCTTGCTTTGCTTAGTATTGCCGCCATGTGCTGACGTCGGGCTCTCGGGCTAGTTTGTGGTGGCACTCCGAGGGTGTCTCTCACAAGGATAGGTGTAGGCTCAAGACACTCACTAGGATCCACCGCGGTACCCTTAGAGGGTGCCGGATCCGCCACGTGGGAAGTGGGATGAATCCCAAAACTCATTGGTAAGTTCAACCCGCAAGCCGGGTGCCAAGGCCACTCGGAACTTGGCAAGATCCAAGTCCTCGTGCCCTCAAATTGGAGGTGACTCTAGAGTAGAGCCACTCCAAAATCATCATCATCATCAAGTCACCAACGTGGAATTTCAAGTGGCGCTCACGAGTTTTTGCCCGCTTTTTGTAATTCTCACCACTTTTTGCTTGATGCATGTTTTGATGCATATGCCATGTACTAAGATGCGGTGTGAGTGAGTAGTGCGTGATATGCAAAGGTGGTCCAGGGCAACCACATGTAGACCTATCATGCATTGATGTTATGAAGACTTTGAATGTCTTGGGAGGACCTGGGCATCCATAGGTGTCCCTTTCATGTGTGAGTGTGATGAGTGCCAGGGGACCCGGACATCCATAAATGCTCCTAACTTGCTTGAGATTTATGATGAATGATGGTGGACCATTACAACCAAATATTGACCACTCATGTTTTCTTCTTGACATGTGGGTGATATGAATGAATGGACCCGACTTTCTAATAATGTCAAGTGGGGTGGTATGCCTAAGCACATGCATTTCAATCATAGTGATGACTTCTATGTGCATAGGTGTGGGGTGGCCCTTGAGCTTCCATTCGTATGAGTCAAAGGGATCTAAGAAGGGAGACATCATGGAGTGGGGCCATCTATCAATCCCATTGTGTATGTTGCCTATGGTTAAGGCTTCTTTGGTGTAACCCAATTATAGGAAGGGAATGTTTTAGGTTATCATGGGTGGTAAGGGTAGGGTAAGGTGGGTGGTGAATAAGGTGAGTGGGTTACATTGAGATCTAGGCTCCCATAGAAAAGGGTCAAAGGGATCATGGTAAGGGTCACCTTGGTAGGGGTACTCTATGCTCTCAAGGTCCTCGAATGGTGAGTCATCCTCCTCAATAATTGGGCCAAGGTTGCTAATGGGTTGACCGATCAAAGCACTTGGGATCTTAATGGTTGGGGAGTAGACTAGGATAGGTTCTTCCTCCATGGGAAGAAGGAGGATGATCTCACTAGTAACTTGGCCATTAGTATAGATGGAAGTGATGGAGCCAATGGAGGGATATGCTAGGCTAATGGTGTTAGTTTCGGACGGCCTCAAGGCTAGCATATTGGTCAAGTGAATTTGCCAATGTAGGTAGTTCACTAAGTCTCCCAAATCTTCCACACAATAGGAAGTTTGATAAGTGACATGTGACTGAATGGGAATGATTTGGGATTGATATCCCATGGGTAGGTGGCATGGTTGTGAACTAGGAATGGTGAGACCTTTCTTGAGCCATTGGAGTATGGACTTATCTATGGTGAGGTTGGGTGTCTCTAGAGGAGCTAAGCTAGAGGTGTGTGAGTTGTTTGGCCTTTGGATTTCCTCTATGTTGGGAGGTGGATTCGGATGGGCATCCTTCTCCACTTGGGTAGGTGTGTGGGTAGCAACTTCTATTGCTAATGGAGTAGGGGGATCTATGGTGGGTGGTTTGGTGATAGCTAGCGTATGACACACCCGGGGTGGTGAACAAGCATGGGCTTGGGTTGGGATAGGAAGGGGAAGTAGAGGAGGCCTAGGTTGGGGAAAGATTGGTGTAGGAAGTGGGAGGTGGGTTGGGTGAGGGGTTTTGGGTTGATTTGTTCTGGGAGATGTGTCCCTTTTTGGGGATGATGGTGGGTTTGTGGTGGTGGTCAAGGGGGCTTGTGGGGTACGGGTTTGGTGAGGGGTTTTGGGTTTGGGGGTGGTGGCCATTATGGGCCTAGGTGGAGGGGTGGGCGCGGTGTCCACTTGGTTTTTAATGGTGAGGGTTGGATAAGTGATGGTCACCATGGAGGGAATTGGGTCGGTTAGGGGTCTCTTGTCCTTGGGATCGTTTGGGGTGGAAGTGGGGGCTAAAGGTGCTTGACTAGTGTAGGTTAGGGAAGGGGGGTTTGGTTGGGGTGTGGGGGCCCTCATGGGGTTAGGTGGGGAGGTGGAGGCCTTGGACACTTGAGTTCTAGTGGTAAGGGTTTGCACGGGTGGGGTTGGAGGAGTGGGAGTGCTCCTCGAGTTTTGGTAACCCGGGTAGGAGGGAGGAGGTCGGGGAGTGTAGACTTTCCTAAGTTCGGCTCTCATGTTCTCCCATGTGTTAATAGGCTATAGCCTCATAACCCTCCTAAATTGTTCAATGAACTTCCACCTATCCTCGGCATGGTACACAAGTCGACTCTTGGCAAGGTAGATTTTCATGGGTTCAGTCATTGGATTCCTTTTAAAGTATTTGTCCATGTTTTCCTCCCACTCTAAATATGCACTAGGGTGGTATCCGTTAAAGATAAGGTCCTCAAATAGGACTTTGTCCAAAGGGGTGTCAATCGGACCTTTGCGGAGGGCCGAGTGAGATAGATGTGACTTACATGAAGTAGCCATGCTAGTGGACAAAAGTGATGCAACCGAAGACTCTCAATGCATATGAGCGTCCTAGGACCAACCTGATAGAGACAAGTTGTGAACTTGCTCTGATACCAATTTGATGTGACACCACCTTGGAGTGATGACCACAAGACAATATGACCCTTGGACCTAAGGTTGCAAGCAAGCAAATTGGCGATGATACCACTCGAGCGGCTCACTCGCTTGGTGCACACTTGTGCCCGTGGGCAACTAAACGATAATGGAGAGGGTCCGGGGTGGGACAATGATGCTCTGGTGCTTGGCAAGCTTGGGGAGAACCCCAATTGGGGCAGGGATGCCCACTCACGGGCGGCCGTCACACCATGGGTGTGGGCTGAAATGGCTCGCTAACAACTCGCCCGCGATGGACACTCACGTGTTCGGCAATTTGGGTCGGGCCCTCGCTCTCCGTCCGACGCAGCAAAGCAAGAATACTAAGCTAAGCAAGTGATATTGACCAGCAAGGAAAGGGGGATCGAGGCTCACCTAGCCGGCGTGAAGACGCCAACTCCGGCCGAAGACGGGGGTGAGCGGGGAGGCAAGGGTTTGCGCCCGCAAGCCGCATCGGTGTCGCTTCAAATCTGCGAAAATATTATTACATGAACTACACCTCTCGTAGGAGGGGGGCTCTTGGGGTGGGGGTTAGACTTATTACAACCAAGATTACCTCCACGCAGGGAGGGGCCTTCAGCCGGCCAAGCGGGGTGGGGAAATTATGAAGAGAACGCCGACTCTCCAAGCTTCGTCGGTTCTGCCACTCTTTAGTTTTGCTGAACAGGTTGTCGATAAAGATGCTGTCACGGACTCAACCGAGCTCCAAATTTGATGAAACCTGTGCCAAAAGTTCCCCAGCTGGCCAAGGATGATGCTTGAATGTTTTGGGAAGCTTTGGAACTCGGGGCTGATCAGACCGGCGACTGGAGCAGGATAGCAACACTCTACCTCTGACTGATGCAGAACTGATACAGTGGATTGCAGAAGGCACTGCGGTCGCTCCCGAAATCCAAATCAAACGAAACTGGTAGTGACGCGATCGTGGTCGGAGTAGCTTCGAGCAGAAATTGACAAGGCCACAATCCGAGGTCAGAGAGGAGAATGGTGGCCGGAGAAGTGAAGACAGGTCGAACCTGGACCTGCAGGGGGCAGACTGCACACTCCGGTGAAGAAATTCAGAACAAATAGCTCAGATGAGCGATTGGCATCGTTCCTTCTGCTACTGATGGAGGACTAGACGAAGAAGAATTTTGTAGAAGGAAGCATGATCGAATTCCTACAAGGTTGGCCGCTGAACGGCTTCCAAGATCGCTCTGGCCTTTAGTCTAAGACACATTGTGCAGTCGTTGAAGATGACGTTCCTCCGGACAGCTCCGAACTCGGATGCAGGCAGGAGTACCACCGTTGGAAAGAAGAGTTGGAGACGATTCTAGCAATATAAGATATGCCACCGGGAGCCTTCAGGGAAAGTCGTGGCTGCTACTGCAAATCACTACTTTTCTGAAACCTGCAACAAGGACAGAATAGGTGGAGGAGAGGGTGTGGGGAAGGGCATGAACAAGGGGTTATTTGGTGGATGGGGAAGAGGGGATGCGACCTTGGGTGGTTAGGGAGGTGGGGAGATGAAAGGGCACAGCCCAAGGGAGAGGGAAATTCAAAATTTGGCCTAGGGAAGGGCTCTTTCAGTCTTGGGGAGAGGGAGGGTTACTTGGGAGAGTGGAAAGGTGCCTAGGAGAAGGGGTTTCCACCTAGGGGTTGGAGGGGGAATTGAATGAGTGCATGGGGAAGGGGAAGGGGCCTTAATGTGGGGTGAATGGGGAGGAGAGAGAATGAATTTCGAAATTGGGGTGGGGAGGAGAGAGAGAGGGGGCACAACCCACTTAGAGAGAGTGATAGTAAGAGAGATAGAGAGAGGGAGATATTGAGAGGGAACTAGAAGGTGTGGAAATTTTCTGGATTCAATATTGAAGCATAATTGTTACAAATGAGAGAGGGGTGGGGCTATTTATAGACCCCACACTTTTCCTAAGACCAAACTGACCCTGACAAACTAACTAATGACCAAACAGTCCAAGGGAGGGGCGCCCCTGGGCCTAGCCCAATGAATTGGGCCCATTAACCTATCAAACCAACATAATGACTTCAAGACTTAGGAAAATGACTTTCTAACCTAGGTACATGACTCAATAAATAGAAAATTACATGTTTAAGACTCAAATAAAAATAATAAAATTACATGACTCGACTCACAAACACATGAGGAACATAATGGCGTACACCGACGATCAATCCGAGCTTCAGAAAATGTGGAGGGGCAAGGGATGTCCCCATCAAAATCGCATGGAACATGACAATCAAAACATACCGTGAGTGCGCTGTGGTACCAGATGAACGGTCCTAATGCGACCGCTTAGACAGTAAAACGGTCTGTATGGGACTGTATAATCCAGGGAGAAAATAGAATGATCACAGAATGCTGAAAATACAAGGCAGTGGTGATAGGAAAATACCAGTAGCGCGGTCTATGACCAACCGCGTAATCTCCTGAACGATCCTCCAGCAACCGTGTGCCTGCAACCGAAACATCGTGACGCGTACCTGTGCCGAAGATATGGACGGCTAGATTCCAGCCGCTTAAAATGATGAACGGTATACCAGGCACCGTGCAAAACAGTGAACAGAAGCGGGACTGGCTCTGGTCGCAGGGGATGGACGGTTGAGTACCAGCCGCTCCTGAAGATGGACGGCTTTGGGAGAACAGCGCACGTCCCAGGAGGCAGAAAATGCATCCAACCTGCAAGTCACTCCGAGAAGAAAACTTGCACAACGAAGGGGGGTCAGCAACTCAAAAGCACGATGGGCATTAGGCGTCCCACCATGATCGCCACAAAAGGGGATGTAGTTATATTTTTCTCATCCTACTAAAGATCAATATGCGTCATGAATGGAACAATATGCGATGAGCAAATAACAACATTCAGAGGAGAACAAAAAACAAAAGACCGTGATCGCCACCAAGGTGCCGTACGTGATGGACACGCCGTACCTTGGAAAGAAGGGAGAGTACTCGCCTAAGTTGCAGCGCTGGGTATATGAACGGCCCCTGACGATAGACCGCCTAAGTGCGCTGCAGAAGGTGCGGGAGGAACTACTGCTGGAGGAAGAATGGCTTTATATTGACCGCACGAACAGGAAGAACGGCCCTCTATGAACCGCACGTACTGTTGAACGGTGATAACGAAACCGCACAAGTCTACCATGCAGTAAGTTGCAAGGGGTCCAACCTCCACCCTCTCCGGCCGGCCAGAGGGGATGGGCCTCGTGCTGATGATTGCTGACCTGCGAAACAACGTAAGAAACACACAGAAAAGACCTAGATTAGAACTGGACAGTGTAGTAAACGTCAAAATGGTAAGAGATGAACATTAACAAATGGAAAGGAGGATACCTGGGGGGTTTTAAACCCCTATGGTGACAAAAACGTGAGTGGATGTGTGCATGGTAATGAGAAAGAAGGGGGACGTAGGGAGAAAACGATGCATGCAACGAAGAACGTAACGGAGACTATAAACCAAAAGGACTCAAAATCAAACTACTCCCTAAACCGGAGGCTTATGTGGACGTAGAAAGCCTCCCTCCTTGGTGCTAGGTCGCTCAAAAACTCGGCAGGGCTCCGCCGTCGACCAAGATCTCCCCCCTTTCAAGTCCGGCCATTAGGGTCTATTTATAGAGCCTAGAAAGCCAGCCCCGAAACTAGGGTTTTGAGCTATTTTCCAGTCATGATTATAAAACATAAATCGTAGATATTATCATTATCTCTCATCCAGTCGAAATGGCATCAAAAATGGTTGATTATCCACAGAGATATCGATAAAAGAAGTTGGGGATAAAACCATGCATAAAAGGGATAAAAAATTGTTAAAAATCACCAACCGACAGGATGAACGATCTTACAATAGACCGCTCAAAAATATGGGTGGTTAAATTTGGACCGTCCAAACCCGTCGGTGGAAATTCAAATAATCAGAAAATTAGCCCAATTATCGCTCGAACTGACCGAAACGTCCGCCGTTGGACACTCAAAGATGAACGGTTCTAATAAGACCGTTCAAATGTAGAGCGGCCAACCAGAGACCGTTCTAGCCCTGCCGGTGATAATTCAAATAATTGGATAATTATCTGAGAAAATTGGCACGCGTAGGACTCTGAGATATATGCGGTTGGAGTTCGCCCGTCCATTGGTTTGAACGGGCCTTATAGGGCCGCACAAAAGCCTGTCGGTGAATATTCAGAAGATCCTCAGAAATTAGCCAAAATGTATGAACGGTCTGGGTTCAACCGCCCCAGTCCTGAACGGCTGATGTTGGACCGTTCATGATCTTGGATACTTGACTTTCATAAAACACGTTCAATTAATCAAATCCAAGGTCCAATAAGCCCTGAATTGTTACGGACTTTACCAAGGAGGGAGGCTACCCATAAAACGGGCCCAGGACGTGCCACAAAAAATGGCCCAATGAATGATGGACAACTTAGGGCATCAACAAATGGGAAAAAGAGAAACGACTCAGCTTATCGGTGAAAAAATGGGTGTCAACACATATGACCTCATGGTTAATGCATAGGAGTGGTTGGGTCGGTGCAAGGATGAAGCACCAAGGATGGGTCGGTGCAAGTAGGGACAGGTCGGTGCAAAGAGTGTAAACCCTAAGACTGAGGTCGGTGCAATGTGTAGACAAGGTCTATGCAACAGTCAACATTCACAAAATCCTTTCAATATGACTCATATTCATCAAAATATACATTCACATCAAATCATATAGAGTTCCAAAAAGACTTTTTCTCACATATGCAATGTGATCCAAGTAAACCACTTGAAATCAGTTAAAGTTCAGTCTAATAGACCAAACAATGCATGTGATCAATTGAATAAGCAATCTCTTGCAAAGATAAGTAAAGGCTATCCTCAATATCAGCAAATCATAACTTTGGGTAAAGCAACCCATGACCCATTACTAAAAGGCCAGCTGAACAAACCTTAGAGTAAAGTAGACTTCAAAGTACATGATTTTACCATTAAGAGACCAGCTGGGCAACACGGTGAAAACCAAGGCTCAAAGAGCCAGGGGTCGACCCATGGGGTTGACCCTTGCGAAGCTAAATAGAAAAATTGCTTCCACGAAGCATGCCAAACCTGCAAATCAAAGATATCAACATGTGAGCATGTTTATCATCCAGATGCCATTCTACATAAAACAGACAATATATTGGAGTCATCATAACATTGTCAAAGATAAGGAGGGGCACACAGAACCCAATAATCTTCCCCTTTTTGATGATGACAATATATTGTTGCCACCAAAGCTCTCTCCCCCTTTGACATTATCAAAAAGTGGGGGACTAAGGAGCAACTGTGAAGTTTTCAAAAACGAGTGAGACATGAGCGCACGAACCCAGCAATTAATCTCCCATGAAAGGAAGGTGTGGAAACCAAGAACCCAGCAAGAATTTGCAATTTATGTGCAATTAGCATATGTGTGGAATAAGTGCAAATGCTCAATTTTTGTAATTTTTGCTTTATATATGACTAATTATGCACAAGTACTATAAAGAAACTATGCTATATGCAAAGTGTGAAACTAAGCTATGCACAAAGTGTGTTGTGCTAAAAAGTACGTTATTCTCCCCCAATTGTCAAGAACAAAAACTAACTGACAATGGGTTATTTAACCCGTTATCTACATGTATATCCTAAAGATGCAAACTATAGAATGAAGTATGACATGATCAAAATGGATCAAGCAATTAAGCACTCTAGCATACATAAAAAGGTATAGACTCATGCAAGTCCCTTCGGGACGGGTGTAAGGATAATGCAATCAATTATAGAACATGATGTGCATGTGCAATACTAAGAATGTCGTGTTTACATAAATAAAGTATTGCATTAACTATGAACGATGACTGATTCATTAAGGACATTCACACAATCAAACCTAAGGTGCATATGTGAAGATTGAGCAATGAAGTTCAGATCAATATGGAAAATCAGATTTTCTAAAGAACACTAAAAAGAACTTCTCATCCATACACTTTCATACACAATGCTTGAATATTGGTAGCTACGTATAACCCTAAAATTTTGAATAAACACAAAACGGTGACTAACCTTTTGACGCTGTTGACACCCGTTTTATGACCAATAAGTTGGGTCATCTCCTTGTTTATTTTTAAACAATGCTCCGAGTTGTTCACCCTTATGGGGATATCTTGGTCAATTTGAGGTCTATTTCATGGGTCATGTCTCCTTGGTTGGGTTTGGTTCCTTACCTCTTTCCGCTGGATGAAGCTTAGCAAACTTTCATTTCATTTGCACTCCATTGTCTCTAACGGTCCTTTGATGGCGCGTTACAATCATCTAACGCATCTACCTTGGTCCGTTACATCATGCCAGAGTCCTTAAGTCAAAGGCTTCTTTCAAAGCTTATCTCATATCCTATCCGTTGAGTGTGATGATTTATCGTGCGGCCGTTACATTCATTGTGACGCGTCTATCCGTGACCGTTACATTCATCAAGAGTCCTGTGTTCAAAAACTTCGCCCGTTGGCCGTATCTGTTAATGGATAAGGATTTGTGACGGTCTCTTCCTGGGGCGTCACATCCCTGTGACGGTCTATCGTGCAGCCGTTACGTTAAACAGAGAGTTCTAGCAGAACTGCTCTTTCTCTGATTACTCTGTGGTCGAATTAAGAGTTTGATCTGAGGATTTCTCCTTCAAATCTAATCCTCAGAATCTTCTGTTTGTTTCTATGGACTCTTGAGAGTATTATCTTTAAGAGTTTGCTAAGAAACGTCCTACTTTCTAGCTGGATTATTCTCTACTCGACCGGAGACTTTAAGGGTCTATAAATAGAACCCTTGACTTCATGGCTTGAGGGGGAGACATCTAGAGTTCGCGTTGAAGTGATGCTACATCCTGGAGCTAAAACCAACCAAGGAGAGCTACTTACCACGTCCATCTGCTTCCAAAGTCCAAGGAGTATTGATTCCAAGGGTTTAGTTCAGTCAAAGTTTTCTTCTCTAGCGTCTTTTCCCTCTTCCAAGCATCATAGCATTGTCCCTCTTCCTCTACCACGTTCTTGCATCTTCTGCACCCATTAAAACATCCTTCCCATCTTTTAAAACGCCCCATAGGGGTTAAAAAAAACCAACCTCCCCGGTATTTTCCTCTCCTTTTGCATGTTCTTATGTTTCTTTGATTTATTGATACTACTTTGTTCAAGGGCTAATTTGGGGTGGTTTTTCTTGTGATCTACACTCTTTTGCAGGTTTACAGAGCTCCTAGCACGAGGCCCAAGCATCCTGGCCGGCTGTAAAGCTTGGAGATCAAAGATTCCCCGTTCTTATTCTACAGAAGCTCTAACGGTCTACCATAGACGCATTATATTCACGTAGCGGCTTATCGTGAGGCCGTCATAGTTCTGTGACGCATCAGTCTTCAGCCGTTACATCTGACAGAGCTACAGTTTTCCTGGTTGCTTTCTCTCTCCCGTGGGTGGGTGCATCATCCTCCTATTCTAAGGTATTTACCAGGTCTTTGGCTTATTTTTACCTTAGTGGCGATCACATCTTTCTTTAGTTTGGGCATTAGCTCTCTCCAACTTCATATTTTCTCTTTATTTGCTTGTTCCACCTATATGGTGTGTTTTTCTTTATCTCCTTATTCCACGCCCCGGCGTGTGTTTTTCTTTGTTTGCTTAGCTTAGTTCTGATTGAGATAGCATGCCCATGCTAGTATTCATGTTGATTGCCTAGGTTCATGTTGTACATGTTCATGGGTTGATTGATTCCACTATTTGCTCATACTTTCATCATAGTTGGCATCATAGCCCATCTTACAAAAGAAAGGACACATTATAACCAACAGAAATTTTTTGGCGATCACTGTGGGACATCTAGTGCCAATCGTGCTTTGAATCTCTGTTAAAAACCTGCTGCCCTTTGTTTGCCCTAAGTTGCTCTGGTTTTCCCCAGATTTCCTTTTATTTCTCTGTTGTTTCTGGTTCTCTGGCTACTCTGACGGTCTCCTCTTCACGCGTTACGTTATATCTAAAGGTCTAGTCTTGGACCGTCACACTCTTTTGGTGCGGGTATTCCAGACCGTCACATACTCCAGATAGGTACGCATCTCGAGGTGTAGTTTATTTTCACAATTTTTGCTGTGATTTTCATGCTTGGGTGCTATTTGGTCTCCTCCTTGGTTGGTTCACATATTCGTATCATTGTGTGCATATTTGACTGTTAGATTTTAGGCTAGAATTTGCATGCACTCTAGTGCACATAGGTTCATGCATATTTCCATACATTAGATTAGATTGCATTTTCCTACCTTTGTGTGTGGACCTCTCGTCTCCATATTCCTTGAAGCCGACTAGGAAATCACATCAGGGACCTCCATAAGTCCTCGCTAGCCGTGGATTCCCACGCGGATGTTGGGCCGGTTGTACCACTTCCCACCCCGTGTCTAGGATTGCATACGTGAAGGTCTGATTACCCTTAAAGTCAACCAAGTCATTTACCCTTTTCCTATTAGGATCCTATTGTTGAGAGCACAATTTGGATCAAATCACTAAGGTTCTAAAAGAGAAAACCATAAAAATCTTGTTGCATCATCTAAATAACTTGGTTGACCTTGAGTGTTGTTATCTCTTTTTCACTTACATCTTTGTTAAAATCATCTAAGTTTAGTCACTCATTGTGTGTTTTGTGTGTGTTGTTTGCATTATTCTAAGGTGTTTTGTTGCATGTGGAGTTGCTCCCATCCTCTAGAAGCCTCATCACCCAGGGGTGATTCCCTTTCCACATCCTACTTCAATCCACTCTTTGAATCCACCATGGCTTCTTTCGATCTTCCCCGTTCCCAAGAGGAGTCTCTTCCTCAAGGGCTTCTAGAGGATCCCTCTCGGGTTATCTCATTCCAACCTAGAGAGGGGCCCATCTCTCCTTCGTCCTCCATCCCTATGGAGGGCGCCCAATCCACTCAAGCTCTTCTTCCTCCTTCCGCTAATTCTATTCTTCAAATGATGGCCCAATTAGACCCGGCCCAACTTCAGGCGGTTTATCAGGCCATGCAAGGGTCCAACACCCCACCTTCCCTGATTATGCAAGGTCAGACCAATCCTTCCATTGCTCAGCCTAGGGCTGATGGGTCTGCCGTCCAGCCCATTCCCATTGACCTCACTCCGGTCCAACCTAGGACTTTTTTCTGTTTATTATTGAATTAACCGATCAACTTGCTATCGGACATTTTTTTTTTATTCAGAAATATTCCAAAAAATTTCGACCCTCAGATTTTCTAATCTGGAGATGGGCCAGTCTTCTAGTTTGGCCCAACAATTTTTGGATAAGGGAAAGACCATTGTCCCTCCTTCTTCTATGTCAGATCATCACATGTCTGGCCCATCAGTGCCGCAGGTCCTTGTCGGCCCAAATGATTTCATGCGCCCTCATCAAGGGGCAGCCCAAGTTCACACCAATATGGGTCATCCTTCGGCCCAATATCCTTCATATGGGCCACCCCCCCATCTGCTTACCCCTCTGCTCCTCAAATTCCATGTTTTACTATCCCTACCCCGTCCAGAGAGCAGGAATTACTCAATAAATGGGCCGCCATGCAACAACAACATGACTTCCTCCAGAAGTGGGTTGGCCCACAATCCTTGGCCGATGTTCCGGTCCCGAGTTTCTAGAACATCCGGTTCCCTCCGCAATCTGAGCTCCCTAATTACAAGAAATATGACGGGAACAACAATCCCTTTATTCATGTGAGGGACTTTTTATATGAATCGGCCCAGTTTAAGTATGATGATCGTCTCATGGCGTATTTGTTCCGCCGATCGCTAGATGGGGTTGCACTGGAATGGTTCTACTCTCTGCCGCTAGATGACGCCGAGACTTTTAAGATAGTGAAAGATAAGTTTATCCAGCGGTTTCAAGATCGAGTCGGCCCGGAATATTCATTCACAGACTTAGTGGCCGAGAAAATGAAGCCCGAGCAGGAGTTTGCTACATACGCAGATAGATGGAGGCAGATGGCTGCCAGGGTTCCAAGCCACATTCTGGAGGAAGAGAAGGTCAAACTGCTCATTTCCAATGCTACTCCGACCTTCCAAAACATACTTGCTATGAATGATATATCCAATATGCATCAGTTGTATAGCCGGGCGTGGTTTATTCAAACCCAATTCAAAGACTCCCCCATCCACTCGCTCTTTGAGAACCAAAAACCAAAATACCACAAGAAACCTCAAGGGCCGATCACTGAGGGGGTCCAAACGAATGAGCAAGTCCAAGCCGTTATCTTCCCCTTCCAAGATGCACCTTTCCGCTTTTCACAAAACCCCCGCACTCCTCAAAACCCCGCTCCACAAAACTTTCAACCCGTTCCACAAAACCCTCCGCCAGCCTTCGCCGCTCCACAAAACCCCTTTGCCACTCCACAACAACCTCCGCAACCTCCGCAATACCATAATGTCCCTCCACCCAACGGCTATAACAACAACAACAAGCGCTGGGACCCAAGAGAGCCCAGTACCCTCCTCTGCCCGAGTCCCTCACGGACATCTTCTCGGCTCTCATGTCAGTTAGTGCAATTCAACTTCTTCCGGAACGGCCCGTCTGGAACTCAGCCGTTGACCAAACGAAGTATTGTATGTTCCACAGGCAACCGGGACATACAATTGAAGGGTGTTTCCAGTTCAGACATTTTTTCTACGATCTTCATGAGGGACACCGCATTGATTGGGCCAAAATGCATAATGCCATTTTTGAAATTAAAGAAAAAAGAAGGCAGCTGCCGAGGCAGTAAGTGCAGCAACAACAGGCACCGCAGCCACAGCAACAGCCGCAACAGCAACCGCAGCCGATTCAAGACTTGGGGATCCACCAGAACCCAATGCCGAACCATCCTCCCGCTCCTCGGCCTCAGCCGCTGGCACCGGCCCAAGTCAATGTAGTTCAACCCCCGGCACCTAACGCCAGGTGGTCCTTTGATGACGACGGCTCCGCACCACAAGTCATGGCCCTCCACCACAACTACCGCACTCCTTCCACTCCCACCATCATTACACCCACACACCAAACTCCGTCTGCTAGACCACTTGTCCTTAAATCCACTTCCACTCCACTACCTGTCTCTCGCCCGTTACTCACCCCCGCTATCACCACGCCTCCATCTAACCCTCCGCTCATTACACCTCCGCTTACCCTTACACCTCCACTTCTGCTCATACCTGCTATCACCACACTCACAACTAACCCTCCGCCCATTATTACACCACAACCCATTGCCTCCACTCCCACTCCCGTTATTTCCACCACACCTTCTCCCGTACCATTCATTCACCCCACCGGGCCTGTTAAGTCACTTATTTTGAGCCCATCCGAGGCTGCGGCAGCCTATAATTGTGCCCTACGGAGTGAGCACATGTTTCATCGCAATTTTGCTCCTACGTCAAATCCCCAGTCTTCGCAACTGGCTGCTGAGAAGGAAGAGGCTGAGCCACTGCCGAGTACCCAGTATGATTTGCTACATCATTTGGATAGGGTGCCCGCCAAGATATCCGTGCTGGAGCTTATCAAAAGATCTACCCTTCACCAAGATGTACTCAGAGATTTTCTTCAAAAGGTGATGGTTAGTGAAGACATGGCAGTTGACAGCTTACCTACAGCACTGGCTACTATCTCTAAAGGACCAGCAATAACCTTCTCTAAAACCGAGCTAGCACCACCAGAAGCTCGGCAAATGCCACTCTACATCACTATTATCTTAAATAAAGTTAGCATTGATGTGGCGCTAGTTGATACAAGGGCTTCTATCAATGTATGCCCACTCAGCACTCTCAGGGCCGGCAACTTATCTGAAGAACTTCTATGGCCGACCCCCACAACTATAGCTGCATATGACAACTTACGAAGGGCATGTCACAGGGTTGTCACCATTCAAGCTGAGCCTGGGCCTCTCACCATGCCCATTGAATTCTATGTGCTGGACATCGACCCTATGTTCAAGGCTATCTTGGGTCGTCCATGGATCGATACTCTCAGTGCCATGCCATCCACCGCGCATCAATGTCTTTAGTTTCCTTTTCAAGGGAGGGTGGTTAAGGTAAAAAGCTTATCCATGGTCCAGTATGTTAAAGCTATCTCAGAGAAAATCTTGCCTACGCTATGGCCCAGCAGTCGGCCTGTTATCTCGGTATTGTATCTGGACTTTCCTTGGGCTTATGCACCTCGCAGGCCTGCCACTACACATGTTGATATCAAAGCGAAACCCCAGATCCGAGATTCCAAGGGCTGGGATATTATTTTGAAATTGGGCTACCAACCGGGGAGAGGCTTCGGTGCGGAATTACAAGGGTGAACTAAGCCCATTCCTAGGGGTAGAAAAATGAGTAGACAGGGTCTCGGCTACCGAGAGTCTGCACTGTCAATGATGGGAGACTCAGGACCACTTACATGGGACTATCGCCAACACTTTGTTAAAGGCCCTCTCCAGCCAGGAACACTTCAACCGTAGCCAGCACAATTAGAGAAGAAAGATACAGCCTGCACAGTTGCTAGTCCGCCTCTGCTGCCAAAAGGGCCTGTTGATGATATGCCAGATTTCAGTCAGTCGTTTGCTAGAATGTTCAGCAAGCCATATGGTTATGGTCAGAAGAAGAATCAGGAGGTACGGCTTGTTCAGTGTAAGCCGAAGCCAGCATACCGTCCACAGGGAAGAGTGAGCTCTCCAATTATTGTTTCTTTATCTCCTTCCCGCCTGCGCGCATTGTTCCATACGCTGGACTTTATTCCCCGTCCTCCTTCAATTTTGATCGATCCACTTTGTCCAATATCTCCGTTCCGGTACGACCTGCCGACGGAATTCTCAATAAGTCACTCTCCTTGTGGGTATTCCCCACCTCTTAATCCCTCCTCCTCTATCTTTTCCTCATCCGATTCTCCCCTCAATCTTCTCTATTCCTCTCTCCTTTCGCTCACACTTCCTCCTCCACCATCTCCTCCATCCTGCTATATGATCTCCACTGATCTCCAAAAAAAATGTCAAATTTGAAAAGGAGATTTCGGTGGAAGATTACGCTATCTTGTCTCCATCATCCTCCCAGGGGCACGAATCCCCTGCTCCTTCCTTTCCACTAGATTTTCTTTCTCCTAGGTTAGGCATAGGGTCTATCGAGTCTAGGGAAGTAGAGTCACTTAGGTCTCGAGAAGTAGGGTCCTGTTCTAGGTCATCCAATCCTTCCGAGCCTGAGCCGCGCTTGCTTGCGCGTCATTCCAAATCCATCACTGATAGGTTCTTGTAGGATCTAGCTCAGCGATGTCATGCTCTTTTGAAGTGCCCGGAGTTCGTCGCCATGGCAATTGTGATAGAAGACAATGAGGAAGTAGACGGGGTGTGGAGCGATGACGGACTAGGTGTGTACGAATTCCTGGATGAAAAAGACCCAATCGATGATGAGGACAACAATGTTCTATATGCGCAAGGATTAAAGAGATTCGATGAGCCATCATCGGCAATGGATGAACCTACAAAGGAAATAAATTTTGGAACTGAAGAACACCCAAGGCCCGTCATTATTGCCGCTAATCTCCCTCCGCAAGTAGAAGAAGATCTAATTAAGGTTCTGAGGGAGTATAGTGATTCTTTTGCCTGGTCTTATGAGGACATGTTGGGTCTTGACCCCTCTTTAGTGGAACACCGATTAGTACTTAAACCAGGGGCAACACCCGTAAAACAAAGGTCAAGAAGATTTCACCCCCACATGGCCTTAAGGATTAAAGAAGAAGTTGATAAGTTATATAAGGCCATGTTCATTAGGGTAGTTCTATATCCCCAGTGGGTGGCGAATATAGTCCCTGTCATCAAGAAGGATGGAAAGGTGCGCATTTGCATCGATTTCAGGGGTCTTAATAAGGCATGTCCCAAAGATGATTTTTCGTTGCCTCACATAGATGTCTTGGTGGATAACACTGCCGGATACGAAGCCTTATCATTCATGGATGGTTACTCAGGTTATAACCAGATTCATCTCGCTCCAGAAGATCAAGAGAAAACCTCCTTCACCACGCCCTGGGACACGTATTGCTACGTGGTTATGCCGTTCGGCCTGAAGAACGCATGCACCACTTATCAGAGGGCAATGATGGCCATCTTCCACGACATGATGCATATCTATATGGAAGTTTACGTGGATGACATCTTGGTGAAGTCGAGAACAAAAGAAGAACACCCCTCTATTATGGCTAAGGTGCTGTAGAGAGCTAGGGAGTATAAGCTCAAAATGAATCCGAAGAAGTGTGTTTTCGGAGTCTCTTCAGGGAAGCTTCTATGCTTTATAGTTAGCAAACGAGGGATCCAGATTGATCCTAATAAAACAAAGGCCGTAATGGACATACGTCCGCCAAAGAATATCACAGAACTTCGAGGAATGATTGGTAGATTGCAATTCATCAGAAGATTCATATCCCAACATTCTCAGAGGTGCCGCCCGTTTTATGAATTGCTAAAGGCGGGGGTCAAATTTGAATGGAATCAAGAGTGTCAAAAGGCCTATGAGGACCTAAAGGAATATTTATCCAATCCCCCGGTTTTGCAACCTCCTGTCCCTTGGAAACCCCTAATCCTATACATCTCGGTCATTGATGACTCCCTAGGGGCGGTTTTAGCACAAGTAGACGATGAAGGGAAAGAGCAAGCAGCTTATTACCTCTCCAGGTTGTTTAACCCAACTGAGGCGAAATATACCGCTATGGAAAAGACTTGTGCCGCCATAGTGTGGGTAGCTCAGAAGCTCAAACACTACTTCCTAGCCCACCCAGTCAGGTCGATCTCTAGAATGGACCCGATCCGTTATCTCTTAGAAAAGCTTGTCCTTTCTAGTAGGTTAGCTCGCTGGTAGAGCTTCCTATCTTAGTTTGATATCACGTTCGTCGTTCTGAAGGCAGTCAAAGGATATGCCATCGCTGAGCATCTTGCCCATCTCCCTATTCCCTACACAGATTCTATTCAAGATGATTTCCCCGATGAGCATCTTTCTGCCATCTCTCATCATCCCTTCTGGTCTCTGCACTTTGACGGTGCACTCAATTCTCAAGGCCGAGGGATAGGCACTGTTCTGCTCACTCCGGAAGGGGTGACGATTCTCTTCGCTTATCAACTCCGATTTCCTGCTACCAATAACATCGCCGAGTATGAAGCTCTCCTAGTCGGATTGAAGCGCGCCTATCTTTTAGGTGCGCATTACTTAAATATCATAGGAGACTCTCAACTCATCTTGCGGCAAGTTTTGTCCACTTACCGCACCCGTGACCCTAAGCTCAAGCCATATCAAGAGTTGGTCACGCTCCTATCTAGGCAATTCCGCAAGCTAATCTACATCCACACTCCCCGATCTCAGAATATGCTAGCCGATGCTCTAGCATCCCTTGCTTCTTCTCTATCTTTCCCTCTCAGTCGGAGTACTGAGACTATCATCGTTCAAATATTGGACGCACCCTCTCTTCAGGATCCTTGGTATGCCAACCTTAGGAAGACTGTAGAGGCGAGGGCTGAGAAGGAAGAGCTGAAGGAAGTATCTTTAATGGAATTAGAAGAGATCTTGGAGGAGGAAGAATTGCCCTAGTATGATGAAATTGAGTTGTTTTGCAAGGATGGATCATTCCCAGAAGGGGCAAATGCCGAGCAACGCAAGTCAATAAGAAGAGCCGAATCCAGGTATACTATCGTCGCAGGTGAACTATACAGACGTGCTACCAATGGGATGCTCATGAGATGCTTAGACAATGAAGAAGTCTGGAAGGTGGCCAAAGCAGCCCATTCTAGTGAGTCTGGAGGTCATGTTAATGGCCAGGCTCTAGCGAAGAAACTCCTTAGGCAGGGCTACTACTGGTCCACTCTAGAGGAAGATTGCTCCCTCTATGTCCGAAGGTGTCTTAAGTGCCAACTCCATGCTGATAAGATTCACGCTCCAGCTTCATCTCTTCATCCTCTATCTGCTCCTTGGCCATTCTCTATGTGGGCTTTTGACGTTGTCGGCCCGCTCGGTGATCCCAACCCTCAGATCAAGCAAAAATCCTTCATCATTACTGCCACTGAGTACTTCACCAAGTGGGCTGAAGTTGAAGCATACGCGTAGATTAAAGTTACCACGGTGTGCCGCTTCATCATGAAGAACATCATCTCGCGGTTCGGAGTGCCAAGCAGCATCGTCACCGACAACGGACCGCAGTTCATTTCTCAAGAGCTCAAGGACCTATGTAAGAAGTTCAATATAGCATTGCATCATTCATCTTCATATTACCCACAAGGTAATGGTCAGGCTGAAGCCACTAACAAAACCCTTCTCAAAATCATAAAGAAAATATGCGAATCTCACAAATTTTCTGATTGGCCAGAAAGATTAGTGGAAGCTCTATGGGCTTACCGCACCTCCGTCCGCACTCCCACAGGGCAAACCCCCTATGCTCTTACCTATGGGATGGAGGCGGTGCTCCCATATGAGATCCTGATCCCTTCCCTAAGGGTACAGCTCGATAAGGAACTCAATCTCGATGAACGTCGAGAGGCGTTGCTCGTCCAGTTGGAGCTCTTAGACGAGAAAAGGATGAATGCGGCCGATCACGTATCCGTTTATCAAAAGAGAGTTTCGCGTTATTTTCAAAAGAAGGTCATTGAGCGCAAATTTCAAAAGGTGATATGGTTTTGAAATGCAAATTCATACGGTCTACTGGTCCTTGGTCTAAATTACAACCTAACTGGGAAGGACCGTTCGTTGTTAAAGAAGCTTATCTAGGGAATACTTACGGCTTAGTGAATGCAGAAGCTGAGGAGCTCGCTCACGCTTGCAATGGGTTGTATCTTAAGCGTTTCTTTTCTTAGAGTCTAAACTAGTGCCACCCCGGTAGCAAGGTGTCCTTTCCCTCTCGCCATGAAAGAGGACCCCAAGCGCGGCAATCACACACTACACGACGTCCCTGGTCGGGTTTCCCACTTTGTAGACACCGTTTCTCCTTGGCCATGCTTGGGGGAAAGTAAAAGTCCCTGTCTGTTTCTTTCTTCGATGAATCCAGGGGCAAGAGGTGAATAAGGAGGCGACGACCAATCTAGACACCTTGATGAGAGGAGGTCTCAAATAGGGACAGTCCGTTATGACCTGACGCCACAAGAGAAAAGAAAAAAAGGCAAAGAAAAAGAGCATTCATCGTGACAAAAGCAAAAGTTTATCTCAAAGTCTATCAATCATAATTTCAAAGCTCCAAGAAAAATAAAAGGCTAGGCATGGCAAGAGTGGCAGTACAGTTTCCTCGCGGGACGCATGAGCCCGGTCGTATGCGTGCCTAGAATGGACTAAGGTTCGATGACGGACACAAAGCCCCGGCGCAACAGACCAAGTCTCTGGATGGGTTGTCTGGAGAGGAACTCAAGCCCTGAACACTTCTGTATCTGGCCTAAGCTTACTCTCGTATTCTATTCTTTTTTTTAGGACTAAAACAAATACCCTGGGTATGGCCTTGGTAGAACCACAGTCACGCGAGTTAGGCCCTAGCCAGGGGTTGTCACCTCTATTGCACGCCAACCTTGGGAACTCTTAATGGAATAGGGAGTACCCACGTTTCTAGGGAGGCACTGGCATTTCCAAAATCCAAAAAAATCATATATTTCAATATCAAAAAAAAATCATATTCCAAAATCCAAAAAAATCATATATTTCAAAATCCAAAAAAAATCATATTCCAAAATCCAAAAAAAAATCATATATTTCAAAATAAAAAAATCATATATTTCAAAATCCAAAAAAAATCATATATTTCAAAATTTGAAAAAATCATATATTTCAAAATTCAAAAAATATCATATATTTCAAAATCCTAAAAAATCAGAAATTTCCTCGAAAATCCTAAAAATACCATCATATGCATCGCATGCATTGCATTGTTTCCATTATTTTTTCCGCCTATTTAATAAGGCTCCACCCCTTGACCAAATATCAAGAATGGTCATTTTTAACTTGTTTCAGGCAAGGGGTTGAGCCTAAGAACATATTTAACTTGTCTCTTGTTTAAATATGTGCAGAACGCAGGTTCAAGCTCAAGATCCAAGCTCACAAACCTACAAGGCCTGTAACGCTCTAGTCTTAGACCGTCACATAACTGTGACGGTCCATTGTTCGGCCGTCACCTTCTCCCGAAGGTTGAAACTCATCTGTTCTTAGTAAACTCTCCCTGACGCATCTACACTAAACCGTCACTTCACTCTGACGGCCCACGATTAGACCGATATACCTTCCCGAGGATAGAAAACTTAGTTTTCTGAATTCATCCATTCTGACGGCTCATCGTGAGACCATTAGAGAGTTGTGGCGGCCCTGTGCAGGACCATTACATCCACCAGAAGCTCTATTTTCGAAGGACATTTGGGTCCAATCAAGCATCAAATTCATATTCCATCAACTTAAGGCACTTCCATGTCATTCAATTGAATTCAATGATACATAAGATTGGTTGGTAAACTTCAATTGTCCTTACATTCAAGAAAATTCAAGCTACATTAGTTTTCTATCCGCAAGAGGCCGGATCTTGTGTAATTTCTTCACATAGCCACAGCGTCCCTCGTCGTCCTTTTCCACCTCTTCTTGCCACGGGCGCACTTTGCTGATCTCCCACATGATCAGAGCGCTCCAGACTGCTCTTTCATCCTCCTCGGTCCCTATCTTCCTAGCTTGAAGGGAAGGGAAATGCGATAGTGCAGGAACTACGGTACGGGGTAACCCGATCTGAAGATAGCACCGGTGTAGGTTGTAGATTGCCATGGTGGTGTTCCCTACTTGCTGTAGATCAAGGCCTGGTCGCCGTGGTACCTTGAGCAAGGTGCTCCGAAGAACTCTTGGACGCATCGTGAACTTCTCTATTGGCAAGGTGTTGAGGAAGAGGCGACAATCATCCCGCGTTTTCTTGTACGCCGTTCGGCATTCAACCTGTGAAGGGAACCCAAAGGCACCTTCAATAAAGAACAAAGGGTGGCTCCTGAAGATCAGGCTAGCTGAAGGTATGTCCTCCTTGGATTGGAACTTGATTCTCACGCCCATCCAACACTCAAGGAGTATCATTGAGCCGAATAGCGGTCCTCCTAAGCAAGCTGAGCTAAGTCCTTCATATAGGTATGAAAGAACTGTTTGAAAAATCGATAAACCCCGCCACAACCCGCTGATGATGCTAAGGTTTTGGATATCTAGGAGGTGGTCAGTGGTGGTGAAGAGGAAGACCCCGCATAATCAAACCGACACGGCTTTGGCAATGGCTTCATATCTTTCCCACTTATTTTTGCAATGAGAGACTATCCATTGAGCCATGGGTGTCAAGTGAATATGGCATGGGCTGATCATGGTCCTCACGTCCTTCGGGTTGTGTATGAAATCACTTAGAATCAAGGATGGGTATATGAGTTCAACCGTATGGCACACTAGGTCTTCATCTCCCACCTTAGTCTTAGCAAGGGATAGGTAGGTCTCTACCTCCTCCAATAGGACTATATCTTCAAAGGAAGGGAAAAGGAAGGTGTGTGTTTGTGGGTGCCATAGTTCTATGAGGGCTGAAATGCTTGCCCAATCTAAGGACAATTTCTAGAAATTCTTGGCCAAAACTAACAAAGGTTGGAGGTGCCATGCCCTAAGGATCGACAAGACTTCGAATGGGAGTTCTTTGACCATGGGAGCCACCCACTTTAAGTTGGAATAACACCTTGGGCCAGGCAAAGACTAGAGAGAAAAGGAAAAGAGAAGGAGAAAGAGGAAGAATCATAAGAAGCATGGAAAGAGCAGAAGTTAATGAACTTTTGAATTCAATTGGAACTTACCACTCTTTGGGCACTTGAGCTCAGATGCTTGGGGATGGATGTCAATCTTTGCAACTCCCCATGTTCTCTCATAGCTGCTTTGGCACCGGTGTAGACTCTCTCCTCCATGCCCATCTCTCCGGAGTTTCTCTTCATGGTGTTCCTTGCCTTTTGATGAAGTTTTTAGCCCTTCAAGCAGAGAATTAATGAAAGCTGCAATTTTTAGGCTTGTTCCTGACTTATAAAGGCTTGATTTGGTGCTAGAATGATAAGATTTGGGTTAGAAAGCCTTTTCTTAAACCTAGGAGGGTTCTGGTGTGGATTAAGGTCTCCTTGCCTCGAGTTCGAGCTCTCACGATAGAATCCGTCTCGGATTACAATTTTTGCTATGACGGTTCATCGTAGGACCGCCACAGCTTCTTGACGCCCCATCACTGGACCGTCACATTTCCTGCTACACGTTTTTAGCTCAATTTCGCTCTGTCATGTCTGACGTTCTAACATTGGACCGCTATAGTTCTCTGACGCTCCACCATTGGACCGTCATATTTCCTGCAACAGGTGTTCAATCCACTTTCACTGTCATCTCTAACGGCCTGATCTTATGCGTTACATGAACCTGATGCTCCACCATTGGACCGTCACACCCTCTGCTACAGGTTTTTGTTCTTTCCATCCTCCTTTGGTCTAACCTGCCAGTCTTACACTTTGTTCCATGTTTTCATTCATTTACACCTTCATTTACATTCATCCACACATTCACATCCATTTCATCCATACATCCATTCATTCATCCACATAAACAAAACACAAAAAAGAATTTTCATTCATTTCTATCATTCCATTCCATTTCATTCACATAAGTCATGTACAAGTGTGGGTGTCAAGAAGAAAGAAAATACAAAGTCATTTGGCCGGCTTGTTTCCCAGGCCGTCACTATCACTAGCACCCTCAGGTCTACTCACTGGTGGGGCTATAGAGACGCTCCCCTCCTCTCGCTGTTGCCTCTACTCCGCCTCCTCATTCCTCCACTGGTCGGAGGAACTGACAAGAAAGTCTGCCACTGATCCGCTGGGGGCAACGCTCCTCCGTGCTCCGCTCTGGGAGGCACTCTGCTCCGGTCCTCGGCCCATCATCCGTACAGTCCTCTCCATGGTCTGTAGCTCGATCTTCATGTCATAGGCCTGGCGCCGAGCCTCGCGTGCCTTGGTCCGGTAGCGCTCTAAGTATGCTAATCCTGTGTTGGGTTCGGTGCTAGTATTCAGAGGGGGGGGGGTGAATGAATATGACCCTTTTAAACTCTCACCCAATATAAAATTTCGCTCAAACTAGAACTATGATGCTAACTAGACAGATTTACCAAATCTAAAAGCTAATCAACTATTATGTTCGACCAGTTAGCAGACACATGGAGCGCCCCTATGCATTCATCTAGCGGAAGCACAAATGAACAAATCAAACCACAATGCACAAGGGTTTTTAGGTGGTTCGGTCCAGCAGACCTACATCCACCCCACACTCAACCCGAGTGTGGCTTCCTGCTGACTCACAGCTTGAAACCGCTGGGCCTCACAGCTTGCCTACAACCGCTGGGCCTCACAGCTTGCCAACCGCTGAGCATCACAGCTTGCTTCCGCTGGGCAATACAGCTTAGCCACCGCTGACTCATAGCTTGAACCCACTGGGAAATACAGCTTAACCCGTCCGAGACCAAGTCTCGCCAGCTGAGGATTACAGCTTTACCTGTCCAGTGGAAACCTCCACTACCCGCTGAGCTACACAACTTGCTGTCCAGAGACAGCACCTCTGCAAACTGCTGACAAACAGCTTGAAGAAATGTATAAAGGAAAATGAAAAAAGAACAAGACAGCAACGGAAAACTGAAGCAATAAAGCACAAAATATAGCTCAACAATGAGCAACTTCAGATCTGGTTTTGAACCAAAGATATGAGGAACGAACTCCTTCTCTCTCTCTCTTCTTCTTCTTCTCTTCACACTCTTCTCAAGCTCTCTGCCTCTCTCTTTTTCTCTTCTGCTTCTTCCCTCTTTCTTTTCTTCTTCTTCTCTTTTCTCTGGATCGAACAGCTCTCTATTCTTTCTCTCCGCTTCTGCTCTTCTGCTTCGATCTGGATCGTGGCTCTCTGTTCTTTTCCTCTCGCCAACTCGATCAACCTTCTTCTGTGGAAGGAGACCTCCTTTTATAACAGCAGCTAGTAGGAGGGCAGCACTGGGCGCGTGTGGCTTCCACATTTCCCGCCCAGAACTTTTGGCCACGTGTCAGCTTTCTGTCAGTCCTTCAACCTCGGATCACGTGCCCTCCTTAAGCTTCACGATCAAAGCACCTGTTAAACAGAGTATCAGATAAGTCATCAGTTTAAAGAACAACTCTGTATAGACTTATCAGAAGAACATCGTTTTAGAAGAAACCTGAACGAGGTTAGAACGAAACAACACGAAGACAGAAATAACAAAGAAGACTCAGACGCAGAGACAGCACGAAGTGAAACGAGAACGACACGAGGTGCAGAGGTGACAGAAACACACACTACACAGAGAACAACACGAAGACAAAACAGAAACCAACACGAAGTGTGGTTTCAACATACGAAAGACACGAGGTCTAGGAAGAACAACACGAAGACATAATACGGAAACGACACGAAGTGAAATAACAGAAACCGTAACGAGTTGAAAACAACACGAAGATGAAAACAGAAGTTGACACAGGTTGAAAACAACACGAAGACTAAAGACAAGGAAAACGACACGAAGTCAAAGAAACAACAGTAACCGACACGAAGTGTGGTTACTAAACAGGAACGACACGAGGTCTACAGGTGTCACGCCCCGAGCGCGGAAGATACCCGGAGATGCGCGACGTGTCTATATCAATCATATCAATCAGAGTGGTCGTGTATTCGACGCAAAGATAGAGATGCGCAAAATAGCAAGATAACCCAATCCTTTATTTCATAATGGATAGACTATTACAAATCCAATACTCTGTTTAATAAAAAGGAAAAGAATACATATTTGACTCAAGAAACTATAGGAAAGACTAGACGACACTTGAGCAGCTCTATCACTTTCACTCTTGAACATTCCCATCCGATTGACTTCCATCGTCGTCGGACTTACTTGAAAAGTACAAAGGGACAAACGGAATGAGCGAACGCTCAGTAGGAAATTATATCTCAAGTACTAGCAAGGGGTTTAAGTAATTACATCTTTCATGAATGCAATAAAGCTATGCATGCTCGCATAAAACGACAAGATAGAGAGAATGTAATATCAAGAAATAAGATGAACTTAATCATGAACTTCCAACAAGATGACAAGTGTATTCAAGGTATTCAAGCAAGCACGTTTAACAAGTCATGTCAAGAACTTTGGCTATCATGTATCAAGCAAGTAAATTACCCTTTTTCGGGCCACGCATTTCATGTAAAGTCAAGTACGATTCAAGTACAAGATGTGTGTGGAATGTCCAATCAAGCAAGTCAAGTACTCGGTATAATGCCAGATACCTTATCATTTTAACTCCCATGGGCACAAGTACTTTCGGGTGCTCCTCCCAGGACCAGATCGGGCCCTATATGCACATGCATTTATCATGTATTTTTGACATCCACTCTTGTTTATATAGCCAATATAGAATTTCAATATTCAAGCTTGTAGACATGTATAACAACTTTGACAGAATAGAGTCCAAAAATATGACAAAGGACATAGATTGGCGATAATAACGGTAAAATCACGATATCAATAAAACTAGGCAGAATATGGTTCCCTTAACTTAGGTCCCATGACAAATCAATATGGGCACTCTTTATATAGATTGAGGTCCACATAAACATTAGATCAAGCAAGATACCCTCATTCTTATCATAGAATTGAGGTTTACAAGAACGACATGATATGGCATGATATCATCATCCCATTAAGAATTTCTTATGATATACTCTTTGTATAATCATAAGGGCCGGTATACCATGTTTCTTTAGATTGACATGGCAAGGATCGTGTAATGGGTTTTTAGGGTACAACCAGCTCAGTCGGCCTTGAGGGAATCCAAGGCTACGAGGAGTCTTACGGAGGTCTCTATGACTAACTCGCTAGTCCAAAGGAACGGAATGTCCAATGGAGAGCTTGTATGTCAATGAGAGTTGAGTGTGATCGATGAAACAACGTGAAACGTGGGACTATACTCACGGAGTGGAGAATAGTGCCGATATATATATATTATATAACATATGAAATCATCGGTTAACAAAAACAGGGAAAAATCAGTTTTACAGTAAAATAACGACTTAGGTCAAGTCGTTTCTCAAGTAATTAACGCCTAACAGAAGGGCGTTTACATATTTCTATTTTACAGAATTTTTAATAATTTTATTAATTCATGAAAAACACGCCCTAGTCAGGGGCATTAGTCAGGTAAGTAACGCCTAACATAAGGGCGTTTACATATGTTCCGTTTTGCAGAATTTCATTATTTCAATAATTTATATAAAACGCGCCCTGGACAGGGGCGTTTCTTCAGAGTTGACGACTATATAAGCAGGCATCTCATTATTTAAATATTTGACAGAATATAAATAATTTTCAGGATTTATTTAAAACACGCCCTGGAAAGGGGCGTTACTGTTTAATTTTATTTTATAGGATATACATAGTTCAGGAATTTACAGAAAACGCGCCCTAGAAAGGGGCGTTTCTTTTCAATTTATGCCCTGTGATGGGGCGTTAACAGGTGTAAAACGACGTTGTCAAGGTCGTGAATTCAAGGAATTTACAACATTTCAACAAATAAATTTCCAAGACAGGAGACATGATCATGACAAGAAAATTAGCAGGAATTTACAGGTAGAGTCATGCAAGATATTAGAATCGATATTTCATATTTATTGAATTTTAAACAGAATCAATTATTGATTACATGCGATTGTTCATGAAATTAACGCCTGTATACAAGGCGTATACTTTTAATTAACGACCACTGTGATGGTCGTTTCTTTTAAAGTAGCGCCCTATTCAAGGGCGTTTCTTGAAAAATTTACAGAAAACGTATTAAAACTACATGCAAACTGTATAAATATATCATGCATGGTGCTTCTTATATTTATTTTTAGTTTGGGCTACGAGACTTGAGAAAATCCTACCTCATGATCTGGATGAAGGAGACGAAAGGGCTTTGAAGCTTCAACTGTAACTTAATAGAAGAAGAACAATCGTTCTTCCGTCAACCTGGAGAGGAAACGAAGGAAGATTAATAATCTTCACAGACATACCGGAAGCTAGGACAAATAACGAGGAATCATAACCTCGTTCTTTACGCAAGCACCTGATCCTTAACCTGCATTAAAGGAGAGGAAGAATAATCAATATTCTTCATGCGACTGTAAATAGACGGGCAAAAGAAAACAAGAAGAACGTATGTTCTTCACTTACCGTGTAGCAGTAGATCGATCAAATGGTTTAGGGTTGGCTGGATCGGGTATATTTATAGGATTTTGGAGTCCTAACAAAGGTAGTGTTCGATTGAGGGTAATATATCCCTAATAGAGTCCTTACTCTAATAGACACTTACTAGATTAGGTTAATCTTTCCCTGGATAAGCTCTAGGTTCGAACGGGTCACGAACTGAATTAACGCCTTAGGTCAGGGCGTCGATTCTTTAATTAACGACCTAGTTCAGGTCGTTTCTTAAGAAACGCCATGTATAAGGGCGTTCCTTGTTTTTAAAACACGCCTAATATATGGGCGTTTCTTTCACTTACCTATTTGGTCGCGTGAGAGTTGACGACCACATTCATGGGCGTCCTTTCTTTAGTCACGCCGTATGTAGAGGCGTTTCTTTTTAAATTAACGCCTTACTCAGAGGCGTTATCTTTAATTTGTTTTATTTTGTCTGTATTACTTCTGTAATATGTATGTTTTTAATTTTATTTCAATATTCATTTATCAGGGTTGCTGCACCCTCCCCCACTTAAAAAGAATTTGGTCCCCAAATTCAATATATATAATTATACACGTGGAGAGTGTATATACCTCTTAGAATAACTCGGGAAATCGTTTCTTCATAGATTCCTCGGTCTCCCATGTCGCTTCGCGTTCGGGATTCTTATTCCATTGCACCTTGAGCATGGGAATAACCTTATTCCTTAGAGCTCGTATTTCTCGATCTAAAATCTTCATAGGCTTCTGTTCATAGGTGAGATCTTTCTGGATCACCAGATCTCTATGTTCAATAATATGAGATGGATCGTGCACATACTTCTTCAACATGGATATGTGAACTACATTATGTACCTCGGACAATTGAGGAGGCAATGCGATGCGATAAGCAACCTCGCCAACTCTTTCAAGTACCTCAAATGGTCCGATGAATCTTGGCGTAAGCTTGCCCTTAACACCAAATCTTCGTATGCCACGTCCATGCGATATCTTGAGAAATACATGATCTCCGATTTGGAATTCAAGATCTCTCCTTCTTGTATCAGCATAAGCTTTTTGTCTCGTCTGAGCAACTTGCAATCTTTCTTTGATTACTTGTATCTTCTCAGTTGTATCCCTTACCATGTCTGGACCTAGCAGTTGTTTTTCTCCAACTTCGTTCCAGCATATGGGTGATCTGCAACTCCTTCTGTATAAGGCTTCGAAAGGTGCCATTTGGATACTAGCTTGGTAGCTATTATTATATGCAAATTCCACTAGTGGTAAATGATCGTGCCAGCATCCTCCAAAGTCAATGATGCATGCTCTAAGCATATCCTCAACAACCTGGTTAGTTCTCTCGGTCTGACCATCCGTTTGTGGGTGGAAAGTAGTACTAAAGTTGAGCCTTGTTCCTAACGAATGTTGTAATCCCTTCCAAAAATGAGAAGTAAAACGGGGATCTCTGTCCGACACGATTGAGACAGGAGTTCCATGTATCCTGACTATTTCCTTGATGTACAGTGCAGCTAGCACATCAATTGACCATCGGCTTTTTATTGGCAAGAAATGCGCCAATTTAGTTAATCGGTCAATGATAACCCAGATTCCATCATGTCCTCCTTTAGATTTAGACAAACCCATGATGAAGTCCATACCAATATCCTCCCACTTCCACTTAGGAATATCTAGAGGGTGTAGTTTTCCAGCAGGCTTTTGGTGTTCCGCCTTGACCTGTTGGCATGTAAGACAGCGTGATACATAGTCCGCTATTTCTCTTTTCATATTGGGCCACCAAAAGTTCCTCTTTACATCTTGGTACATTTTAGTTGATCCAGGATGAATAGTGTACCTTGATCGGTGAGCTTCATCTAAGATCTTCTTCTTTAATTCCGGACAATCAGGTATACAAGTTCTACCTTTGAATAATAATCTTCCATCAGAAGTTAGTTGAAAATCAGATTGTCCTTCTAATCTGCCCTTGATTTCCACTAATATAGGATCATCACCCCGAAGTGCTTGTATCTCAGATAATAAATATGACTGTATGCTTACATGAGATAATGTAACAAATTTGGATTCCGTGTCCAAGCTTATATTGAGCTCGGAGAATTGTTCAAGTAACCTCCATTCTTGTATCATACAATTGGCTATCATTGCTCTCGGCTTTCGACTAAGGGCATCAGCAACATAATTACCCTTTCCGGGATGGTATTGTATATTGAAGTCGAAGTCCTTGAGATATTCTAGCCAGCGTCTTTGTCTCATGTTTAGCTCCTTTTGTGAGAATAGATATTTGAGACTCTTGTGATCGGAGTAGACAGTGAACTGTACTCCATAGAGATAGTGTCTCCATATCTTTAGGGCAAATACTACCGCGGCCAGTTCTAAGTCATGGACGGGGTAATTCTCCTCATGCTTCTTCAGTTGACGTGAAGAGTATGCTATGACCTTTCCTTGTTGCATTAGGACACATCCGAGGCCAATGCCAGAAGCATCAGTGTAGACCTCGAATTTCTCTCCTTCTATTGGTAGAGCTAACACCGGAGCTGTAGTGAGATGATCCTTAAGAGTTTGGAAACTTCTTTCACATTCCTCACTCCATTCATATCGGATCTCCTTACGAGTTAACCTTGTAAGGGGCACAGCGATCTTAGAGAAATCTTTGATGAATCGCCGATAATAGCCTGCAAGACCTAAGAAACTTCTGATCTCGCTTGCATTAGTGGGTCTTTCCCAGTTTCTTACAGCTTCAACCTTTGACGGATCTACAGATAAACCGTCCTTGGATATGACATGTCCGAGAAAAGCCACTTCTTCAAGCCAGAACTCGCATTTGCTGAGTTTAGCATATAATTGATTTGTCCTCAAGACTTGCAATGCAATCCTCAAATTCTCTTCATGTTCTTCCTTAGTCTTAGAATATATCAATATATCATCAATGAAGACTACTATGAATTGATCCAAGTAAGGCCTGAATATGCTATTCATTAACTGCATAAAGGCAGCAGGGGCATTTGTTAGTCCAAAAGGCATAACAACAAATTTGTAATGGCCATACCTGCTTCTGAATGCGGTCTTGTGAATGTCATCATCCTTGATTCTTAACTGATGATATCCCGACCTGAGATCAATCTTGGAAAAATATTTGGATCCTGAAATCTGATCAAATAATTCATCGATTCTCGGTAGTGGATACTTGTTCTTGATAGTAAGATGATTCAACTGTCGATAGTCGATACACAATCTCATGGATCCATCCTTCTTCTTTACAAATAAGACTGGTGCTCCCCACGGGGAAGTACTTGGTCTAATAAACCCTTTTTGGATTAGTTCCATCAACTGCTCCTTCAACTCCTTGAGTTCAGCAGGGGACATTCTATATGGTGCCTTTGAAACAGGACCAGCACCAGGGACTAAGTCAATGGTGAAGGCCACTTCTCTTTGAGGGGGTAATCCCGGCAAATCTTCTGGAAATACGTCTGGGAATTCTCGCACTACCTGAACGTCTTCTATCTTGGTTTTCTTAGCTTCTTTAACAGTGACAAAAGCAAGGAAGGATACACATCCCTTCCTGACGAGCTTGCTTGCTCGAAGAGCCGAAATAAGAGGGGATTTGCTTCGACTCTTAGGACTAGTATAAGTCAGTTCTGGAAATTCTTTGAAAACGATCTTGCTATTACGGCAATCAACCGTTGCCTGGTACTTAGATAACCAATCTGCTCCTAGTATAACATCATATTCTTTTAGATCTAAACAGATAAGATCAATAGGAAAATTCTTTCCTCGAACCAATACCTCACAGTTTTGGTAATGATGCGTGATATCCGTCTCGTTTCCGAGAGGAGTAGACAACACTATTTTCATCCATTCCGGTTCTAGAGGTAACGGGTCAGCAAACTTCTTAGAAATAATAGAATGCGATGCACCCGTATCAAATAAGACATGTGCATATTTGGAACAAATTTTTAATGTACCTTCCACTAATCCGCCTTCTTCTTCAGGTTCGGTCTCCTGTATTGCATGAAGACGAGCATTCTTTGTCACCGGGCGTTTACCATCGCCGGCTTGGTCGTTCATTAATGGACACTCGGGAATCCGATGCTCACGGCTTCCACAACGGAGACAAGCTCCTAATTTCCTCCAGCATTCTTCCGTCTTGTGACCAGCCTTGTCACAATGCTTGCAGACTGTATTCGAAGGGGTAGTGGTGATAGAGAAAGGCTTGGTCTTCTTGAATTTCTGATCTTGAGAGGAAGAACCTCCATTATTGGGCCTCTTCTTAAAGTTGGGTTTGAAAGAACCCGAACCCGTGACTTGTTCCTTCTTGTCTTTTCCACGGATCCTATCAGATAGTTCCGTGGCATCTTCAAGTAATTAAGCTTGGCGCACTATTTCAGAATAAATTTGGATGTCCATAGGCGCCAATTGAGTAATATAGTGGGGCCTAAGCCCATTAAGAAATCTACGGGCTTTCATCTTCTCCGTGCTAATAAGATGCTTAGCATATCTAGATAACCTGGAGAACTGAGCTTCATAATCTGCTAATGATAAGGATCGTTGCTTTAATGCAGCGAATTCGGCAGCCTTCTTTTCTTGGACTCGGTCCGAGAAATATTTAGCATTGAAGTATTCCACGAATTCTTCCCATGTTACTTGAGTAGGATCGATGGTTGCTTCAATAGACTCCCACCAGCATCTAGCATCTTTCTCTAACTGGAATGTAGCTAATAGCACTTTGTCCTGGTCCGTGCATTGCATGACACGGAATATGCGTTCGGTTTCCCGAACCCAATGCTCGGCATCGTCCGGATCGGTCGATCCCATAAACTTCGGGGGATTCATATTCTTAAAGGCTTGGTGTAAGCTTCCAGCTCGTGGAGCACCACCTTGTGCTACCTGTTGTAGCACTTGGGTCATCCCTTGAAGGGTACGCTGCATGTTGCGCCATTGAGCACGTTCGGCAGCCATTATCCTACAATTACAATAACTATATTAGTACGTGATCGTATTTAAAGACTCGTATACTATGTTAAATCTAACCCTTGGTTCTACCCAATCTCACTGGTTTAAAGGTTCAACTTATCCTTGGACTTGGGTTTTTCCTAGGAATTGAATACCTTAGGCTCTGATACCACAAAGACTGTCACGCCCCGAGCGCGGAAGATACCCGGAGATGCGCGACGTGTCTATATCAATCATATCAATCAGAGTGGTCGTGTATTCGACGCAAAGACAGAGATGTGCAAAATAGCAAGATAACCCAATCCTTTATTTCATAATGGATAGACTATTACAAATCCAATACTCTGTTTAATAAAAAGGAAAAGAATACATATTTGACTCAAGAAACTATAGGAAAGACTAGATGACACTTGAGCAGCTCTATCACTTTCACTCTTGAACATTCCCATCCGATTGACTTCCATCGTCGTCGGACTTACCTGAAAAGTACAAAGGGACAAACGGAATGAGCGAACGCTCAGTAGGAAATTATATCTCAAGTACTAGCAAGGGGTTTAAGTAATTACATCTTTCATGAATGCAATAAAGCTATGCATGCTCGCATAAAACGACAAGATAGAGAGAATGTAATATCAAGAAATAAGATGAACTTAATCATGAACTTCCAACAAGATGACAAGTGTATTCAAGGTATTCAAGCAAGCACGTTTAACAAGTCATGTCAAGAACTTTGGCTATCATGTATCAAGCAAGTAAATTACCCTTTTTCGGGCCACGCATTTCATGTAAAGTCAAGTACGATTCAAGTACAAGATGTGTGTGGAATGTCCAATCAAGCAAGTCAAGTACTCGGTATAATGCCAGATACCTTATCATTTTAACTCCCATGGGCACAAGTACTTTCGGGTGCTCCTCCCAGGACCAGATCGGGCCCTATATGCACATGCATTTATCATGTATTTTTGACATCCACTCTTGTTTATATAGCCAATATAGAGTTTCAATATTCAAGCTTGTAGACATGTATGACAACTTTGACAGAATAGAGTCCAAAAATATGACAAAGGACATAGATTGGCGATAATAACGGTAAAATCACGATATCAGTAAAACTAGGTAGAATATGGTTCCCTTAACTTAGGTCCCATGACAAATCAATATGGCACTCTTTATATAGATTGAGGTCCACATAAACATTAGATCAAGCAAGATACCCTCATTCTTATCATAGAATTGAGGTTTACAAGAACGACATGATATGGCATGATATCATCATCCCATTAAGAATTTCTTATGATATACTCTTTGTATAATCATAAGGGCCGGTATACCATGTTTCTTTAGATTGACATGGCAAGGATCGTGTAATGGGTTTTTAGGGTACAACCAGCTCAGTCGGCCTTGAGGGAATCCAAGGCTACGAGGAGTCTTACGGAGGTCTCTATGACTAACTCGCTAGTCCAAAGGAACGGAATGTCCAATGGAGAGCTTGTATGTCAATGAGAGTTGAGTGTGATCGATGAAACAACGTGAAACGTGGGACTATTCTCACGGAGTGGAGAATAGTGCCGATATATATATTATATAACATATGAAATCATCGGTTAACAAAAACAGGGAAAAATCAGTTTTACAGTAAAATAACGACTTAGGTCAAGTCGTTTCTCAAGTAATTAACGCCTAACAGAAGGGCGTTTACATATTTCTATTTTACAGAATTTTTAATAATTTTATTAATTCATGAAAAACACGCCCTAGTCAGGGGCATTAGTCAGGTAAGTAACGCCTAACATAAGGGCGTTTACATATGTTCCGTTTTGCAGAATTTCATTATTTCAATAATTTATATAAAACGCGCCCTGGACAGGGGCGTTTCTTCAGAGTTGACGACTATATAAGCAGGCGTCTCATTATTTAAATATTTGACAGAATATAAATAATTTTTAGGATTTATTTAAAACACGCCCTGGAAAGGGGCGTTACTGTTTAATTTTATTTTACAGGATATACATAGTTCAGGAATTTACAGAAAACGCGCCCTAGAAAGGGGCGTTTCTTTTCAATTTACGCCCTGTGATGGGGCGTTAACAGGTGTAAAACGACGTTGTCAAGGTCGTGAATTCAAGGAATTTACAATATTTCAACAAATAAATTTCCAAGACAGGAGACATGATCATGACAAGAAAATTAGCAGGAATTTACAGGTAGAGTCATGCAAGATATTAGAATCGATATTTCATATTTATTGAATTTTAAACAGGATCAATTATTGATTACATGCGATTGTTCATGAAATTAACGCCTGTATACAAGGCGTATACTTTTAATTAACGACCACTGTGATGGTCGTTTCTTTTAAAGTAGCGCCCTATTCAAGGGCGTTTCTTGAAAAATTTACAGAAAACGTATTAAAACTACATGCAAACTGTATAAATATATCATGCATGGTGCTTCTTATATTTATTTTTAGTTTGGGCTACGAGACTTGAGAAAATCCTACCTTATGATCTGGATGAAGGAGACGAAAGGGCTTTGAAGCTTCAACTGCAACTTAATAGAAGAAGAACAATCGTTCTTCCGTCAACCTGGAGAGGAAACGAAGGAAGATTAATAATCTTCACAGACATACCGGAAGCTAGGACAAATAACGAGGAATCATAACCTCGTTCTTTACGCAAGCACCTGATCCTTAACCTGCATTAAAGGAGAGGAAGAATAATCAATATTCTTCATGCGACTGTAAACAGACGGGCAAAAGAAAACAAGAAGAACGTATGTTCTTCACTTACCGTGTAGCAGTAGATCGATCAAATGGTTTAGGGTTGGCTGGATCGGGTATATTTATAGGATTTTGGAGTCCTAACAAAGGTAGTGTTCGATTGAGGGTAATATATCCCTAATAGAGTCCTTACTTTAATAGACACTTACTAGATTAGGTTAATCTTTCCCTAGATAAGCTCTGGGTTCGAACGGGTCACGAACTGAATTAACGCCTTAGGTCAGGGCGTCGATTCTTTAATTAACGACCTAGTTCAGGTCGTTTCTTAAGAAACGCCATGTATAAGGGCGTTCCTTGTTTTTAAAACACGCCTAATATATGGGCGTTTCTTTCACTTACCTATTTGGTCGCGTGAGAGTTGACGACCACATTCATGGGCGTCCTTTCTTTAGTCACGCCGTATGTAGAGGCGTTTCTTTTTAAATTAACGCCTTACTCAGAGGCGTTATCTTTAATTTGTTTTATTTTGTCTGTATTACTTCTGTAATATGTATGTTTTTAATTTTATTTCAATATTCATTTATCAGGGTTGCTACAACAGGGAAACGACTCGAAGTTCATCAGAACTATTCGAGCTGCCTCAGAAACATGACACGAAGTTAAGTGAGAACAGCACGAGGTGAAACGACACGGGCTGACCACAACAAGGATACAACACGAAGTCATAAAAATAGAAACGACACGAAGTATAACCTCATACAAGTTTTTCCTGTCAAACATGGAAATCAACACGAAGTGTCGTAAGCTCAGACGACACGAAATCTTTTCATGTTAGTGAGGGGAAACAACACGAAGTGTGACTCAAGTGGCACTGAAAGCAACACGAGGTGAGACTTCACGCTGTACAGACTTGGACTTTGTATATGAAGTGTGCTGTATAGACTTTGACGAAGCAGAAGGCTGTATAGACTTGGAGACCCAAAGCCATTGTATAGACTTTGTTGCCCAAAGGCGATGAACAGTGAAACAGTGTATATACTTCAAGTAAAGACCAATGTGTAGACTTGAAGATTGAAGGCGATGTACATACTTTGATGCCCAACACCAATGTATAGACTTAGGAGCATATGACACGGCTGTACAGACTTCGCCTAAGACGCTGTACACACTTAGCCTAAGACAATGTACACACTTAGCCTAAGACAATGCATGAACTGACATTGTATAGACTTTGTCTTAACAATGAATGTGTAGACTTGATCAAGAGTCCAATGTGCAGACTTCATGAGTGTGCAAACTTGTCAACGAAATGCACAATGTATAGACTATGCACATGCATGAAGAGTGTATAGACTAATGAAATGCTTTACCCTGCAGTGTATAGACTTGCTAGTCATCAAACTACATGCAGATAGAAAAGCAACGCACAGATCAAAAATCAAGCACTATATCAGTCATACACATGCATTCTCCACAAAACAAGTTATGTTGCTATCATCAAAACATAATCTCATAAAGCACTCACTGTGTTGCAATCATCAAAACAAAACAGCATTGCTATCATCAAATCCACATAGCACATGCTTGTGCCTAAGGGGCACAACATTCTCCCCCTTTTTGATGATGGCAACACAATGTGACAGTGAGTCACACACAAGATTTTCTCTCCCTTTGACATGATCAAAAAGAGAAAAATAGTAAAAACAAGAGTGCAAAGTGCATTATGCATGCAAAAACCTCTAGAACATTCTCCCCCTGAATGTAAGACTCCCCTGAATTATTTCTCCCCCTAAATAAAAGCTCCCCCTTTGAGAAGGAATATGAACAAATAAGCAAGGTAGAAAAGGTAGGAGGGTCACTAGACAACAGCTGAATCATTGGTTCAGAGAATAAGCCTGATTATAAACAATAGTTAAAGTATAAGAATCATCAACATACAATTTTGAAAAATTCAGGTTTAACAGTGATAAATCTAGAGTAAAACACCTGACCCCTGAAAAAGAATTTTAGATTCCATTTATAGCAATGAATCTAGGGCACATGGTATTAATAGATAAGTCTGAAATAATACCCTTTTGTGTCTAAACAAGGAAATTCAAGAGAGGCAACTTGAACATGTATTGAGAAAAACAATTTTCACTCAATGACATTTGAATTTTCGAAGGGTTACAGTAGTTTGATTTCACTTTTTAATTTTCAGAACTGAACTAAGTGAATAGACCTGTGGCATTTATGCTGTTGACATTAGGTGTACACCTTGATCAGAGGCAGGTACCCCCAGTTACTAGGCATAAACTACTGGATCTATTTCAGATCAAGACCTACAAGGAATAGTCTTCACTTTTGACATTAAGGGTACACCTTGATCAGAGGCCAGTACCCTCAGTTACTTGGTGAGGACTCCCCCTATGGATTTGACCCTATGAACAGAGATATTTTGAATCACCTCATGACATGTGAAGTTTTCTACTTCTTTGGAGGAGTTCACAGTTTCTCAGTGCAATCAGCCATTGCTCTGTCACTATGTTCAGTTCTTAACATTAATGAACTTATTTACTGCTGCCCTTAATTCTTTTAGAGTGATTGTTTGAAAAATAGTACACACTCTTATTCACCTTTTCTAGAAATTTCCAGATCAACACATTAGGCATTACAAAAACTTTTTCTAATCTTACCATGAGACAAAGATTAAGAGCTATAAAAGTTTTCTTTTATCTCAAATTCTGAAGTGCAGACACTTAACTCTCCAATTTATAAAGGTTAAACCTTTAGTTCTTTTCAATTTGTAGATGTGATTCTTATAAGTGAACAATTGCAATAATCACCCCTCAATGTACTAAACCAGATACAGAGCTGTTGTTCAGTGAAAAAGTGGGGAAAGGATAGCAATAAGCATTATGATCCATAGCATCTGATGACAGTGAATATGAATGAGTTGAAAGGGGACAATGAGAAGTACCAAGGATTCAATGAATTGAATAGAACTCTCAGCTCCCCCTGACACCATGATGTAAAAATATGCTATGCATTAGACTGTTCTACATGCAGACTATGCAACATTAGTCAAACTCCCCCTGACAAAGTGCATGAAATAGAATTAATGAACTGCTCATAATTTTAGAATATGCTCAAGAAGAATTCATGCTTTGTTCAATCAGAGAGAGAATTTATCAAATGCATCATCTTCATTTTAAATTTTTAGATTTTTTTTTTCAACATATGATGCAGTACACTGTTCTACATGAAAACTAGACCCATGGTACTAGGCGGAGGACCTGGTCTCAAAGACCATCTCACACATGGTAGGAACCTCCGGGCAGATTTCCCTGCCTTTTAGTAACATACCATTTGATATACCAGGGTTAACAAGGACAATGTAACATAAAGCAGTCCTTCATGCATTGAACAGCATCATTGACACATGCAATGACAATCAGTCTATACACAATCAGTCCAAGTATGCATTCAATAACAAGCATGCAATGCATTAACACAAAACACATGCATGGACACAGAGTCTATATAGTGCATCAACTGTATACACTAAAGAAGCATTCAAATTCAGTTCAACATATAGCAAGAGAAGAGCATCAGATATGCAGAATTGAATTCAATAGCTGAGTCTGGAATGCAGATTGATCAGCTAGACATGAAGAGTTCAAAAAAAAAATTCAACCAAGCAAATCAACATGAAACTCACAATTTTTATGCTCACAATTTCAGATAATGGAATTTAAAACAGATTTCAGAACTGGCCTGAATTGAATCATGGGGTTTTCTTTTTGAGTGCCTTGGTTGACCCCTTTTATTTCTCCTTCCAAGGCACACCTGCAGCAAGTCAATCAAGTTGATCCTGCAGAGACCCAAGCAGTCTTGGGTCCTGCACTACCCCTATCAGGTGTTCTAAACAGTTTCTTAGCAACATGGTCGTCAAATTTCATCAGAAAACAATTATCCATAGAGTGACCAAGTTTACCACAATATCTACATGAAACAGCAGATTTTCTGGTCCTATGATGCATATCAACAGCAGCATGAGACCTATGATAATGAGCATGAATTGTTCTGTTGTAAGCATGAATTTTTGATTTACCATTACCTGCCCACCAGCATTCAAAAGCTCGGTGGCCAGGTTTTCCACATTCATAACAAACAAGAGTCTTTTCTTTAAGACCAGCTTTATTTCTGCCCAAGAAATTTTTGTTTGGAGGGAATCTTACAAATTTGGAATTAAAATGATTTCCCTGAACAAACCAGCAGTCCTTGACTGCATGCCCATACTTGCCACATTCAATGCACCTAGGGTGCTTACCTCTTGAGCTAGTAAATCCCCATGAAGGCCTAAACCAACACTCAACAGCTTTATGACCACGTCTGTTACAATTGTAACAAATGATATGTTGGTTTGAGGAAGACATGTTTCTTTTGGGGTGGAGATGATTATTTGGAAATGTTTTATCATGCATCATATCATCACTTATCATCACTCTGCAGTCATCCATATAATGACCATGCCTACCATAGTAGTAACAAGAGGCATTAGATTTCCTAGGAACATGGTTTCTATCATATGAGTTCCTAGATGTATGCGAATGAGTACAAGAAGCATCAGATTCAACAGAGCTAACAAATTTCAGAGTATAACCAGAATTATTTTTTGTCCTTTTTGTTCGACTCTTCCTTGTCAATTTCTGATTATCCTCAACAGGCTTTGTTTATTTTTCAATTTTCTGAGCTTTAAACTGAAAGACAGTTTTTGAAGGTGACTTCTGATTTTCACTTTATTTTGGGGATTTCCTTGAAGTACCAGCTATATCAGAACAGCAGTTTGTTCCCCTTTCAGAGTTATCATCCTTCCTCTTCCCAACAGTTTTTATTTTTCCTTTAATCTTGGCAGACTCAATAGCTGAATTTTCCAGATTGTGAATTTTATCTTCCAAGCTAGCAATGTGAAGTTCATAACTGGCTATTACCTGTTCACTGCAGTTAACACATTCGCTTAGAACTTGGTTTGCAGTTTTATACTTCTCAATTTCTTGTTTTAGGCTGTTCAAAATTTCTGAATTTTCATCATAGACAGCCTTTCCTTTTTCTGTAGTGAGAAGTCTTTCAGACAAGCCAGTATTCAACAACTTCAGTTTTTCAACTTCAGCTTTTAATTCAGTGTTTTCTTCCTCAAGATTTTTATCCTGAATTTCATTGTTAGCACATCTCTCTCTTCCAGACATGTGCTTCAATTTTTTAATCAGTTCATCTTCTCTTTCTTCTGCTTTAATTTTCTCAGCGAATAGATTTTTGTGATCATCTTTAAGTGAGGCAATTTGTTTATTTAGCCGTTCATTCTCACTAAAGAGATCTTCATTTCGTTCTCTTAAAGCAGAGCATATTTTACAATCTGATTTAGCAGAAGAGGACTGTGAAACCTCATTGATTTCATTCATTCTGATAATAAGAGTTTTATTCTTCTTTTGAAGATCCTCATTCTCCAATTTTATTTTGTCCAATTCAGAATTAACTTCAGTTAGTTCTTGCATGCCTTTTAGATGCTCATTTTTCTTATCATTCAGTTGATTCTCAAGTTCAGACATTTTATCTAAGCATGTTTGTTTTTCAATTTTTAGAGAATCATTTTGTTTCTTAAGATTCTGAACATCTAGCATGCATGCATCATAACACTTATTCATATTTGGACAGTTTTCACAGGAATCTTTCAGATTTATTCTATCACATTTCTTTTTCAACTTTTTATTCTCAGATTTCAATTTCTTGGATACTTCTAAAACATTTTTATACATCTCTATTAATTCATCGAAAGAGTATCCTTCTGATTCAGAACTTACCTGAGATGAGATCTCATCTTCATCATCCTGGTTGGCCATCAAGCAGCTATCACCTTGCTGATTATGCGTAGAGACGACTCTGTCATATATCTCCTTTCCAGATGTGCACCTGAGAGCAAAAGAATATACATCAGTATTAACAGCAGCTCTCAAGATATTAAGAATTATGACATTATCACGGTTCTTAAACGTGTCCTCACTAGACCACTTGGTCTGGTCTTTGGGTAGTCGATGTGGGCCTTTGGATAGTAAACTCCATAGTTTGGGATCAATGGAATCTACATACACAACTAGGCCTCCTAGCCAATTTTCAAAGTTAGAACCATCATAAATTGGAGGACGATCCATTTGGACAGATGGCAAACAGAATCAACTTACTAAAACAACCGACAGGAAATGCAGCAAAACCAAATGGGTAAGGTAAAGCACTAAATCGGTGAAACAAGACAACGAGCACAATGCATCCACTCTGAAAACGCACTAAACAGTTAGCAGGATCCTCTGCAGATTGTTAGATCTGTTAGATCAGAGACCCGCTCTGATACCAATTGTTGGGTTCGGTGCTAGTATTCAGAGGGGGGGGTGAATGAATATGACCCTTTTAAACTCTCACCCAATATAAAATTTCGCTCAAACTAGAACTATGATGCTAACTAGACAGATTTACCAAATCTGAAAGCTAATCAACTATTATGTTCGACCAGTTAGCAGACACATGGAGCGCCCCTATGCATTCATCTAGCGGAAGCACAAATGAACAAATCAAACCACAATGCACAAGGGTTTTTAGGTGGTTCGGTCCAGCAGACCTACATCCACCCCACACTCAACCCGAGTGTGGCTTCCTGCTGACTCACAGCTTGAAACCGCTGGGCCTCACAGCTTGCCTACAACCGCTGGGCCTCACAGCTTGCCAACCGTTGAGCATCACAGCTTGCTTCCGCTGGGCAATACAGCTTAGCCATCGCTGACTCACAGCTTGAACCCGCTGGGGAATACACCTTAACCCGTCCGAGACCAAGTCTCGCCAGCTGAGGATTACAGCTTTACCTATCCAGTGGAAACCTCCACTGCCCGCTGAGCTACACAGCTTGCTGTCCAGAGGCAGCACCTCTGCAAACCGCTGACAAACAGCTTGAAGAAATGTATAAAGGAAAATGAAAATAGAACAAGATAGCAACGGAAAACTGAAGCAATAAAGCACAAAATATAGCTCAACAATGAGCAACTTCAGATCTGGTTTTGAACCAAAGATCTGAGGAACGAACTCCTTCTCTCTCTCTCTCTTCTTCTTCTTCTCTTCACACTCTTCTCGAGCTCTCCGCCTCTCTCTTTTTCTCTTCTGCTTCTTCCCTCTTTCTTTTCTTCTTCTTCTCTTTTCTCTGGATCGAACAGCTCTCTATTCTTTCTCTCCGCTTCTGCTCTTCTGCTTCGATCTGGATCGTGGCTCTTTGTTCTTTTCCTCTCGCCAACTCGATCAACCTTCTTCTGTGGAAGGAGACCTCCTTTTATAATAGCAGCTAGTAGGAGGGCAGCACTGGGCGCGTGTGGCTTCCACATTTCCCGCCCAGAACTTTTGGCCACGTGTCAGCTTTCTGTCAGTCCTTCAACCTCGGATCACGTGCCCTCCTTAAGCTTCACGATCAAAGCACCTGTTAAACAGTGTATCGGATAAGTCATCAGTTTAAAGAACAACTCTGTATAGACTTATCAGAAGAACAACGTTTTAGAAGAAACCTGGACGAGGTTAGAACGAAACAACACGAAGACAGAAATAACAAAGAAGACTCAGACGCAGAGACAGCACGAAGTGAAACGAGAACGACACGAGGTGCAGAGGTGACAGAAACACACACTACACAGAGAACAACACAAAGACAAAACAGAAACCAACACGAAGTGTGGTTTCAACATACGAAAGACACGAGGTCTAGGAAGAACAACACGAAGACATAATACGGAAACGACACGAAGTGAAATAACAGAAACCATCACGAGTTGAAAACAACACAAAGATGAAAACAGAAGTTGACACGGGTTGAAAACAACACGAAGACGAAAACAGAAGTTGACACGGGTTGAAAACAACACGAAGACTAAAGACAAGGAAAATGACACGAAGTCAAAGAAACAACAGTAACCGACACGAAGTGTGGTTACTAAACAGGAACGACACGAGGTCTACAGGGAAACGACTCGAAGTTCATCAGAACTATTCGAGCTGCCTCAGAAACACGACACGAAGTTAAGTGAGAACAACACGAGGTGAAACGACACGGGCTGACCACAACAAGGATACAACACGAAGTCATAAAAACAGAAACGACACGAAGTATAACCTCATACAAGTTTTTCCTGTCAAACATGGAAATCAACACGAAGTGTCGTAAGCTCAGACGACACGAAATCTTTTCGTGTTAGTGAGGGGAAACAACACGAAGTGTGACTCAAGTGGCACTGAAAGCAACACGAGGTGAGACTTCACGCTGTACAGACTTGGACTTTGTATATGAAGTGCGTTGTACAGACTTTGACGAAGCAGAAGGCTGTATAGAATTGGAGACCCAAAGCCATTGTATAGACTTTGTTGCCCAAAGGCGATGAACAGTGAAACAGTGTATATACTTCAAGTAAAGACCAATGTGTAGACTTGAAGATTGAAGGCGATGTACAGACTTTGATGCCCAACACCAATGTATAGACTTAGGAGCATATGACACGGCTGTACAGACTTCGCCTAAGACGCTGTACACACTTAGCCTAAGACAATGTACACACTTAGCCTAAGATAATGCATGAACTGACGTTGTATAGACTTTGTCTTAACAGAATGTGTAGACTTGATCAAGAGTCCAATGTGCAGACTTCATGAGTGTGCAAACTTGTCAACGAAATGCACAATGTATAGACTATGCACATGCATGAAGAGTGTATAGACTAATGAAATGCTTTACCCTGCAGTGTATAGACTTGCTAGTCATCAAACTACATGCAGATAGAAAAGCAACGCACAGATCAGAAATCAAGCACTATATCAGTCATACACATGCATTCTCCACAAAACAAGTTATGTTGCTATCATCAAAACATAATATCATAAAGCACTCACTATGTTGCAATCATCAAAACAAAATAGCATTGCTATCATCAAATCAACATAGCACATGCTTGTGCCTAAGGGGCACAACATCCTGTGCTCAATCGCACAACCTTTATCCAGAGTCGCTCTGCCTCTACTCGAGCACGATCCGCCTCGGCTACCGCTGCGGTCAGCTCTCTCGCCTGCATTTCGCATTTTGCATGATTAGTCAAAACATTTGCATAAGCATTTTAGTCTAAGAAGCATTTAGGTTTAGATTCTTACCCGCTCTGCGAGGGTGGTCTCCGCCTCCTCGGCCCGAGCTACCGCCCGAGCAAACTCAGCATCCCGCTCAGCTCTGCCACCAACAGGCTTTGACGATGAGGACGGAGCATCCGGTCCTGCTCTTTGGGCTCCCTCAGCCCGCTGCATTTAGAAGTCAAGGTTAGTCACATTCGCATCATAATCATAAGCATTTAAGTCTAAGGTTTAGGGAAACTCACCAAGAGCTCCAAGGTAGCCCGGTACTCATCCCGCTGCTGGATGGTGGCATGGAGGAGTCCCTTGAGCTCGGCTATGCGTCCCTGTGGGTCTAGCTGCAATTAGAAAACAATGTCAGTGCATATAGAAATTTAATTGAAATAGACAAGGGTTTTACGTTTAGAAGTTCATACCGGTCGTCGGGTGCCTCGAAACACCTGGTCGTCGTATCACTGGGAGTAGACCTTGAGGTAGGCCTCGTCGCTATTCGCTTGATCCTTTATGGACCGGCCTTTCTTGTTCCAATCGTGCACATATTTTGCCTTCCGGGCACACCAATCGACGTCTCCGCTCATGCCCTTTGAAGATTTTCCCGGGCGTTCATCATCTCTGCGGGGGAATGTCACCTCTGGCTGGTGGACTCCCCGTGTCCTCAGGATCAGGCAATAATGTAGGGGCTCGATCACGTTGATGCAGTGCAGCCAGACATCTCACCCGCTGTATGCTAGGGACGCCTTGACCCATGGCGGTCCCTCATAGCTCTCATCCCGGTATGGTGTCCAGCGCACCTGCAAAGGCAATTGAGTCCATGTCAGCATTTAGAAGGCATTTAAAAATATTTAGAAACATTTAAGAGAAGTTTAGGTTCGGAGTTTACCGCTGTGTGTGGGAATGAGTCAAGATCATCCTAGATGGCCCGGGTCAACCTGCTGATCGATCCCGTGTCCCTCGTAACCATCCACCGCCTCGCTATAGGGAGCTATCCAGGATACATCTACGTACCTCGCCCAATCCCCGGGAGGTAGAGGAAGCTCCAGATCTGCATTTTAGGAAGTCAAGTGTCAGCAAATAGCATTCATGTTCATAATCATAAGCATATAAAAGAGTTCAGCATTTACCTGCAGAAAAGGTGAGAAGCCGCCCAACATCGTCTGCCGGTCGGTCGTGCTGAAGGACTCGAACAGGAAGGCGAGTGCTGCCGCTCCCCACGCATATTTGCCCACTTTGCCCAAGTCCTCTAGCAATGGCAGCAGCCTACAGCTGATCACATCTGCTCAAGTCGGGATAGCAGCATCCCGAATAATAAAATCAGGAACCGCCTCAAAACTCTATCTCCCTCTAGTCCCGCCTCCGCTGCTACCTTCGGGCGGACCTGCTTAATCACCCTATCCAAGTTCTGCTCCGGGAGCTCCCCAACTGCTATAGCTGCTCCCCAAAGGTCCAAGCTCTCCTGGAGTCTCGATCGTGACAGCTGGGATGATGGATGTCCGAGTCTCACCAAGTCTAGCCCTAGCAGCTCCTGGGCTATCACTCTATAATCTCCGTAAGTCCAGCCGGTCACTGCTACTCCGTGCACTCGCAACCCTGTAATCCTAGCCATATCTTCTAGTGTTGGGATCATATGACCCCAGGGGAAGATGAATGCTCGGCTTATCAGATCCCATCTCTCATGCAAGGCGTACAGCAACGGGGTATCCATCCGTATAATCTCAATGCTCAGGACTTCCCCAAAGCCCATAGCTGCCAACCTCTCCCGCTGGTACTCGGGCAGTGCTTGATACACCACCATGATCTGCACCCAAGAAATCTTGGTTCTTCTTTTCCCATGCACATGTAGAGCATAAGTTAGTCACCTCATTAGTTTAAATTCATTGCATTTAATATGAATAAAACAACAAAAAAATTGAATAAGCAAAAATCTAAAAAAAATAGTTCTGTCTCTGGTTCATCTGACGGTCGTACCCTGGTGCGTCAGAGTTCTCTGACGCACCAAGGGTGGTGCGTCAGGTTCTGTAACGGTCCCTGGAAGGACCGTTACATGGTTCTGGAATGGACATCACCCCCCTTTGATTCCCCAGTTTGTGGAAATGGCCAAAATGTCCTACAAACGTTCCCAATGGGTCCCGAGACCCATTTCTATCCCCTAAAATACATATACACACTCATGAAAATTGGAAAAATTGAATTTTTAGGGCGGACGCCTACCTCTCGGTCCCAGCCTCGTTTCTTCTTCTCCAATGTCGTGGCCCCTTCTTCACCGCCAACGGTCTCCTCCATGGACTCTTCTCCTCCTTCCTCGACCGTGGGAGGGTCCTCCTCCGCCATTCTCTTCGCCGCCGCCGCCGATTGCTAGGTCGCCGTCGGGGGGACTTCTTCTCGATCCACCCTTGCCCTAAACCGTTTGATTGCCATTTTCTTTTTCTTCCCTTTTTCCCTTGCCATGGGTGGCTGGGGGGCCTCGTCGCCGGACATCATCACCAGTGAAGGGTTGCCGGTGGGGTTTTTGTCTCGGTTGTGCATTTTTTGGGTGTTTGAGTTGAATGAGAGAGGGAGAGACCGTTCGGTTTGTTTTTTTTGAACGCCCAAAAATTGTAACGGTCTATCGTAAGGCCGTCACAGTCTCTAACGCGTTGCTCTTGGACCGTCAGGTTGATAAGTCATCTATTTTTGAAAAATGTGAACCGACGCTGTGTGATGCGTCAAGTTTAGACCGTTACATGAGTATGGCGCTCCTCTCTTAGACCGTCAGAGCCGTTGAATCATGTTATAAATGATGATGCCCTATTTTTTTGAAATTTGTGCTTGTGCTTTCATGCTTTATCTTATCAATGAAATTCATGCTTATGAATGGTTAGGCCTCATTCCATGCTTATGGTTAATTGTTGTTAGCTAACCTCTCTTTTCTATGGATGAAATCACGAGAACCATTGAATCATCATGTTCCGCCATTTCGCCGCACAGGTAAGTCAGGTATAGTATCTCAATCCTTTATCCCTTAATGCATTACTATATGTTATCTATAATATATTATCTCAAGAATCGGCTAGTCATTCATATGTTCTGGGATCTGATGTTCCCCTTAAACAAAAATGATGATGATCTAAGTACACATGTTTAATCATTGGATAGGCCGTTAGGTTGGAAATGTTTGGGGACGATGGTTCTGTCTTGCACGCCGTGATTGTAGATGGTGTCCTGACCTTAGTTTTTCTGGTCTAGCAATACTATTCTCGAGCATCTTATTATTTTATCTTTCTTTACATTTGTTTTGATGATTTTCTTTTATTTTAGCCCAGCATGCATCATGCGCATCTTTGAGCGTTCACGAACTTCCATCTGTCGAAGGTATCCCAGTAATGGTGAATAGCTATGTGTCCATGATCTCGAATAAGGAGTCATTCCACTCTGAATTGGAAGGTTCCCTTCGGTCTACTCGCTCGGTCTGGTTAGCTGAAGATTCTTATTTGGAGTTTAGTTAATTGTCTTTTTCCTTTCCGTTGCTCCGGCCGCTGGCCGTGTTTTCCTTTCCTTAGTTGCTAGTTCCTCCAGACATGTGTCATTTGGTTTGCTATTTCCTTGTGATTGGTTCGAAGTTTTCCAGAAAATTCTTATCACTTGTTGGTTGAGAACGACTGTCGTTTGCCTTAACGCCCACTTTTCAGTCCGCTCTGCTTCATTTTCCACTTCATCTCCATGTTCCATTTCGCTTTCGCTTCACCTCCGCTTGCTCACTTGCAAAGAGGACGTTAAGGAGGGGCATCTGTTGACACCCGTTTTATGACCAATAAGTTGGGTCATCTCCTTGTACATTTTTAAACGATGCTCCGAGTTGTTCACCCTTATGGGGATATCTTGGTCAATTTGAGGTCTATTTCATGGGTCATGTCTTATTGGTTGGGTTTAGTTCCTTACCTCTTTCCGCTGGACGAAGCTTAGCAAACTTTCATTTCATTTGCACTCCATTGTCTCTAACGGTCCTTTGATGGCGCGTTACAATCATCTAACGCATCTACCTTGGTCCGTTACATCATGCCAGAGTCCTTAAGTCAAAGACTTCTTTCAAAGCTTATCTCATATCCTATCCGTTGAGTGTGACGGTTTATCGTGCGGCCGTTACATTCATTGTGACGCGTCTATCCTTGACCGTTACATTCATCAAGAGTCATGTGTTCAAAAACTTTGCCCGTTGGCCGTATCTGTTAATGGATAAGGTTTTGTGACGGTCTCTTCCTAGGGCGTCACATCCTTGTGATGGTCTATCGTGCAGCCGTTACGTTAAATAGAGAGTTCTAGCAGAACTGCTCTTTCTCTGATTACTCCGTGGTCGAATTAAGAGTTTGATCTGAGGATTTCTCCTTCAAATCTGATCCTCAGAACCTTCTGTTTGTTTCTATGGACTCTTGAGAGTATTATCTTCTAGAGTTTGCTAAGAAACGTCCTACTTTCTAGCTGGATTATCCTCTACTCGACCGGAGAGTTTAAGGGTCTATAAATAGAACCCTTGACTTCATGGCTTAAGGGGGAGACATCTGGAGTTCGCGTCGAAGTGATGCCGCATCCTGGAGCTAGAACCAACCAAGGAGAGCTGCTTCCCACGTCCATCTGCTTCCCAAGTCCAGGGAGTATTGATTCCAAGGGTTTTGTTTAGTCAAAGTTTTCTTCTCTAGCGCCTTTTCCCTCTTCCAAGCATCATAGCATTGTCCCCATTCCTCTACCACGTTCTTGCATCTTCTGCATCCATTAAAACATCCTTCCCATCTTTTAAAACGCCCCAGAGGGGTTAAAAAAAACCAACCTCCCCGGTATTTCCCTCTCCTTTTGCATGTTCTTATGTTTCTTTGATTTATTGATACTACTTTGTTCAAGGGCTAATTTGGGGTTGTTTTTCTTATGATCTACAATCTTTTACAGGTTTACAGAGCTCCTAGCATGTGGCCCAAGCTTCCTGGCCGGCTACAAAGCTTGGAGATCAAAGATTCCCAGTTCTTATTCTGTAGAAGCTCTAACGGTCTACCATAGATGCGTTATATTCACGTAGCGGCTTATTGTGAGGCCGTCACAGTTCTGTGACGCATCAATCTTCAGACGTTACATCTGACAGAGCTACAGTTTTCCTGGTTACTTTCTCTCTCCCGTGGGTGGGTGCATCATCCTCCTATTCTAAGGTATTTACCAGGTCTTTGGCTTATTTTTACCTTAGTGGCGATCACATCTTTCTTTAGTTTGGGCATTAGCTCTCTCCAACTTCATGTTTTCTCTTTATTTGCTTGTTCCACCTATACGGTGTGTTTTTATTTATCTCCGTATTCCACGCCCCGGCGTGTGTTTTTCTTTGTTTGCTTAGCTTAGTTCTGATTGAGATAGCATGCCCATACTAGTATTCATGTTGATTGCCTAGGTTCATGTTGTACATGTTCATGGGTTGATTGATTCCACTATTTGCTCATACTTTCATCATAGTTGGCATCATAGCCCATCTTGCAAAAGAAGGGACACATTATAACCAACAGACGCGAGTTATACCCAATGGTCTCAAGGGTATTTCCCGGTTACTCAGTTTCGTCACTTATCTTAACGGTGGATTTTGTCATTTTTCGGTGCGAGTTGTATCCTTTATCTTAAGGGCAGTTCCCGACTACTTGGTGGCAAATCACACTTATTTTTAATGTGGATTAGTTTCTCCTTTTGAGGTGAGTTTCCTCCTTTATTTGAGGGGGGATTCCCGGCTACTCGGATCAACGTTCCACTTATACAAATTTTTGGTGGGGTCAACATCTCTTTCCTCACGAGACATGTGATTTCCATGTAGAGAATCAATAGCCCTCTAAAGTGTAGAGTAGAAAATAGTAATCATTATTAGATTGAATCATTATCTCAAAAATGTGCATTTTGTGTGGGTGGTTGTATTGAATGTAAAAGATGAATTAGCCTTATCACAGTAATGTCTCCCCCTAAATGTATGCACGGTTATAAAAAATCTCCCCCTTAATATATGCCATGTAACAAATATGTCTAAATCAATGCAATTCATTTAGCAAGGGATGAGTCATAGAAAGATGTCAAGAAGTGGTTGTATAAAGTATATACATGCAATCAACCAAGGATCTTTCAATATTTTCAAGCAAATTGATTATCGGTACTTGGCGGAGAACGTAGGTCCGAAGACCAGCATCACGCGTGAAGAAAGTTTCCAGTTGGACATAATCCAACCTTCCACAATCGTCATTTGATATACCGGATAATCATGGAATTCAAGCACACGAATATAAAGTATATCCATTTATATGCATGTAAGTGGATAGATAATCAAAGACCTTCTTTATTTACAAGTATGCAAAGATGTGTATGATATGTGCAGCATGTATCAACAACTAAGTGTGTAAGCTGTGTATTTAAAGATGACCCATTATTTGTAAAAAGTGATTAAAAGTGTGAAAGACTTTATGCACAGTGTAAAGCATTCATAACTAAATTTTTATTTGCAAAGCAAAGGAGAAGGTGTGTATGAAAAACCATATGTGTGCAATGTGAACTCCATACTCAACTTTTACCTTTTCAGATTTTTTCAAAATGAACCTAACCAAAGTAAGTTCTCAAACTTAAACCATTTTCTTTCTCACCTTGAGAGTCCTTTATTTATTAATGTTCCTTGACTTCAAGGCGCCCCTGCAAAATAGATTCTGATTTTGGAGATTTGGGTACCCAATCCATCTTGGGTCCCGAGGGGTTAGTTTTAACATGAGCAAGTGTGTTCTTTTTATTTTTCTTATCATACCATTCATCGTCGGTCCTCATCATGGTACAATTATCCATTGAGTGTCCATTCAGGCCACAATAAAAATAATGAGAAGATTTCCTTTTTATGAACCAATTATCATCTTTTTCCATTAAAGAACATTTATTCATTACATGTCCACGTTCACCACAATAATGACATGAAGAATTATTGTTGACAAACCATTCATCATCATTTTTCTTCATGAAATAATTTTCCATTACATGGCCATGCAAACCACAGTAGTTAGCAATGAACATTGAAGTTTTTCTTTATGGGCTTTTCAAGATTTTTAGACTTGTCACACATTTCCATTCTTGACTTTAATGCAAGTTCTTCATCAGATTTCATCAGGAAATAGTCATACATGTCATGACCATATTTGCCGCAGTAATGGCATGAAACATTTCTTCTTTTTCTTGAAGCATGAACAAACTCAGTAGTGGGGGATTTTTCATGCTCACAATGACAAATAATGTTATTTTTCTATTTTTCATTTTCTTTATCACTCAAAGACAATGGTTCATTCAAAATTTTGATTTCATTTTGCAATGATGAAATATACAGTTCACAATTAGCAAGTTGTTCTTCACACATTGCAACTTTATCATTCAACATAGAATTGATAGATTTGTAACTTGTAACTTCATGTTCTAAAACATGAGAATTTTCAAGATCATCAACAACATGTTTTCCTTTTTCGAACATATGGAGTTTATCAACCAATGAACTATTTTGATCTTTCAATTTCTGAATCTCTTCAGCAAGTTTTTCATTTTAAAATTTTTCAAATGAATTTTCAGTCATGGAGATATGTTCAAGTTCATTCTTTTGAAAACTGACTTTTTCATTAGTCATTGCATTCATGGTTTCATTGGATTCAAATTTATCATTCAGATTTCTAAAGATTTCTATTTCCTTTCTTAGTTCCTTCAGTTTTTCAGACTCGTCAACAATCAGTGTAGCTTTCCCTTTTTTCAGAAGGAGCAGTTTTTCAGATATGGCGGAATTCAACATTTTCAGCTTCTCATTATCTTCTTTTATTTGTTGAAGTTCTAAAATTTCAGCCTGTAAAGATTTATTTTCATTTCTCAAGCATGAAATTATTTCTTTGTGCACATCAACATCATGCAATAGATTTTCATTCAGGTTCCTAAGTTCAGAACAGTTCTCACATGAGAAGGCAGCATTTGTAGCATTTTGGATTGCCTTTTTTAGTTTTCGATTTTCAGATTTCATTGTTTTATATCTGTCAAATAATTCATCATAAGTATTTACTAATTCATCATAGCTTTGTTCATCCTCTTCCTCCGAATCGGAGTTTACCTTAGAGTTTTCCTCGTTTTGGCCTTCATTTTCTTTGTTTACCACGAGGTAGTCACTATCGTTGCAGCTTTATTTTTGGGCTTCGCTTAGCCCGTCTAAGATCTCTTTGGCTGACCTACAAGATGAAACGAAAGGATATGAATTAGTATTCACTGTAGCCTTAAGAATATTTAAGATAAAAAGATTATCAGAATCTTTTTTCTTGTGCTCATCGGTCCACTTTGACTTATCTTTTGGTAGAGCATGAGGACCATTAGTCATTAAGTTCAAAAGCCTCGGATTAGTACTAGAAATCTAAACACACATTTTTCCAAGCCATGATGTGAAATCAAAACCATCAAAAATAGGAAGCACATTTACACTAGCCATTATGAAACGATCTTTACTCCTACACCGTGAGGTCCGCTAATAAAAAATCAGAGACTGGGCTCTAATACCAATTGTTGGCTTAGAGAGATGGCGGACAAGAAGGGGGGTTGAATTGTCCCCTTGCCGAGATGGCGGATTTTAAAAATTTTCTTAACTAATTACAACGAAAGTAAAACTAACAGCGTTGATTAACTAAAACTCAAGTGAGATTACAATGTACTCTCAAACTTTTCGATCTCACACGGATAGTTAATCCAACTAATCAAAGAAATTAAGCTCAACACAGATAACAGAGGTAGCAGTGTGTGACAGTGTAGTGAATTAAAAACCTATATAATAGACCTGTGAATGGAGATAGAGGAAAAGACAATCACACAGGCAATCACACAAGACACAATGATTTTCAGGTAGTTTGGGACCACGACGGGCTCCCTACGTCCACCACTCACCCAACCGGGTGAGGCTTCACTCCACGCTACGAAACGTAGCAACACGGGGATGAACCCCAACCACACACACGCCGCTTCCGCAGCAATATCCATATGGGGACAAGCCCCAAAATGCTGCCACTGCAGCACACACACACACAACGTCGGGGAACACACCCCGGACACTAAATCCACACGGAGACGTAGCTCCGTCTACACACACAATGATATTCAGAGTTTAACAAACATAAACGATATGCAATGACCACAAAGGATATTGATCTATGATCAAATAAAAGGAGTAGGAATGAATGTCTAGACAATCTCCCTCAAATCTGTAATGAATCCCGTAGATAGGATAGATGGGTGCACTGGACACTTTTGTTCACGAAGTGGAATCCGACCGAAACCGCAGAAGCCGCCCTGGTAAAATGTGTGGCAGTCGAACAAGTCTTGCTGATGGCGTCCTCCTTGTCTTCCTCTTCCTTTAAGGTGCGCAACACCTCTTCCTTGTTCACAAAGCCCCTTGCAAAAGGATGAAAAGTGTTAGCTCTTCTCTATTCTAAAGGATAAAAATCGCAGCATTATATGGGGCAGAAAATTGCTAAACAAAGGATCAAGAGGTGATCTCAAAGGTATTCAGATATAAAACGGAGCTTGACAAACATCTCAAATAGACAAGGGACAGATATGGAGATTTCCCCCCTTTTGCAAACTCCTTTGATCTCCAGGTTGATGTGAGCCGTTGCTTGCGATGAAGACGTCCTCAGATTCGTTCCTTCATTCCGCTTGCAACTCTGTTCATCAACGATCTTCGAATCTCGATAGAAGTGGATCAGATTCAGCTTGAAAGCCCTCTCTAGCTCCTCTCTCTTTCACCTGCACAAAATAGAATCGTATTAGCCCATGGAGCACCCCCTACGATGGAGATCGAGACCCTCATATACAGGAGGGAAATTAGCACAAAATACATAATAGCCCATGTTAAAAGCCTCTTAATACTACACCCAACCCATAGGAAAAACCCTAAGGCTATAGGTGTAAAAACCCCAAGGAATCGGATCTCAAAATGGGCACTTCGTAATCAATCCAGAAATTGCAATCCGGACGAACCAGAGAAAGTGTTGACTCATGGAGTCGACACTTTTCTCAACTCATTCTGTCCCATTATATAAAAATAGGACCCGGGTGAAAGTGTCGACTCATAGGATCGACACTTTTCACCAGAGGTTCTATTTTCTTTGAAAACAGACCTCCGGCCTGTAAGTGTCGACTCTAGGAGTCGACACTTGCAACCAGAAGTGTCCAGCCAGCAAGCTGGCAAGAAAGTGTTGACTCCTAGAGTTAAAACTTTCAGTCTAGACAAGTGAAACAATGCAGCAGACAGAACGGAACAAAATAAGTGTCGACTCTATGAGTCGACACTTTTCCTGACAAAAATGAAAAGTCAATTAAACTCAATTGAAACCTCAAAAACATTAAGACCAATAAACCCCATTCATAAACAATAGAATGACATGCAATGAGGGGACTTAAAAATACAAATCAAACCAGATTTAGCAAGGAAGATTGGAAATCAAAATAAACATGATACTGCCAGAACTTTTTAGGAAATTACGAGTTAAACTCAAAAATCATGCTAATGCATCACATTCATTTAATCCTCATGAAGATTAAGCCAAGTTGAGTTCTTACCATGGATCCATAGGTCTGAAAGCAATATGAGTATGCTCTATCAAGCAACTCAATTTCATGAGTATTAAGACAATGTAATTCAAGAATCCATTTTCAGTCCAAGATGCTTACCATTGATGAGAGCAATCTGCACATTGTCTCTGCAATATCTTGAAACACAAGCTTTACAAATCAATTTGATTCAATATAGAAAATTCAATACTAGTCTAGCTCAAGCAAATTTAGTCCAATCAATCATCATTCAGTCCAGATCCAAAACACTCAAAGCATTCTATCAAAGTTTGTGCATATGACCTCATGGTCAATGCATAGGAGTGGTTGGGTCGGTGCAAGGATGAAGCACCAAGGATGGGTCGGTGCAAGCATGGACAGGTCGGTGCAAAGAGTGTAAACCCTAAGGCTGAGGTCGGTGCAATGTGTAGACAAGGTCTATGCAATAGTCAACATTCACAAAATCCTTTCAATATGACTCATATTCATCAAAATATACATTCACATCAAATCATATAGAGTTCCAAAAAGACTTCTTCACACATATACAATGTGATCCAAGTAAACCACTTGAAATCAGTTAAAGTTCAGTCCAATAGACCAAACAATGCATGTGATCAATTGAATAAGCAATCTCTTGCAAAGACAAGTAAAGGCTATCCTCAATATCAGCAAATCATAACTTCGGGTAAAGCAACCCATGACCCATTACTAAAAGGCCAGCTGAACAAACCTCAGAGTAAAGCAGACTTCAAAGTACATGATTTTACCATTAAGAGACCAGCTGGGCAAGACGGTGAAAACCAAGGCTCAAAGAGCCAGGGGTCGACCCATGGGGTTGACCCTTGCAAACCTAAATAGGAAAACTGCTTCCACGAAGCATGCCAAACCTACAAATCAAAGATATCATCATGTGAGCATGTTTATCATCAAGATGCCATTCTACATAAAACATACAATATATTGAAGTCATCAAAACCATTGTCAAAGACAAGGAGGGGCGCACAGAACCCAACAATATACTAAGAAACTGATCATGGAAGAAGCTCATAAATCAAGGTATGCCATTCAGCCAGGTGCTACCAAAATGTACCAAGATCTAAAGAGGAACTTTTGGTGGCCCAATATGAGGAGAGAAGTGGCGGACTACCTATCGCGCTGCCTCACTTGTCAGAAAGTTAAGGCAGAACATCAAAGGCCCGCTGGAAAGTTACATCCCTTGGAAATTCCCCAGTAGAAGTGGGAGAGTATAGGAATGGATTTCATCATGGGTCTACCAAAGTCAAGAGGTGGACATGATGGTATATGGGTGATCATCAATCACTTGACCAAACCGGCTCACCTTCTACCTATTAAAAGCCGATGCTCCGTAGATGTTTTGGCAGCCTTGTACATAAAGGAAATTGTGAAATTGCACGGCGTCCCTATAACCATAATTTTAGATCGAGACCCTCGATTCACATCTCAATTCTGGAAGGGTCTACAACATTCATTGGGGACCCGGTAGAATTTCAGCACTACATTCCATCCACAAACCGATGGTCAAACGGAAAGAACCAATCAGGTGGTGGAAGATATGCTTAGGGCCTGTGCAATTGATTTTGGTGGAAGTTGGCACGACCACTTGCCTCTGGTAGAGTTTGCATACAATAATAGCAATCAATCTAGCATTCAAATGGCACCGTTTGAGGCGCTGTGTGGTAGGAGTTTCCGTTCCCCTATATGCTGGAATGAGGTTGGAGAAAGACAACTTCTAGGCCCTGATCTTATTCGAGATACAACAGAAAAGGTGAAACTGATTAGAGAAAGACTCTAGATGGCTCAGGGTAGACAAAAGACGTATGCTGATATCAAGCGAAGAGACCTGGAATTCTAAGTGGGAGATCATGTATTTCTCAAGGTTTCCCCAGGTCGTGGTATCTGAAGATTGGGTATCAAAGGCAAGCTTACTCCGAGATTCATCGACCCTTTTGAAATTGTTGAAAGGGTTGGCGAGGTTGCTTATCGGCTAGCATTGCCTCCACAACTATCTGGCGTCCATGTTGTATTTCATGTGTCCATGCTTAAGAGGTATGTCTATGACCCGTTTCATGTTATAAGTCATGACGATATGGTGATACAAAAGTATCTGACGTACGAGCAAAGACCACTCAAAATCCTTGACCGAGAGGTACGTCAGCTTCACAACAAGACTCTTCCCATGATAAAGGTCCAATGGAATAAATGCCCTGAGCAAGAAGTCACATGGGAGACAGAAGAAGCTATGCGCAAAAGATTTCCCGAACTATTCAACTGTAAGTGTAATCACTCTCCATAAAACCCATGCATTGAATTTGGGGGCCCAAATTCTCTTAAGTGGGGGTGGGTGTAAAACCCTAATTTTTCTAGAATATAAAAAAGGGCTTAATTATGGGCTATTAAAAAAATTATGGGTTCATTCAAATAATTTTGAAGACCTTAAATTAACTAAAAGGTTAAGCCCACCTAAATGGGCCCAAAGGACCCAATCCAAAGCCTTTTAGGCCTAAGCCCACCTAAAGAAACGTAATTAGGATTTATTTCAGATTTAGATTGGATAAATAAGGCAAGTACGGGATAATCAGAAGGGGGAGTTTGAATAAAATTCAAATTCGAAGTAAAGGACAGAACGCGCTCGCACAATACGTCGCGTTCCTAATAGTCGCGGTACTATGGATGACCGTGATAATCTCACGGAACCGAGGTGTGGTAAAACACTGAAAGCTTGGATTTTTATCCATGATTCGGCCATGGATCAATGTTATCTCGAAAAAGAAACCTACCAATGACTCTTAGGGATCGAATCTTACCTCAAATAAGGACTCTAATTCGATCAAATCCCTCAACCCTAGAACTTTCTCCATAAATAGAACCCAGGTCCAACCTACGCGAACCCTAGTTTTTGCTCGCCTGGTTCGATGGTAAGGAGGAGTTATTTCTTGTTATTCCTTAAGAACATTTTATTCCCATTAGTATTGACTAATTCCTCTCCAAATCTCGTACTAGGAGGTCAAGCCGTTGGAGAGATAGAAGCCCCACAAGTCGCTGGTTCCTTGCAGATCGCACAGAAACGAGTGAGTCCGTCTAAGGAAGGTTCAAGGTTTAGAAGCCCTAATCGAGGTAATCTTACGTTGAGTTTTTAGATCAAATTGTTCCCCTTCGTATCTTCTACCTACCCTCCAATTTTTATGAATTTAGGTCAAGCTGTTAAGGAAATAGAAGGTTGGGAAATTGTTGGTTTCACGCAAGACGTGCAGGAACAAGAGCGTACTTCCAGTCAAAAATTCTCTGCTTAGAAGCATCTCTAGAGGTAGGTTATCTCATAGATGGCTAAAGTAACATGCTAGGAACAAAAGCCCTTTGATTTGTTTTGAGTTCATGCACCATACTCGGAGAATGTCATGTTTTACTATCACTGCACATATAGGGCTATCATAGCATGCATGAATCCTGCCTTTAATAAAAAGATGATGACTTGGATGTAAATCATGCAAATCTATGCATCTCCATGCCCTATTCCCATTATAGCATGTTTCCTTTACTAGATACATGTTGGGTTCATATTTATTGACCATAAAAAATAGCCCTGCAGCACCGATATTGTCTCTGTCTCACAGAGGGATGATTGCGGTTGTAACAGAGGTCGCGTCTGTTAACGCGCATGCCCGATACGTCACGTTCATACAATAATGCGCCCGTTACTTACTCCGCGTTAACCTAAGAACGTGACGGGTGTGTCTGCCGCGTTAATGCTACGTGACACATACCAAACCTTGTTATTTCCCATGATATATATATGCTATTATACATGTTTTATTTTAGTAGTCTCACTTCCTAATCATGTCAGAACTGCATATTTAGTGTTAACATGCTTTTCAAAGTTTAATTTCATTATATATTAATTTCATACCAAACCATCATATAATTTGTATATAAATGAATTTTCAATGGATTACATGAGATTCATGGGCTCCTTTCTCATTTCTTTCTATTTTATAAGATCACATATAGCACGTATTCTGATACGTGGCTATTAGTTACACTTTGCACATGATAGGCACATCTCTTGGACTTGAAAGCCTCTCCATCGGATATTCCTTCTGTCGGACTAGATGATAATGTTTCAAGGTCTCTGTAAGTCTATGCTAGTCTTGGATTCCCTCAAGGTAGCCGAGCTGGTTGTACCTTAAAAACCTAAAAGTTAGTGAGCACTTTGGGTTTTCCTCATTTTTTGTGAACTGTCCTGCTTGTGCCCTACGTCCCATGCACGTTAATGAATTATCGCGGTGGTTACTTTGGTTGCGTTATTGTTCAGCCACAGTCTACTCACTGCATCAACCTATTTTTTCTTCCTGCATCGACTCCTTCGATGAACGCGCACAGATGGTATGCCGTGTTAATCCGTTATCGTGACCCTCAAGAGCGTCATGTTAATGAATTTTTGCCCTAACCCGTGGTTTGACCCAAGGGTTGGTTCTACTCTGTTCTTAGATGGTCCTTGGACTAGCTGGACCTAAACATCTTGTACAATAAACCATTAATACATTATGAAAATTAATAAATGTACCGTTATGCTGCCGAATTCCTCCCGAGCATGATCTTGGCATTAAATCATCCTTGATTTCATGATTCCATTTTGGTAAGTTCTTACTTTGGTTACATTATCATGAAACTATTGTTGAATTGTACATTATTGGCTTAGACTTTATTATCTCGTGGAAGTAGATTGATTTATAACTTGAAGATGCAAGGGCGGGCACGGACGTTGTCCAAGGGCTCGACACTAGCCCCCTCAGCGGATGTCTGGAAACATACTGTAAACTATGGGGTATGATGAATAATGGCGTCGCATTGTACCGAGAGTACTTTTTTTTATAAACGGGTGAAATCCACGAGGCTCACGATAAAATTACACATGCTTGCTAGTACACTCTTGTTACATGACTTTCTAGTGCATAGCCTTTATGGTTATGAAAAGTACATTCTCGTTACATTCTTGTTACATGAAAGGCCACCTGATATTCTTGTTTGATTATATTCTCATGAATTGTCATCTCTACACTTACCTCCATACTTATTGTTACATTGGTTTATACCGCATGTTTTAATTACATTTCTTCTTATCATTTAGAGCTAAAATGTTAATTACTTAAACCTTACCTTCATGTTGATACGAAGATACCTACTGGACAAGTGTGCTCATTCCCTACTTTTTTCCAACTTTTTCAAGAAATTCAAGTGAGTCGGATTCAGACTATGCTAGTGATGGGTCCGAGAGCGATGATTGATGGTCAAGTGAAGACCTTGAATGTCATGAGTCTAGTCGAGTCTTATGATGCAATTTTCTATTTTCTTGAGTCTAGAGAATGTTGATGTTAAATGAGTCAAGATTCAACTTTATGTAAACTTTTGATTATTATTTAATAAAGTTGGATTGTTGGTCAATTAGTGTGCATTCCTCTTTATATGTGAATATTAGCGCTCTGATTATCTTGATTGCGAGAGGCTTATCTTGCCGGCTGCTCATGTCCTCGATATTACTTCCGCTGTACATATACCTCGGGGCGTGACAATATATGTATCCTTAGATATTTATCTAAGGGTTCATATTCGGTCGGATAATATCCAACACGGATATCCCAATATCCGATTTGTATCCGATTAATAACAGATATCTGATATACAATTAAATTATACATCAGATATTTTATTTAGATAATTATCTGATTAAACGAATATGAATTAGGTTCAAATTTTAAATGGATAATTGTCGGGCCTAGCGCGACGTCGAGGAGATACCTCGAGGTGTTCTGGAGCTGAGGTTCTCACTCCAGATGCCAAGTGTTGACACCCGTTTTATGACAAATGAGTTGGGTCATCTCCTTGTTCATTTTAAACGATGCTCCGAGTTGTTCACCCTTGTTGGGCCTTCTTGGTCAATTTGAGGTTTATTTCATGGGTCATGTCTCCTTGGTTGTGCCTGGTTCCTTATCCCTTTCCCGCTGGACGAAGCTTAGCAAGCCTTCATTTTACTTATCACCCCCTTGTCTCTAACGGTTCATTCCTGGCGCGTCTCAGTGTTGTAATGCTCCTACATCAGACCGTTACCTCATCTCATTGTCCTAAAGCCTATGTCTTCTTTCCAAGCTTATCTTTTATCTGGTCCGTTCGGTGTGACGGCTTATTGTGCGACCGTTACCAAGTCTCTGACACACCTACTTATGGCCGTTACATTCCTTGTAGAGTCCTATGTTCGAAAACTTCACCCATTGGTCTTATCTTTCAGTGGATAAGGTTGTGTGACGGTCCATTCCCGGTGTGTTACATCACTGTGGCGGTCTATCGTGGAGCCGATACATCAAACAGAGAGTTCTAGCAGAACTGCTCTTTCTCTGCTACTCCGTGGCCGAATTAAGAGTTTGATCTTATGATTTCTCCCTCAAATATGATCCTCATAACCTTCTGTTTGTTTCTATGGACTCTTAAGAGTATTATATTCAAGAGTTTGCTAAGAAACGTCCTACTTTCTAGCTGGATTATCCCTTACTCGACCAGAGTTTGAGGGTCTATAAATAGAACCCTTGACTTCATGGCTTGAAGAGGAGACATCTGGAGTTCGCGTCGAAGTGCTGCTGCATCTTGGAGCTAGAACCAACCAAGGAGAGCTGCTTCCCATGTCCACTTCTTCCAAAGTCAAGGGAGTATTGGTTTCAAGGGTCTAGTTCAGTCAAGTTGTCTTCTTAGTCTATTTTTCCCTCCTTCAAACATCATAGCATATCCCCCCTTCATTTTCCATGTTTTTACATCTGCTGCATTCATATAAACATCCTTCCCATATTTTAAAGGCCCCAGAGGGGTTAAAAACCAACCTCCCCGGTATTTCCCTCTCCTTTTGCATGCTTTTGAGTTCTTTTGGCTTATAGATACTACTCTTGCTCAAGTGCTAATCTGGGTTGTTTTCTTTGTGTTCTACACTCTTTTATAGGTTTACAGAGTCCACAGCACGAGGCCCAAGCTTTCTAGCTGGCTGGAAGGCGTGGAGATCAAAGATTCCCAAGTTCCTCTTCTGCAGATCCCTAACGGTCTATCACAGGCACGTTAGAGTCACGTAGCGGCTTATCGTAAGGCCGTTACACGTCTATGGCGCATCATTATTGGGCCGTTACGCTTCACAGAGCTGCAGTTCTTTCTCTCTCCCATGGGCGGGTGCTTCACCCACCTATTTAAGGTATTTTTCAAGTCTTTGGCTTGTTTATTACTTTAGTGGCAATCACATCTTTCCTTAGTGTTGGGCAGTAGCTTTCTCTTTCATCATACTTCATATCTCTTGCTTTATTTTGCTTGTTCCACCTCTACGGTGTGTTTCCTTTTATTTCCTTGCTCCACGCCCCGGCGTGTGTTTTTATTTTTTCCCTTTAGTTTATTCCTGATAGAGGTAGCATGCCCATGCTAGAGTTTATGCTGATTGCCTAGGTTCATGTTGCACATGTTCATAGGTTGAGTGATTTCACTGCTTGTTCATATTTCCATTGTTGTTGACATCATATCCATCTTGCAAAAAGGAACACATAATAATCAACAGAATTTTTGGCGATCACGGTGGGACATCTAGTGCTAATCGTGCTTTCAATCTCTGCTAAATCTGCTGTCCTTTGTTTGCCCTGCTTGCCCGTGTTTTCCCAGGATTCTCCCTTTATTTTCAGATGTTTCTGGTTCTCTGGCTCTTATGACGGTCCTACGGTCACGCGTTACATAATATTAATGATCTATTATTAGACTATCACATCTTCTGCCCCGGGTATTCTAGACCGTCACATACTCCAGCATAGGTACGCATCCCGAGGTGCAATTTATTTTTGTAGTTTCTGCTGTGATTTTCATGCTTGGGTGCTATCTGGTCTCCTCCTTGGTTGATTTGCATATTCGTATCATTGTGTTCATATTTGATTGCTAGATTTTTAGGCTAGAATTTGCATGCACTCTGGTGCACAGAGGTTCATTCATATATTCATACTTTAGACTGCATTCTCCTACCTTGGTGTGTGAACCTCTCGTCTCCATATTCCTTGGGGCCTACCAGGAGATCACATCAGAGACCTCTAGAAGTCCCAGCGAGCCGTGGATTCCCACACGGATGCCGGGCCGGTTATACCTTTCCCACACTATGTCTAGGATTGCATAAGTGAAGGAGTGATTACATTTAGAGTCAACCAAGCTACATATCTTTCCCCTATTAGGAACCTATTGTTGAGAGCATCATTTTAATCAAGTCACTAAGGTTCTAAAGGAGAAAACCATAAAAATCTTATTGCATCATCTAAAAAACTTGGTTGACCTTGAGTGTTTTCTCTCTCTTTTTCACTTACATCTTTTTTAAAATCATCTAGCTTAAGTCACTCATTGTGTGTTTGTTTGGTGTTGTTTGTATTTTTTGTTAACGTCTTTCGTTGAATGTGGAGTTGCCTCCGATCTCTAGAAGCATCGTCACTTAGGGGCAATTCCTTTTCCAAGTCGTACTTCAATTCTCTCTTTGAGTCCACCATGGCCTCTTTTGATCTCCCTCGTTCCCAAGAGGAGTCTCTTCCTCAAGGGCTTCTAGAGGATTCCTCTAGGGTTATCTCCTTCCATTCCAGGGAGGGGCCCATCCCTCCTTCGTCCTCCATCCCTATGGAGGGCGCCCAATCCACTCAACCTCTTCCTCCTTCCGCCAATTCTATTCTTCAAATGATGGCCCAATTGGATCCGGCCCAACTTCAAGATGTTTATCAGGCCATGCAGGGGTCCCACACCCCACCTTCCATGATTGTGCAAAGTCAGTCCAATGCTTCCATTATTCAGCCTAGAGTTGACGAGCCCGCTATTCAGCCCATCGATCTCACTCTAGTCCGGCCTAGGAACATTCAATTCTCTAATCTACAGATGGGTCAGTCTTCTGGTTCGGCCCAACAATTTTTGGATAAGGGAAAGACCATTGTCCCTCCTTCTTCTATGACGGATCATCATATGTCCGGCCCATCAATGCCGCAGGTCCTTGTCTGCCCAAATGATTTCATGATCCCTCATCAAGGGGCAGCCCAAGTCCACACCAATATGCGTCATCCTTCGGCCCAATATCCTTCCTATGGGCCGCCTCCTCTATCTGCTTACCCCTCTGCTCCTGAGATTCCATCTTTCACTATCCCTACTCCATCCACAGAGCAGGAACTACTTGATAAATGGGCCGCCATGCAACAACAACTTAACTTTCTCCAAAAGCGGGTTGGCCCACAGTCCTTGGCAGACGTTCCAGTGCGAAGCTTCCAGAACATTCGATTTCCCCCACAATCTGAGCTCCCCAATTACCGCAAGTATGACAGGAATGGCAATCCCTTTATCCATGTAAGGGACTTTCTATACGAATCGGCCCAGTTTCAGTATGATGATCGCCTTATGGCGTATTTGTTCCGCTGATCCCTAGATGGGGTTGCACTGGAATGGTTCTACTCTCTGCCACTAGAGGACACCGAGAGTTTCAAGATAAGTTCATCCAGTGGTTTCAAGACAGGGTCGGCCCAGAATATTCTTTTAGAGATTTGGTAGCCGAGAAAATGAAGCCGGATGAGGAGTTTGCTACTTATGCTGACAGATGGAGGCAGATGGCCGCTAGGGTACCAGGCCATATTCCGGAGGAAGAGAAGGTCAAGCTACTCATCTCCAATGCCACTCCGACCTTCCGTAACATTCTTGCCATGAACGACATAGCAAACATGCATCAATTATATAGCCGGACGCGGTTTATCCAAACCCAATTCAAGGACTCTCCCATCCATTCACTTTTTGAAAACCAAAAGCCCAAATACCATAATAAATCTCAAGGGCCCGTTACCGAGGGAGTCTAAACAAATGAGCAAGTGCAAGCCGTTAACTTTCCCTCCACCAACCCAAATAACCAAATCCGCTTCTCCCAGAACTCCCGCAACCCCCAATCCGCTCCACAAAACCCTCCACTAGCCTACTCCACTCCGCATAACCCTCCGCCTGCCTTTGCCCCTCCATAAAATACCTTTGTCGCTCCACAACAACCTCCTCAGCCTCCACAATACCATAACGTCCCCCCACCCAACGACTACACTAACCGATGCCCCGCTCCCAAGAGAGCACAGTACCCACCTCTGCCAGAAACTCTCACGAACATCTTCTCAGCTCTTATGTCCATTAGTGCAATCCAACTTCTTCCGGAACGGCCCATCTGGAACCCGGCCGTTGATCAAACAAAGTATTGTGTGTTCCACAGGCAGCCAGGGCATACCATTGAAGGGTGTTTTCAGTTTAGAGACTTGGTCTACGACCTACACAAGAGACACCGTATTGATTGGGCCGAGATGCACAGGGCCATTACAGAGATTAAAGAAAAAAGAAGGCAAGCGCCGAGGCAGCAAGTGCAGCAACAACAGGCACCGCCGCCGCAACAGCACCCGCAACAGTAACAATAACTGGTTCAAGACTTGGGGATCCATCAGAACCCAATCTCGAACCACCCTCCCGCTCCGCAGCCTCAGCCGCCGGCACCAGCTCAGGTTAATGTAGTTCAACCCCTAGCTCCCGACGCCGGGTGGTCCTTCGACGATGACGGCTCCACACCACAAGTCATGGCCCTCCACCACAACTACTGCAATCCTTTCGCTTCCACCATCCTCACGCCCACGCACCAAACCCCTTCTCCATCTGTAAGACCACTTGTTCTTCCATTCACCCCCGCTCCGTTAACCACGCCTTCACTCGCATCTCCATCACACCCATTGCTGGTCACCCCCGCTACCATCGCCATGCCTCCATCTAACCCTCCTCTCATTACACCTCCGTTAACCTTCACACCTCCACCTCCGCCAATGCCCATCATCATCGCGCCTCCCACTAACCCTTCACCCGTCATCCTACCCCCGTAACCTATTACCTCCATCCCTTCCAATCCCATCATCACCACTCCCCTACTTTCTTCTACACCACTCATCCACCCCATCGGGCCAATTATACCATCATCGGAGGCCGTGCCGGCACAGAGTCTTACCCTGCGAAGCGGGCATATGTTTCATCGCAATTTTGCTCCCAATCCCCAGTCTTCCCAACCGGCTCCAGATCAACAGAAGGAGACTGAGCCATTGCCGGGTACCCAATATGATCTGCTACATCATTTGGATAGGGTGCCCGCCAAAATATCTACGCTAGAACTCATTAAAAATGTCAACCCTTCAACAAGATGCACTAAGAGATTTTCTTCAGAAGGTGATGGTTAGTGAAGATGTGGCAGCCGATAGTTTACTTACAACACTGGCAACTATTTCCAAAGGGCCAGCAATTACCTTCTCTGAAACCGAACTTGCACCACCGGAAGCCTGGCAAATGCCGTTTTGCATCACTATTATCTTGATCAAAGTCAGTATTGATGCGGCATTAATTGACACAGGGGCATCTATCAATGTATGCCCACTCAGCACTCACAGGGCCTGCAACTTATCAGAAGAGCTTCTACGGCTGACCCCCACAACTATAGCAGCATACGACAATTCGAGAAGAGCATGTCACGGGGTTGTCACCATTCAAGCTGAGCTTGGGCCTCTCACTATGCCGATTGAATTCTATGTACTAGACATTGACCCTATGTTCAAGGCTATCTTGGGTCATCCGTGGATCGACACTCTGAGCGTAGTACCATCCACCGCGCATCAATGTCTCAAGTTCCCTTTTCAAGGGAGGGTGGTTAAAGTCAAAAGCTTATCCACGGTCCAGTCTATTAAAGCTATTTCAGAGAAGATTTTGCCAACTCTATGGCCCAGCACTCGGTCGGCTATTTCTGTGCTAGATCTGGACTTTCCTTGGGCCTATGCACCACGCAAGCCCGCCACTACGCCCGTCAATATTAAAGCGAAGCCCCAGATCTGACATTCCAAGGGCTGGGATATTATATTGAAATTGGACTATCAAGCAGGGAGAGGCCTCGGTGCGTAATTACAAGGGCGGACCAAGCCGGTGCCCAAAGGAAGAAAAATGGGCGGGAGGGGTCTCGGTTATCGAGAGTCCGCGCTATCAATTTTAGGTGACTCAAGGCCACTTACCTGGGATTACCGCCATCACTTTGTAAAAGGGCCCCTCCAGCCAGGCACATTGAACCCGTAGTGAGTACCTTCTGAGAAGAAGACCACAGCTTGCACGGTTGCCAGTCCGCCTCTATTGCCAAAGGGGCAAGTTGATGATATGCTTGACTACAGCCGAGCATTTTCCAGGATGTTCCTTGAAGATGAAAGCTGCCAAAAGAATCAGGAAGTACGACTTGTGCAGTAGAAGCCAGCTAACCGCCCGCGGGAAAAGGGGAGCTCGCCTATTGTCTTTTATTGGTCTCCCTCCCATCTCATATCTCTCTTCCAGCACCTGTAATCTATACCTCGTTCACCTCCGATCATGATTGATCCATATTTCACGGAACTGCCAATCGAGGTGTTAATTATACCCTATGCATGTGGGCAATGCCCACCCATTGATCTCTCCACTCTGTGGACCTCCTCCTCCAATCTTTCCGACATGTGGTTCTTTTCCTCTGATCTTTTATTTGATGTATTGTTCCCATCTCTTTTTCCCCGTCAGCTTCCTCCTCCAACATCTTCTCCTTCCTGCCACGTGATCTCCACTGATTTCCAAAAAAAAAATGTCAATTTTGAAACTGAGATTTTGGTGGAAGATTATGCTATCTTGTCTCCATCTTCCTCCCAGGGGCACGAGTCCCCTGCTCCTTCCTTTCTACTAGATTTCCTTTCTCCTAGGTTAGACGTAGGGTCTATCGAGTCTAGGGAAGTAGGGTCTAGGTCTAGGGAAGTAGGGTCTTGTTCTAGGTTGTCCAATCCTTCCGAGCCTGAGCCGCACCCGCTTGCGCGTCATTCCAAATCCATTCTTGATAGGTTCTTGAAGGACCTAGCTCAGCGATGTCATGCTCTTCTGAAGTGCCCAGAGTTTGTCGCCATGGCAATTGTGATAGAAGATGATGAGGAGTAAGACGGGGTGTGGAGCGATGACAGACTAGGTGTTTATTAAATCTTGGATGAAAAAGACCCGATCGATGATGAGGACAGCAACGTAGATGACACCGCTGATCTATATGCGCAAGGATTAAAGAGGTTCGACTAGCCATCGTCGGCGGTGGATGAACCTACGAAGGAAACAAATTTAGGAACTGAAGAAGACCCAAGGCCCATTATTATTGCCGCTATTCTCCCTCCGCAAGTAGAAGAAAATCTAATCAAAGTTCTGAGGGAGTATAGTGATTCTTTTGCCTAGTCTTACGAGGACATGCCGGGTCTTGACCCGTCTTTGGTGAAACACCGACTAGTGCTTAAACTAGGCGCAACACCCGTAAAATAAAGGTCAAGGAGATTTCACCCCCACATGGCCTTGAGGATTAAAGAAGAGGTCGATAAATTATACAGGGCCAGGTTCATTAGAGTCGTCTTATATCCCCAGTGGGTGGCAAACATAGTCCCTGTTATTAAGAAGGATGGAAAAGTACGTATTTGCATCGATTTCAGGGATCTTAACAAAGCATGTCCCAAAGATGATTTCCCGCTACCTCACATAGACGTCTTGGTGGATAACACCACCAGGTACGAAGCTTTATCATTCATGGATGGTTACTCAAGTTATAACCAGATCCGTCTTGCTCCGGAAGATCAAGAGAAAACCTCCTTCACCACGCCCTGGGACACGTATTGCTACGTGGTTATGCCGTTTGGATTGAAGAACGCAGGTGCCACCTATCAAAGGGTGATGATGGCTATATTCCACGACATGATGCATATCTATATGGAAGCTTACGTGGATGACATCCTGGTCAAGTCGAGGACAAAAGAGGAACACCCCGCTATTCTGGCTAAGGTGCTGCAGAGAGCTAGGGAGTACAAGCTCAAAATGAATCCGAAGAAGTGTGCTTTCGGAGTTTCTTCAAGGAAGTTGTTAGGCTTCATAGTTAGCAAACATGGGATCCAGATTGATCCTAATAAAGCAAAGGCCGTCATGGACATGCCCCCGCCAAAGAATATCACGGAACTTCAAGGATTGATTGGTAGATTGCAATTCATCAAAAGATTTATATCCCAACATTCTCAAAGGTGCCGCCCGTTTTATGAATTGCTAAAGGCGGGGGTCAAATTTGAATGGAATCAAGATTGCCAAAAGGCCTACGAGGACTTAAAGGAATATCTATCCAATCCCCCGGTTCTGCAACCTCCTGTCCCTGGGAAACCCCTAATCCTATACATCTCGGTCATTGAAGACTCCCTAGGGGCGGTTTTAGCACAAGTAGACGATGAAGGCAAAGAGCGGGCAGCTTATTACCTCTCTAGGTTGTTTAACCCGGCCGAGGCTAAATGCACTGCTATAGAGAAGACTTGTGCCGTCTTAGTGTGGGTAGCTCAGAAGCTTACTGTTAACGTAAGTTATCAGGAAACTCTATTTCTATCCTGAGTTTTCTGAGTCTGTCAGTCAGTCCATTGAAAAATCCACCATGAAAATTCCAGATCCATAGAAATTCTTTCCAAAGTCCATGGTCGAAGGATTTTGGATCAGCTTTCCAACGGTACTACTTTCGCATCGATCCAACATTGGGAGTGATCGCAGCAGCTGATCTCGCCGGGTCGCGCGCTGTAAAAACAGAACTCCAGATCTGTGGACAGCAACTCCCACACATGCCGATCGGAGCCGACTCACCTTCCACAAGGCGAACCAGCATGTCACCGCCCTAGGGAGCGCCTCTCCAGGAGCCACCGTCACAGCAGTACCACTCTGGGCCCACTCGGACCCGCCGACCAGCCCGTGGGCCCCACAACCAGCAGCTTGCGCTGTTCGAACCGCGCTGACGGGATGATCAAAGTGCCACCTGTCAACCCAAGATCGGTCCTCCCGGGCCCACTTGTGTAGCCCGTTACCTCTCTGCGTGGAGTGGGCATCAAAATTCACTACTGTAATTTAAATATTTACTGTACCGAGAGTTACTGACTTGGCTGGGATCGTCTTCTCCACACCCGGAGTGTGGAGGTAAATCCGCTCCCTCTCTCTTTCGCATTTGCTTTACTCGTATCTATTTATATATGCCGCTGCGAGTGTTAGGATTCTTAGCCCGATATATTGTTATCACCACTGCGAGAGAGCGAGAGTGAGTGACCCATCCTGTGACTTGATCCGAGTACACGCGAAAAGTCGATACCTGAGACTCACTGTCGATTTCTTAACCGCGCACGGTCCCACATCTTCCCTCACTTAGGGGAGATCGCGAGCTAGAGTCCCAGGTCGCGTGTCTGTCCCATATCAATTTGGCATCAGAGCGCCAGTTGAGTCTAGGGTAGTCTTTAGTCATTGCTTAACAAAAAACACAAAAAAGAGTCATTTAAGTCTAGGAGTCTATGTCTAAGTCGATCGTTGCATTTGCATACCATTGTTCGGTATATAAAAAGGTGTCGCCCGACCGTTAGGTTACGCCTATCGGAGAGGTGATTAGCTCGCATGAGAGGATCTTCAGATCCATGAACTCTGCCAGGTAACAGATCTTGGTTGTGTCTAGTTTCATAGTCGAGTCTGCATTTCAACTTTGCATCGCATTTAGAGTCGTGTCTAGGTGCTTGCATTAGTTTGCCTAAAATTTTGCTTATAAAAATAAAAAAAATGCCATTGCATACCCATTCCTAGGGATCCGTTCCCATCTTTTGGCAACTATGGCCAACCCATGCTGACCCGTCCAAGGTGACAAGTCCGTGTCCGAGTACATTAGGGACTTCGAAGTGTACCAGTTTGGAAACGGATTTGGAGAGGAGAGCACCTCGACTGCCTCTCAGTTCTGGAGAGGTTTACGGCTTCATTTCCAGTATGAATGTCTTATCTGCGACGCGTTCTCTTTGGCGCAGTCATATGAGGTTGCTCTCGAGGTTGAGCCTTTCGAGGCAAGGTTTGATGCCGCCATTCGGCGAGCATCTACCTCTCAGTCGATTCCTGAGCCGGTAGGATAGCTTGCCCCACGGCTTCACCCACCTCAGCCCGAGCCACCCGTGTTTCTAACGGGTACGCTTTTCATAGCCGAGCCACTTCTTAGCTGGCTCAAGGATGGCTTGGTCCCACCTCCTTACCCATCCATAGACCCCACCTTACCATTAGTGCCCGTCAACTCCTACCATACTACATTTCGGTCTAGTCACCATGTTGATACCTTGGATGACCTTGTTATGGGATTAGACTCACGATGGACGTTGACGCACTCATTGGCCCGAGGCTTCGACCAACCCACAAGTCGTAGCTTCACCCACCCCGCCTTAGGGTCCATTACCTCCGTGTACACCGTGGGTTGTGTCACCACGGAGATTCTCCTATTCCTCCCCTTTCCAGACGAGCCTAACTTCATTCCATTTACCCCGAGGGAGGAACCCTACCTCCTATATGAGATCACCGTCCCCTATACCCTAGTGCACGAAGGTGACCACCTAGACCTTCAAGATTTCCAAATGTGGGACCGTGACTTATGGGAGCCCAGTTCAAGGGGTCATACCTTCTTTGATCCCTTCGATCCCTTCCCTAGTGAACCACCTTATCCATTCCACCTCGTTAGGGAAGCCACCTATCACACCCCTATCCCGCAGGCTAGTCCACCTACATCCAACCCAGGGACCGTTCCACGGTCATCCTATAGGGGTAAGGAAGAAGGAAACTTTGGATCTCCTAGCCCTTCTCCACCCAAATCCCATGGGACCACCATGCATGATTGGGTCATACTTGGACGTCTAGGTGTCCTCCATGCCACCAACCTCCGGTTACATAACATGCATGCATGGCACATATTCGGGTGTCCTGGTCCACCTTGCATATGTTTGGGTCAGACTAACCATAGGTTTGTTTAGGGTCATGTGTGAATCCATGTTTTCCTTTCTTGTTGAGTGCATAGTGAGTCTACATGCATCGAGTCGAGTCGGTCTTTTGTACGCTCGCGTTGTCAGTCCCTTTTGAGTGGGAGACTTGTCGACATTTGGGATCGCCTCAACCATTCTCTATCTCGGATCTAGTCACATAAAGGGACCCAGCGGTGATTCCTAGTGAGTCTTCGAGCCGCCTTCCCTCCTTTGAGAGTGATCCCACCCCGGAGTGTCCACCTTTTGCCTCAGTCACACAGCAGCGTGAGCATATCGAATCTATATGGGATGAGTAGGTGTCATATACTTGGAGTGGAGCGTACTCCGCGCTTCCAGGTTCAGTGACGGATCCGTCGGAACTACTCGAGCAGCCGCACCCCTTACTCGACGGGGTCGAGTTCTTCCCACCCGGGGAGAATTGATGGGGACATCAGAGCAAGACCACCTACATTTATTTTTGTATTTGTGTCCTTTTAGTTTGCATTTATATCCTTGGGAAAGTAGTTTTGTAATTGTAAGGCTTTATAAGCCAATTTGTCATTCCCTAAGGATCTTTGGATTTTTGTGTAAAAGTCAGTAGGACCAGCAAGGGCCCCCCATCTCCTTCCCTATTGGTCCACCTAACCCTTAGGGCCCATGTGGGGCTAGTCAAAGGTCCAAGGTGGACTTCTAGATGGTTTGACATTCAAAGGGGACAATGGGTAAAAAATGTCCAAGATGCCAACCCTTGAAGTCAAGGGGGCGCCCCCCCTCTTATTAATTTTTTAATGTGGTTCCAAACCACATGAAAGAATTAATTATGAACTTCCTCTTTTACCCCTCCCAATTCTAGATCTAGGGATAATTAGAGTCATTTTACATTTCATACAAATACCATGAAATTCCCATTTTAGTAGAATCAATGATGAAAATTTAGTGAAATTGGCTCTCCTCCCCCTCTTGCAGATAGATTTCTGCCATTCCTAGGGTGTGATGCCCTTCTACCTTCTTCTATGCCTCTCTGATTTCTATTTCTGCCGCCGCCGCTGCCATCGCACCGCCATCGCGCCGTCGCCACCATCGCCGGAGTTCTGTCAGAATCAGGATAGAGGTTCCAAGTTTGAATTTTAGCTCCAGATCCACTGATCTTCTGGAGTCCAAATTTTGAGGGTAGGTTCACCACGCCAATACCCTCTCCCAAAAAAATTGTCCTATTTTCTAGCTTTCATTTTCTATTTTTCCATTTTTCATGTTCTTCATCCTTTCAATTTTGTCTGTACTCAGTTTTGTGTCATAGCAACCCTGTATTTCCTCAGTTCGACCCCTTTTCCTTTATTTGTTTGAGTCACCAATTTTATTTGGAGTTCTGTCCACCACCCCCATCATCCACGAAGTTTATTGGAATTTCTAGAGTCCTTTTACTATTTTTAAAAATCAATGTCTTTTCCCAAATCTGTTCTGTCCTGTGCAGTTCAGATCCGACCCTTGTCTAGTATAAAATCATTTTCCCTTGTCAAACCTCCTCTAAAAAATCTACAAAAATTATCCATGTCTTCCTTGTTTCTTCCTCTACAACTTTTGTGAAGAGTCCAAGTTCCAGATCTGATGTTGAGTCGCGGTCAATGCAAGTTATCAGGAAACTCTATTTCTGTCCTGAGTTTTCTGAGTCTGTCAGTCAGTCCATTGAAAAATCTACCATGAAAAATCCATATCCACAGAAATTCTTTTCACAGTCCATGGTCGAAGGATTTCGGATCAGCTTTCCAGCGGTACCACTTTTGCGTCGATCCGACATCGGGAGTGATTGCAGCAGCTGATCTCACCAGGTCGCGCGCTGCAAAAATAGAACTCCAGATCCGTGGACAGCGACTCCCACACCTGCCGATCGGAGCCGACTTGCCTTCCACAAGGCGAACCAGCATGCCGCCGCCCCAGGGAGCGCCTCTCCAGGAGCCACCATCACAGCGGTACCACTCTGGGCTAACTCGGACCCGCCGACCAGCCCATGGGCCCCACAACCAGCAGCTTGCGCCGTCTGAACCGGGCCGACAGGGTGATCAAAGTGCCGCCCGTCAACCCAAGATCTGTCCTCCCGGGCCCACTTGTGTAGCCCGTTACCTCCCTGCGTGGAGTGGGCATCAAAATTCACAACTGTAATTTAAATATTTACTATACCAGGAGTTACTGACTTGGCCGAGATCGTCTTCCCCACGCCCAGAGCGTGGAGGTAAATTCGCTCCCTCTCTCTTTCTCATTTGCTTTAATCGTATCTATTTGTATATGCCGCTACGAGTGTTAGGATTCTTAGCCCGATATATTTTTATCACCGCTGCGAGAGAGCGAGAGTGAGTGACCCGTCCCGTGACTCGATCCGAGTACACGCGGAAAGCCGATACCCGAGACTCACTGCCGGTTTCTTAATCGCGCACGGTCCCACGTCTTCCCTCACTTAGGGGCGATCGCGAGCTAGAGTCCCAGGTCGCGTGTCCGTCCCGCATCACTCAACAAACAAACAAATTAGTTTAACTGTTCTGACTTGGCCGCTTGCTCAGTAAGCAAGCGATTACCTCGGGGCTAGTTCTTGATAGTGGATCAAGAGGCCAAGCCTTTGTTAATTAAGAAAAAAGAAGAAATGATTCAACAGAGAATGCAACACGCAATAATGCGAATGCAAATAATGAATTGAGAATGCGAATGTAGACACGCAAAATGTGAATGATTTTAATTTTAATTTTTTGTATTTTTTTGTTTGTTTATTTTTTGTATTATTTATATTTTTTGTTTTTTGTTGCTATTTTTTGTTGTTTCTTTTTTTGTCATTTTTATTTTTTATGTTTTTTGTTTTTACTTTTTTGTTGTTGTTTTGTTTGTTTGTTTTTTTATTTTTATTTTTTTTAAAAAAAAGATTTCATAGCTCAGCACATCCCCATCTAACGAAGACGGGCAGTTTGAAGGGCATCTACTCTGATGGACCAACGTGGTACTTGGACCAAGAAGTTTACTCATTTGAGACCTTGAATTCATTAGTTATTTTTGACATTCCAATCATAGTTTAACGTGCTCAGGTTGTGCTCACACTTGTGGTCAAACCCAGTGGTTTCCCCCTCGGTTTACCTCTATCGTGCTTTGGGCTTGGGGTGTGCCACTTAGGGAGGAGAGAAGAATGGTCTAAGAAGTTCACGAGAGGGTTCAGGACTGGGTAGTTGGTCCTCCTGTACCCTATTGCCTATTGGGATTTTTTTGTTTTTTTGTTTTTTGGGTACTCACGCAGCTAGGGCTTTCTTTGCGGGGGCCTTCCCTTTTTGATGCCCCCTTTTTTTATTTCCATTTTGTGCCTTTACCTTACTCAGGCGGTGGGTGGATTCAGTAGTCGATCTTGAAGTCCCATTCCCTCATCATGAACCGAATAGAAGAGAATAGGTAGCACCTTACACTCTCAACCAAGCGTTGGCTTTCCTTGGATTCCTCACTATTCGCGACTTAGAAGTGGAGCGTGTTTGTGTGTCGTAGTTGACCTGGGGTTAAGCTATAAAGACCGAAGAATGAATTCAAGATATCAATTTTTCTGACTCTACTGGTAATTGTACCATGCCAACCGACCTGCCTATCTAAGGGTAGTACCTTTTAAGATAGAGCCCATTCCAAGGGTGGGATAGCTTGACTCCTTTAGCATTGACTAGCCTATAAGCATTGCTAGGATGCACAGACTAGACCACATATGGACCCTCCCAATTTGGTTGGAGTTTAGAACATAGTCCACCAGGGTTTATAAAAAAAAATTTCACTACCATCTCACCGACTTTAAATTTTCTCTTGATAACCTTCTTTTGATAGAAGCACGTGAGTCTACTTTGATAAATGTGTGCATGCTCGGTAGCTGTAGATCTTAGGAAAATCCACTTAGGAAAAAATAAAAAGAATAATAAATGGAAAAGAAAGGGAAAAGGGGAAGAAATAGGGAGCATGCATGGATACTAAAGGAGTGTGATCGCCAGAGGGGTAACCTCAAAAGAATATAACAATAAAGCAAAGGAGGGATCACAAATAAATACCTTGAAGTGCGAGGGATTGTCAGTATCACCTTCTCTTCCAATCGGCCGACCGATGAAGAGAGTTCTTCTTGTGTTGATTACCCTTGCAAAATAAAGAAAAACATCAATAAAGAAAGATTGGATTAGAACCAATGTGAGTGTAGCATCAAATTCTAATAAATTTAAACATAAAGGACATGAAATAGAACACACCTTGTTGGTGTTTTGGCTTTAAACCCCTATGCAAAGGGTGGATAAATGATGAATGATATGGGGAGGGTACAAGTGTTGCACTAAGGAAATCTCAACGTGGTTGAGATGATAAAATAAAGAAAAGGAGATGAAGAAGATGATGCATGCAATGCTAATGATGATAAAATAAAGAGAAAAGAGAAAGCTTATTGATTTTCTCCAATTGGGGCTTTAGATCTCCAAGAGAGGAAGACACTCCAAAGATGAAGAGGCTCCAAGGGATGTAGCTTTAAGCATGGGAGACCTCCTCCTTGAGCTCCCGGTTCGACATCACCTCCCCTTGAATTTGTGTTGATGCCCCTGGTCCTTGCACAAGGGAGAAAGGGGTCATATTTATAGGGTTGAAATTTAGAGTTTTAATTCAAGAGAAATTAGGAAATCATGTTTAAGGTGGATTTGGAAGAGGATATACATTGACCAAGTGTCCCTTCAGCCTTGGAAAGCCTTAGGACCCTTTCCCAATTAGAGAAGGGGATCAAAACGGAGAAAGAAGGAGGTTCTATCAGAGTTCGGAACTCTCGAAGAATGGGTGATCACTCAGTGGTCGCCAATTAAAATAACGCTAGATAGAAGTGTAATCAATTCTGAGGCATTTTAAGATGGAATAGTAAGTGGTTGCCAATTAAAATAGCACTAGATAGAAGTGTCGCCAATTCTGAGGCATGTTAAGACGGAATAGGACTTTCCAAAATTAGAAAAGAATTGGCGCCCATGAGACGGTCGCCAATTAGGAATTAATATAAATTTTGGACGGAGTTAAATGCTCAAAATAAGGCAAGGAAAATGGTGGCTTATTGTTCGGGTGCCTATTTATGAGTTGACAACATTTCGAACAGTCATAGAATCAAAAATAATCCGAATTTGACTAAAAATATGAAAAAAAGAATTAGAGACCTTCCGAACGGTCACTAATTAAGAATTGACGACTTTCCAGAGCGTCACTAATTCAAGAATCTCGAAAATCTAGCCAAAAAGGCCTAGAGGGAATGGGCGCCCATGACCTGGGTGCCAATTGGAATGGACGCCCAGATCCTGGGCGCCAATTACAAGAATGGGCGCCCAGGTCATGGGCGTCCTTTAAATGGCTACTAGGAGGGTGCCATTAATTCGAAAAGCCCCTAAAAAATAGAGAAAAAATTCAAAACAAATCTAGAAAAAGAGGAAAACATGTGAGAAATCTTGGGAAAGTTGAGGATTCAATAAAAATGAGGAAAACAACTCAAATAAGTCAATTTGACGGTCAAATTGGGGCATCACAATGTGATAGGAGATATACTCAAAATGATGTCAATTTTAGCGTGTCTACAGCTGCCCCGCCTTGACGTCTGCTTTGCAAATGAGAGACACGGAGTGGAATGGAATGGAATGGAATGAAGTGGAATGGCGTGGAATGTAATGAAAAGGAGTGAGAGCGAACTGAAAAGTAGATGCCAAGGTGTGATGAGACATGCAATCAACATCACTTGTTAAGAATCGGATCAAAAGCTCGAGATGAAGCAATCTTGGGGAGATTTAATGAAAGCAATGATTGTTTGGATAAAGGGAGTGTGCACGTGGGCACGAAGGAGAGATAAAAGAGAGCGATCAACTTCCAACGCTGTGGAAGTACCCCAGGTCACAAACCTATAGGTTTCACCATTGGAGAGTGGTTACCAACCAGTGTGGACGTACTACAACCAAGGTGGATCAAAGGAAAAGGATTGAAATAAGAGGATGGAAATCCAAACAAAGGAATTTTCAAAGAAACAACCCAAAATGGCAGCAAGGTGAACTGAGGACACAATTCGACATGGAATATCTCTTATCTTGGAAATTAATGATCAATTGACTCTTAAAATGAGTTATTAGAATGATTTTCCAAAAGTTAATTCAAAGCCCTACATGAATGCATGATGGGTTTAAAGAAAAAATTAAAACAAATTAAAATAGAAGGTAATCAAGGATAATATTGTTAGGCTGCCCAGATTGAGTCAAGATATCGATTTGTGAGCTGATACTAAGCCGAAGTACGTTTATCCGTGCACCAACTCACAAAAAGGAACCATCATCCCCGATCTTGGACGGCTCAACGGCCTATCTGTGTGACTAAGATTCCTCTGAAATCATCATTATTTTTGATGAAGGGGAACTTAAATTTTAGATTTACCAAAGCTACAAGGTCCTTGATATAATCTAATAGCATAGATAGCATATAGTAAAATACATACAGGGAGGATAGTGGAGCAATAAGCATGGAGGAACTAAGCAATGAGGTGTAAACACCATGGGGTTTGAGCCATACCCGGACGGTGGGACCAAAACTTCTTTCCTGCACTCAAAATTCATTAGCCAAGATATCATGAAGATATGCAATAATCATGAATCATAGCATAGCATGGATATCAAAGCATCAATAGCATTCAAATGTATAACATCAAAAAATGCATGAATGGCATTAGACATGTATAGCGTGAAAGGCATGAATAGCATTGATTTAAGTATTCAACATAGATGGCATCCAAGCATGGATAGCATAGCATTAAAGCATGCATAGCGTCGAAGCATCAATCATTATTTGTTGTTTGTCAGGAGGATGACAATCTTGGCAAGTCATAAGATTTATGCATGAAAGATCAAGATGATGTTGAGATAGAAATAAGCAGGAATGACTTAGAAAGATTAGCTCTTGAATGATCAGAGTGATGTTCAGAGTGATAGGGATGATCAGACTGGTATGAACAACATGGAAAGATATGAGAGATGACAATCAAGAGTGCCCAGAGCGGCAGAGATAATCAGATTGGCATGAATTTCTTTTAGAAAGATGGAAAGATAATAATCAAAAGTGCCCAGAGTGGCAGAGCATGAAGATAGTGATCATAGGGAAAAATCAATAATGATGTAAGGGAAAAGAGGACTCATCCCGTGTTCTTGGTCTTTGCAAAGAGTGGCCCCTGTAAAAGCACCATCAAAAAGTACAATGCAAAATTTTTTATGGGTTTTGAAAAGTATTCACATTTTTATGCAGATTTGAAATATTTGAATTTTTTTAGATTTTTGGAAATATTCAATTTTTTTTAGAATTTTAGAAATATTCAATCTTTTTTCTTTGGAATTTGGTTTAGACTTTACTAATGCAGCATCAAATGATGTTTAAACCATTGACTAAGGGTCATTGTTTCTTCCCCTTTCACTAAAAACTGCCCGAAGCAAGGCGTGCATAGGAGGTGGCGCCCTATAGCCGGCTACCCTTAGTTTACGGTGCATCTACCAAAGCCATACCCGAGAAACACTTGGTCTTAGAGGGAGAAGAGAAGAAAAATTGGGGATAATCTTGATAGGAATTAAGAAGATATTGGGTTTTGACCTCCGTCCATAGCATGATCCCTAGAGATTCGGTCTGTTACGCTGGGGCTTTGTGTCATATCATCGAACCTTTAATTCTTTTATAGGAACGCATATGATCGGGATCATAACGTCCCGCGGCGAAACTGTACTGCCCTCTTGCCATGCCAAATTCATTGGATTTTTTCTTTTCATTTCACATATTTTTTTCATTTGATTTTTTGCATTTTGTACTTTTAATGTCCTTTGGACTTGGAAGATATTGCAATTGAGCTTGAAATTGAGAATAAGGTCATAATTGACTGTCCCTATTTGAGACTTCCTCTTGTCGGGATGTGCTTAGGTTGGTTATTTTACCTAGAATATCTCTACCCTCATATTTCAGCCGAGTTAAGAAGAGAAAGAGACTTCGTGCCCTCTAGCATGGCCTAAGTAGGAACGATGTTTTGCCAAGGAAGATGGCTAAGGACGCCGTTAAGTGTGTGCGGTGCCTAGCTAAGGGTTTCCCTTAATGAGTAGGGAGAGAAAGGCCGAACTCCTAGCATGGGATTCTTATACTCGAAGAATGTTGCATAGCAAACCTAAAGACTCTTTTCTTTTCTTTTTTCTTTTCTTTTTGAAATTGAATTTGACTTTAAATTAAACCAAGACCTAGGATAAAGGCCTAACACAACCACTCTTAATCATGTTAACAGGCACTTTATGTTGAAAAACCGTGCGTGAATATGAGTGAAGAAAATGTATAAAAATGCACACTTACGCACATACATTACCTTGCAGTCTTTGTAGAAGCAGTAGTTGTCGGAGGGGATCTTGGTAAACATGGGATTTTCAGTCCCCTTTAGCAGGTAAGAATATAAGAGCAAGGGGTTGAAGTGGCTTAACAAGAATGAGTGGTGTCTAGACCAGACTCAGACGAATAAGGAGAAAAGGAAAAGAGGTGAGGGCTAGAACTCTCTCACTAAGGTATGGAGACCCTGATCACATAAAAAGGTATACATAAGGAAATGGGAAATCAAGTGGAGGAGTGAGGACTAAAGCCTCAGAAATAGTGGGCAAACGGACAGATGCCCAAAGCAGTGGATGTGGAAGAAGTCGGGTCAGACCCGGGATCAGGGGGAATCAAGAGGAGGAATTGGTAGACAGAGAGGGGTGGATCTGGAGACAAGGGAGGAGAATCATGGTAAAAAGAAGAATCTGGAGGTTCAGGAGGAGGAAAATGCCGAGGGGCGCAATGCCCTGGGAAAAGATATGGGAAGAGGTGATTTAAGAGGAGGAAGAGAACAAAGAACGCAATGTCTCGGCGGAGGAAGAAAGAAGGAAGGTCCGGAGGTTTTGAAAGAAAAAGATAGAAAGGGGCGTGATGCCCTGGGAGGGGAGAATGTGAAAGGGCGCAATGCCCAGGGAGAAGAGATAGAGTGTCTGGAGGTGCCGGAAGAAGAAAACGGGGAAGGGTGCGATGCCCTAGGAAGATTGGGGAATGGAAAGGAGAGTCCGGAGGTTCCGGAAGAGGAAAATGGGAGGGGGGCGCAATGCCTAGGGAGAAGATAAAAATCCAAAAATTTCGGGAGGAGAAAATCGAAAAGGGCGCGATGCCCGGCGAAGATAGAAAGATGGAAGGAAGAGTTCGGAGGTTCCAGAGGGAGAGAATAGAAAGGGGGGCGGTGCCCTAAGAGGAGAGATAAATCTGGATACTCTAGAGGAAGAAGATGAACAAGGGCATGATGCCCTGGGGAGATTGTGGAATGAAGAGAAGGGTCTGGAGGCTCCGAAGGAGGAAAATAGAAAAGGGCACGATGCCCGGGAAGAAGATGTAAGAGAAAAGGAGGATCTGGAGGAAGAAAATACCATGGGACACGATGCCCAAGGACCAGAGGAGGAGAATTTGGATATTCTGGGGAAGAGGGTAAGTTGGAAGAAAAAGGATCCGGAGGTCCTGGGAGACGAGGCAAATACGGGTTCGAAAATCTGGGAAAGAAGTAATGTAAATGAATGAAATGCAGAGAATGCAGAGAATGCATGGATTGCGAGGTGTGCATGTGATGCAAGGAGTGTAAGGAATGTGGAGAACACAAGGAATGAGTGGACGAGAACCCCTTCCTTACCCAACGGGTGGCCCGTAGGAAGAAATTGGTGGTTAATAAAAATGTGGAGGGAACGGAATAAGGAGTGAATGAATTGGTGGAAGGCCTGATAATGTAAGAATGCCCACCCCTCCATGGCAAAGAACATGCCTGGCCAAATGGCTCGAAGGATGAAATTAAAGCCCGAGTGCTCTCATCAACAATAGAATGTGTTATAGTAATGCAGGAAGAGAACCCCTTAGGAAGTTGCATAACAATAGAGCGAGGGGTAATGAGAGCAACAAAAGAATGTCGGCCAATGAGCAAGGTGATTTTGACAATGGCATTATGCCGACATGGCATCAACTCGTAAGAATTTTTCATGGTGGGCTTCGGTGGAGACCTTTCAAAAATGCCCGGTACAAAGACACGGAGCGGCATCCAGCAAATAAACTCTTGACTTTGAAATAGTATAGCCGTGGCCAAATCCTTCTTGCCCGACTCTTGAACATCACCCTCGACACATGTGCTTGTAGAGACACACCCACTCCGAGTAGTGGCAAAGGAAAATGTGGAAGCGGAGGTGGAGGGCTCAATGAGTGATGAAGGTTTAAGGGAGGGTATTAATGGAAAGGTAAGTGGAAGTGGAGGTTCAAGCACGTCGGGCTTCTCCCCTTGCTCGGAAGCGGATGGGGTTGGCTCGAGTGCAACAAGGGTGATGGGGACATCTCCGATCACTCCACATTTTTTTGAGGTTCCTGATGATCACCAGCAGTGCTACATCTTGTTCGCCACTTTATTTCGAGTCATATAATGTATTTTTTATTTTCTTATCATGTAATTTTTCTTTTATTTGAGTCCAGTACCTAGGTATAAGGATCATTTACCTAAGTCTTGAGTCATAGGGTCAATTAAGTAGGCTAATGGGCCCAATTCAATAGGCTAGGCCCATGGGCGCCCCCCTTCCCTTGGTTTCTTGTTATTAGTCCAAACGTCAGGGACTTATGTTTAAATGTGTGATTCCTATAAATATGACCCCATTCCCCCACTTGAGAACTATTGAATGATATTTTGAATTTGAGTTTCCACAAAAATTGTGTAACTTCTCCTCCCTGGGTGAGATACCTTTTCTCTCTCCCCTCTCCTTCTCTCTCTAGGGGGCGACCCCCTCTCTCTATCCTCCCCTCCCCCAATTTTTGAATTTCCCTCCCTCTCCTCTCTCATCCACCTAGACACCACCTCCTCCACTCTCCACTTGCACCTCACCCACCTCTTCATATCCCTAGATCACCATAACTCCTCCATTCAATTCCCACCCTCTTCCAAGGTGACCCTTGGCACTCCCCATGCACCTCCTCCATCTCCCAAGGTAGAACACCTCTTCCCCAAGCAACCATTAATTTTCCCAAGCCACCCCTTCCACCTCCCCAAGCATCTCTCCACATCCCCATCACACCCCTTCCCCTTCCCAAGACCACATTAACCAACCCCACATTAAACCAAATTCAAATTCCCCTCTCCCTCCAAGCCAACCTGCGCCCTCTCTCTCTCCCTCTCCTCCCCCACCTCTAGCTGCAACCCTCTCTCCCTCTCCCCTAGCTGCCACCCCAGCATCCCCCACCCCATTCCATCACCCCAAGATCCCTCCATTCCCTTTCCCACAACCTCCATTGGCCACCCCTTGCAAGTTTCTTCCCCTTTCCCACCCATACATACACCCTTCTTCTTCATTCTATTTTCAGGTCACCAGGAGCTGAAGATCCGTGGGTTCCAGTGCCTGCCCTGTCTTCTTCTCCAAGTTCCTGAAGACACACCTTATATTTCTGGAAAGATCCTCCAGTCAGCTTCGCAGGCGAGGTGGTCCCGCCTCGATCTGAGTTCGGAGCCATCCAGGAGGTTCATTCTCATCCGACCGCGCAGCTGGCATCCTAGCAGAGACCAGAGCCCCAGTGCAGAAGCTCCTGCTCCCACATCCTTGCTATCCTTGGTGCGCCGTTTGACCGGGACAAGCTAATACCAGTCCCCTGTCCAGCGCAGCAAACGGAGCCTCGTTTGGAGTTCGGGACCCTCCGTTCCAATTATTCTCCCTCTGGTGCGCAGGTCAGTCCAGTCAGAGCCAGTCCCGACACCCCCCACTCTTCGGCTCTTTCTCTCGACTCTGACCTCCTTTTTTGACCCCGTTGGTTGCTGCTCGAAGAGGATCCGACCACGATCGTAGCCGTTTCAATCCCGCCTCATTCAGACACTGGGAGCATTCGTGGTGACATTGTCTTCTTGCAATAGCGTTCTGGGATCAGTCAGAGCCAGAATGGAGTGGTCCAGTTCCAAACCCTGCCCCGGCCTACGACGATGTCTGGAATTTCCGCAAAAATTCAGGAGCCCTCCCGGAACAATCAGCGAAGATTTGGCACTTGTTTCGACGACTTCCAAGTCCGGTAGAGCCTGTGGCAGTGTCAACAACGACCACCTATCAAGCAGTTCCAGAAGTGGGCAGAACCGGCGGAGTATTCAATCGGCACCCTCTTTAGCTTTCCTCCCTATCCCGCCTGACCGGTTGACCACCCCTCCCTGCGTGGAGGTAGTTTTTGTTGTAATTTGATTTTCCCTACCCCTAGTCCACCCCCTCTGTGAGGGCGTAGTGCATGTACTAGCAGGTCTTCTGCTGAAGCTTCATCGGCGCGGCGTGCGGGTAGTCCATGCTTCCTCGCTCGCCCTCGTCTCCGGTCGGGATCAGCATTCTCTCGCCGATTAGGTGAGCTCTTGACCACACTTATCTGTTGGATTAATTTTGCTTGCTTAGTATTGAATCTTAGTGCCGTCGGTCAGTGAGTGAGTGCTCGGACTATATTGCAAATTTCGTGAGTAACCTCCGCGGGTGAGTTGTGAGAGAAACCTTATATCCCACGCCCTTGGCGTGCCGGCCGCCTGTGAATTGGGCATCCCTGGCCCATTGGGGTCCTCCTCTAACTAGCCATACAATTGGAACCCCAAGGTCCAACCCCAGACCCTCATCCCCATCGCCGATCCACCTACGGACCCGGGTGCGCGCTACGCGGGTGAGTCCGCTTGAGTGAAATCACCGGGTCGTTCTTGCTTGCTAATTTAGGTCCAAGGGGTTGTGTCACATCAAAGGGGTAGACCCTACTCAGGATTAACCATGGGTTCGGATAAAGGTTTAGGTGGAGGGATAGGCAAAGTGGGGTTTGGTGTGATTGACTTTGGTGTTATAAAGATGGTGGAGGCCTTTGGTGGCGACAATGGAGGGTTATTTAGTTTAGGAAAAGGTTTGGCGGGAGGTTCGGCGAAGGCCGATGGTGTGGAGGTAAGCTCGGATGGCTTAGTGGAGGTTAATAGTGTGGTAGTTGGAGATGTTGAAGAGGGAGGTTTGGTGCATAGGAAACGTTAGATTTTGATGGGGCGAGAGGTTTGAAGAGTAGGGAGAGAGTCATGGTGCGCCCGTGTGGGTGATTGGAGTATCGACCCATCATCGTAACACCAATTAGTTTCATAGATGGGGTTGGGGACGCTGGTGTCGTCTTGAGTAGGGGGTTCTTTGGGTAATGGAGGGAGAGGGAAACAGAGGAAACTCGGAGTGGGTGCCTCTCGAAAATCTTCATCTTGTGCACATGCCGTCTCCAATTCTTCATATGCCGGCTCATGTCCTTCATAATCTAACTCAAGTGGATGCCGTGGTGAAGGCGTATTGATGGGTGATAAATGATTATAAGGTGCAAGATTTTGTGGAGGTGAATGCGGAGGCAGATGGCCATGTGAATGAGTGTGGTGAATGAGTGGAGGGCGGACGGCGTCCACTTGATCATTGACATTTATCAAAATATCTTGCTCACTTAGACCGTTGATGCTATTATCTCTCTTCTCCTTCCAATCTTTTTCCATATTGGTGATGTTATTCATAAAAGCATGAAGAGGATTGACTTGAGGAGGAGGAGGCGAAGCAGGCCACGGGCTTGTGGCCTTCTTTAATTGTTCCTCCATTGAAGCGATTTTATTAAGGATAGTTTGGTGGAGAGGTGTAACATGAATAACAGAGGGTTGGCACGACGGCCTGGTGATGCGCGAAAAACGCACGTCGTTAATACGCCCCGCTATCAAATTACAATATCCGGCCCACAAATTAAATAAATGGAATAGTTAAGTGATGAGACCGAGTCGAATCCATAGGGAGAAGTATATTTGAAAGTTGAAAACCTTGAGTTGTTAAGATTTAAAAATCAAAAGAATTGAATTTAAACCGCCTTAGAAAGATTATGATGTAATTTAGAAAGGTGGAATCGATAGAAGAACAAATAGAAAATTATAATGAAACTAATGTGAACTAGGAAGAGAAATAACTTTTAAACCAGACACAATTAGAAGAAGTGGAAGAAATAAAAGTTGTAGAGAATAAAAAGATGAAGAAGTGTGATGAAGAACACAGAAACAGAAAACGAAAGGAAGATAGTGAAAAACTTGAAAAATCAAGACCTATTGGTTCGGATGAACAGTAAAATGGCTGAAATCAGAACAGTGAAAAATTAATTCTAACTTCAAAAAGAAGAAGAATTTGGAGAAGTGGTAAAAGAACAAAAGTTAGATCTACAAGTGAGGAACAACTGTCATGAAGAACTCAGAGTACAAATATGATTGAAAAGACTTCAAAATAAAGAAATGGCAGGAGGTATCAACTCGGATGAATAGTCATCACGTAGAACAGCACTTAAGAAAACTGGAAATAACTTTCAACCTAAAAGGAATTGGAAGAAATGATAGAAAGATACGTTGAAGAACACTTAAAGATTAACAACTTTTATGAAGACAAAAAAATGAAATGGAGATCACACAAGCTTGTAAATTGATTATGAAGAGCCAAAAATGGCTAAGAGCATAATGAAAGTATTCAATACAAACTAACAACAAACTTCAAAACTTAAATACAAAGCTCTCAAAATCTTCTCCTACCAAAGCCACAAAGTAAGAACTTCAAGAACACTTACAAATCTTAGCAACCCATCGCTTACAACTCTTTGCTATCTCTCTTCACGACCCTTTCATTACAATTGAACCCCTTTATATAGAGTAACACAACAACCCTTTAGCTAATATGAACACTTCTTACTTCTTTTGTTGACAATTGCTGCTCTTGTTGACTTGGAATTGTGTGCTAGCATGTGTTGCACACTTTTCTAATTTTTTTGATTTTTTTCTGATTTTCTGACATTTTTTTCTCTTTTTTTCCTCTTCCTTTCTCTCTCTTTCTCTCTCTCCTGCGGCCGCGTGCGCCCGTGCGCCGCCTTCCTCTCTCCTCCTTTCTTCTGCGCGCGCGTGCGCCGCGTCGCCCGGCGGCGTGAGCCACCCCGCGTCTCTTCCTCTCTTCCACCGCGTGGACCACGCGTGCGCCCGCTTCGCCATTGACGCGGGTGAGGCGCGTTGACCGCGCCTCACCCCTCCACCTCGTCGCTTGTGCCCACCTGCGAAGGCGGGCGTCCGCCTTCTACTGCCGACCTGCACACAAACAAAATACACACACACATATACTATTTATACGTTGATATAATATATATATATATATATATATATATATATTATATATAATATTGATATATATATATATCAAATATAGCTTAGAAAAAATCCTAAAAAATGTCAAATCAATTTATTTTTTTTATTTTTTTCTTTTCTTTTTGAACAACTCCATGGGTTTTTGGCCCATTTCCAAATATATATATATATTTTTATTTTTTTTATTTTCTTATTTTTTCCATTTTGAATGCTTGCATAAATAAGTAAATATCTTTATTAACATTATTTATTTTCAGAAAATTAAATTTTTTACTCTAAATTAACAATAAGTGTGATATGTGTATATTTATTATTATTTAAGCTCATAAAAATGTGTATAATCATGAATTAATAGGTAAAAATATACACTTATCACACCCCCCAACTTACTCATTGCTAGTCCCTTAGTAATGCAAATAATGAAAATTTTTAGGACTAACAAGAGTTTACAAAGTTCATGTCTCATTTCTAGATCATCTTTCATAGAGTCAACTAAAGATTAGGAATCTGGAATCATTATCACATACTAACCTTATGTAGGAAATTCAGGTACATGATCAAGAATTCTAATCAAAATTCAGTAGCACTTGTGCATGTGTAATACTAAATTCACAGTAGAGACAATTGCGTCCTCCAGTTGCTATTCTGAACAAATGCCTTTCAATTCTGCACTTCTTAACTAGAGCATTCAGCATAATAGCTTTGTTTGTCTGCCTTATTGCTATGTCCCTTTTGAGATCTCTTTTCCTTTTTTTCTCTTTTTTTTTCTTTGTACTTTTTTTTCTATACACACATGATGCTGCACTACCCTTCACTGTTTTACGCGAACCTCAACACATCTTAGGTGAAGTAGGCCCGGTTACACAGATCAAAGTTCCCTTTTCCTTTTGACGCGAACCTCAACACGTCTTAGGTGAAGTAGGCCCGGTTACTCAGAATCGGAGCATTTTTCATGGTATTTTTCTTAAAATTTTATTTTTCAAAAGATTATATGGCAGAAAGCTTAAAAAAAAGATCTCTTCTTCAAGAAGTGCTGAATATCAGACAACATACTCAAAATAGCAGAAGGCTTGTCCTACGTGTTGCATTAGCGTGCAATGTGATTGTATTTTTCTAAAGTGCACATGAACTTTAAAGAAATTCTTAAATCAGTTTTCCATGGCTCGATTAGATAAATGTTCCATCATCCTTCTCCTAGTCTTTTCTATTCAAGATTTCTTTTCAATGGAAACATGAATCATGAAAACTCAATTGTGTGTTTGTAGTTTAGTGTTTAAAAAAAATTGAGGTGAAAAATTTGGAGGTTGCATATATGAATGTAGAATGTGCGACATGATTTCCTGTCCCCCCAACTTAAATGACATTATCCTCAATGGCATGAATAATAGAGATGAATAGAATAATGTAGATGAGAAGTTTATGAAGGAACGGGACAACCTGATAAAGGTGGACTTCGACGGCTTTGGCGTTTGAGAGGCGGTACTTGGCTTGGAAAATCGGAGAAACAGAGTAAGCAATCAGCTCTCTCCCCCCAACTTATCCTCTATTCAAACCTGTAAAATAAACACAAAACCACAATAAAAACTTGGGTTCTCTCCCAAAAATCCATTTATTATCACACAAAACTATGAAAGGTTTGGGTTGCCTCCCAAAAAGCGCTACGTTTAACGTCGTCAACCAGACACATTACAGTTCACTAACCAACGTGTGGCATTCAAAATGAGCCACCAAATGATATTATCCTCCGATAAATTCCAGCCCTTATACCATTGGAGGAAAAGATTACATGCATGTGTATGTGGGCTAGAAACATGCCAAGGTGGGTCTAGGAATTTGAACGGACCCCCACGGTCAGAGAATGACAAAGGAATTATCATATCTGTAATTATAAAATATTCCTCTGTATTCTTAAGGTCTTTATAAGTGTTAAATACATCAATCCGGACCTTAATTTCCCTTTGCTTTTCTTCTGCATCCTTACTCTTAGGAGTTACTTGCGTATCGTTCAAGTGAGAGAGGATGAGAGTGTTATGAAGTTTGGGAGAATCCACCACTTGGCCAGTGTCAAGGTGATAAGGAGGATTAGGAATGAAATCAGTGTGTTCCTGAACACACGGATTCTCATAAGGGTATGATGGATCCGACCATTTGTCGAGTTATAAAATATTTAGAATGATTGTGGATTCACCAAGGTCAGGGATGGGTAAAAGATCCACATCCTCCTCAAAATCAATGGATATCCAATCAGAGTAAATTTCAAGTGGAGCACTCGGTTCCTCAATTACCGAAGAAGAAGGGTTTATGGCCACACTCAATTCTCTCTCCACACTCACATTTTCTTCGTCATTCACTTGGAAGGAGGACTCATCAAATTCAGGAAGGAAAAGTAATGAAATTTGATCATTGACTGGCAAATCCTCTTCCTCTTCTTCTCCCCCCGACGACTCAAGATCATCATAATCCTCTTCACAAATGGAATAGATTTTAGGCTTCTCAGGCTGCTCTTCGCTTAAGCCCTCCTCATAAGATTCTTCCATCATCCCCTCAAGATCAACAGTGATATGAGTGATAGATTGGGGAATCATAGGTTGAACATATGGATTTTCATCGTTATCACGTCCATCAAATCCATGAAGTTGGTCCTCAAGACTTATAGTGGAGTTGCTAAGCATTGGATCGACTTCCATTTCTATGATCTTTTTAGCAACCCGACTCACATGAGCCTCAAAGTTTTGTAGTTGTTCCTGGAAGGCTTGTTGTTGAGTCTGGAAGAGCCGTGTCAATTGATCAAACATCTCCTCCTTATGCAAATCTGTGTATGGAGGAGATAGATAAGTGGGCTGAGAGTCAGATTGTGATGGATAGTAGTTTGAAGGGTACTCAGTCCGAGAATGAGATGGTGGAGAGTGTATGGGTTGCCTTCCATAATAGGGTTGATCATAAAAATCATTTGGGTATGGGTCCCAATTTTAAAAATCTTGTTCTTGAGGACTTTGGCCTTGATCCTGATAAGACTCCCAAGAAGAATCATGTTGATCTCTCCAACCAGAATTAAAGTTATTTGGACATGGGTCAAAATAAGGTGTGGAGAGTTCTGGAGACAATTGGGTTTGCCTTGCTTGGTCCATCCAAGAGATTGTTGGTTGATTTTCCCAACTAGAGGTATAAGTATCTGGAGATGATTCGTAATCGGGCTGAGAAAACCGTTGATCATATTGGCCTTGCTCCGGGGTGAAAGGTAGATCATGGCCCCCAAACTGAGTGGTTGGAATATGGTCTTGGGTAAACGATGGAAACTGGGCCATCATAGGTGACGGGATCTCATTTTGGGCCGACCACGAATATGGACTGTCATAAGAGGTCGGGTTGTTTTGGGTGAGAAATGAGTGTGGATTTGGACAACCACCTACATAATGGGTCGGGTTATCCCACATGTGATCATTATCATGGTGACTAGGTGGTATGAAGGGGTCTTGATCTATGACTAAAAATTGATCAAATTTATGAGCCAATTGGTCAAACCTAGCTAAGTTGTGTGCCCAATCCATAGATGAAAGTTATGATCTCACCATTTTTTGTATATTTTATTTTTTCTTCTTTTTTTTGATGCAAACAAATTATCAATTAAAGTCTAACTTAGATTCACCATCAAACTTATCCACCGGTCCGATAACAAGTGTGGAAGTGGGAGGCTCCCCTTGCTTTCACAAGGTCCTAATTAAGTAACCACTTTCCCGCTTATAGCGTTTGCCGTTAACCTCTAGCCTTAGACACCAGTTTCGAAGATGATAGTGAAACCAAGTTATACTTTTTTTTTTACTTTTATTTTTCTATTTTTTTTGTTAGTAAACTGAGCTAATCCATCATATTTTTTATTTCTTCTATTTTTTTATTTTTTTAAGAACATTTCTAAGCATGAAAACAAATTACATATTGAAATTAAAAATAAAGAAACTAAATATATGGAAAGAGGATAAGAGTACTAATCGTAATCGCATTCCCTCGTTCTTTATTTGGTAAATAAAAAATAACAAGAGTAGAAGATAAAGAAGACTTACCTCGGGGAGACACAATACTTTTTGACATTTTCAAAATTTTCTATTTTTTTTGCATTTGTTAATCCTTTTATTTTTCTGCAAAAATAAGAGTGAGCACCAATATATATACAAAAGAAAACGCAAAGTTATCAACTTCAAATTCAAACCCTCCCCGGCAACGGCGCCAAAATTGATGCGCGGAAAACGCACGTCGTTAATACGCCCCGCTATCAAATTACAATATCCGGCCCACAAATTAAATAAATAGAATAGTTAAGTGATGAGACCGAGTCGAATCCACAGGGAGAAGTAGATTTGAAAGTTGAAAACCTTGAGTTGTTAAGATTTAAAAATCAAAAGAATTGAATTTAAACCGCCTTAGAAAGATTAGGATGTAATTTAGAAAGGTGGAATCGATAGAAGAACAAATAGAAAATTATAATGAAACTAATGTGAACTAGGAAGAGAAATAACTTTTAAACCAGACACAATTAGAAGAAGTGGAAGAAATAAAAGTTGTAGAGAATGAAAAGATGAAGAAGTGTGATGAAGAACATAGAAACAAAAAACGAAAGGAAGAGAGTGAAAAACTTAAAAAATCAAGACCTATTGGTTCGAATGAACAGTAAAATGGCTGAAATCAGAACAGTGAAAAATTAATTCTAACTCAAAAAAGAAGAAGAATTTGGAGAAGTGGTAGAAGAACAAAAGTTAGATCTACAAGTGAGGAACAACTTTTATGAAGAACTCAGAGTACAAATATGATTGAAAAGGCTTCACAATAAAGAAATGGTAGGAGATATCAACTCGGATGAATAGTAACCACGTAGAACAGCACTTAAGAAAACTGAAAATAACTTTCAACCTAGAAGGAATTGGAAGAAATGATAGAAAGAGACATTGAAGAACACGTAAAGATTAACAACTTTCATGAAGACAAAAAAATGAAATGGAGATCACACAAACTTGTAAATTGATTATGAAGAGCCAAAAATGGCTAAGAGCACAATGAAAGTATTCAATACAAACTAACAACAAACTTCAAAACTTAAATACAAAGCTCTCAAAATCTTCTCCTACAAAAGCCACAAAGCAAGAACTTCAAGAACACTTACAAATCTTAGCAACCCATAGCTTACAACTCTTTGCTATCTCTCTTCACGACTCTTTCATTACAATTGAACCCCTTTATATAGAGTAACACAACAACCCTGTAGCTAATATGAACACTTCTTATTTCTTTTGTTGACAATTGTTGCTCTTGTTGACTTGGAATTGTGTGCTAGCATGTGTTGCATACTTTTCTAATTTTCTGATTTTTTTCTGATTTTCTGGCCTTTTTTCTCTTCTTTTCCTCTTCCTTTCTCTCTCTTTCTCTCTCCTACGGCCGCGTGCGCCCGTGCGCCGCCTTCCTCTCTCCTCCTTTCTTCTGCGCGCGCGTGCGCCGCGTCGCTCGACTGCGTGCGCCACCCCGCGTCTCTTCCTCTCTTCTCCCGCGTGGACCATGCGTGCGCCCACTCCGCCATTGACGCGGGTGAGGCGCGTTGACCGCGCCTCACCCCTCCACCTCGTCGCATGTGCCCACCTGCGAAGGCGGGCGTCCACCTTCTGCTGTCGACCTGCACACAAACAAAACACACACACACATATACTATTTATACGTAGATATAATATATATATATATATTATATATAATATTGATATATATATATATATCATATATAGCTTAGAAAAAATCCTAAAAATGTCAAATCAATTTATTTTTATTTATTTTTTTCTTTTCTTTTTGAACAACTCCATGGGCTTTTGGCCCATTTCCAAATATATATATATATTTTTTTATTTTCTTTATTTTCTTATTTTTTCCGTTTTGAATGCTTGCATAAATAAGTAAATATCTTTATTAACATTATTTAATTTCAAAAAATTAAATATTTTACTCTAAATTAACAATAAGTGTGATATGTGTATATTTATTATTATTTAAGCTCATAAAAATGTGTATAATCATGAATTAATAGGTAAAAATACACACTTATCACCTGGGAGGGACAGCTTGATGTGAAGGCCGTGGAGGGGGGTTAATGGGCCGGCTCATAGAAGGACCCGGACCGGCCGGGTTGCAAGAAATGTGTAGGCCTTGGGGCCGTGAAGTAGGAGGAGTAGAAGGAGGCAGGTGATGGATTACCCGAGGAGGAATATGTGTAGAAGGCGGGTGAAAAGAAGGAGGCGGGTGATGGACCACCCGAGTAGGAGGATGAATGGATGAAGGCGGGTGATGGGCCACCCTTGGGGGAATGGAAGGAGAATGAGAAGAAGATGCACCCTCAACAATAGCCTTAAGGGCGTGGATTTGTTGAGGGGTGAGATGATCTAATACATGCAAGACTTGGGAAATCTTCTCATCGTGGGGAGGAGACGGTCCCGGGGGAATAGCGGCTCGCGATGGATGCACGGGACCATAAGAGTGAGAATTGCCCATGGGTCGGGTAAGACCATAGGAATGCGGATGTGGTCTCTTGGAAAAATTGTGGTGAGAATTATAAAACTGAGGATCATATGATGTTCCTCGTTTATCATCCTCATGAACACATGATTGATTTAACATGTTGGTTTTATTATCAAGATGAAACATCATGCAAACAAGCAATATTCAATCAAAGCAATGTTGCAAAGATTATCAAACAAGTGAGATGCTTACACTTGATTTTTTTTGGTTAGACCTTGATGTGAATTAAATGATTTCAGCAACGTTTATTTAGCTCACTCAAGGTAGGAACCTAGTTTTAATGTGATTTTATTCAATGCCAACTAGGTTGATTATCTCACCGCGTATTAGGCCAACTAAACCCGGGGAACTTCAAAGGTACAACCTGCCCGGCGTCTGTGAGGGAATCCATGGGTGCGGGGACTTATGGAGGCTTGGTTTAGGAATTTTTGGTCCAAAGAGACAGAGTGCTCAATGGAGGGTCCTTCCTTCACCAAGAGGGGTAGATATCCTGGAAAGTGTAGAGAGAGGAGGTCTCCCAAGCCAAATGCACGCTATAAATGCAAAACTAATGTAAAAGAGTAGAAATATGAATGTATGAACAAGATATGTAAGAATAATGGAGAACAGGTAATAGAAGAAGAAGGTTTTGTGAAAACTCAAAAAAATGGCGCCCTTCATAGTGCCACCAATTCCTGAATGGGCGCCCTCTGTCTGGGCGCCAATTCTTCTTGTTTGTTTGTTTTTCTATGAGACAAGGAATTGGGGCCCTGCACCTTGCCACCAATTCCTGAATGGGCTCCCACTGTCTGGGCGCCAATTCTTCTTATTTTTTTTATTTTATGAGATAGGAAATTGGCCCCCTGCACCCTGCCACAAATTTATGAATGGGCGCCCAGAGTCTGGGTGCCAATTCTTTTTTTATATATATAGAAAAGGGAGGCAATTGGCACCCTGACAGTGGCCACCAATTGAAGAATTGGCGCCCTCTATCTGGGCGCTAATTCTTCCTGTCCTAGAAGCTACAATAATGGCCAGAAAGCTTAAACAATGAGAAAAAACCAATGGAAAAGAAGAAAACACTCACAAACTCATCACATAACTCATGACAATCAGATAGGAACATGAAAAGAAGCATGGCATGCTCATTTTTTTAGATAAGAAAAATGAAATTTCCAAAAATTTAACAAAGTAACAATCACAAGTGGGGGTGTGCACACGGTGCACAAGGGAAAAAAGAGAGTGCTATGTGAAGCACAAAGGGAGGTGCACCGTGGGTGCAAATAGGAAAGGATAATCAAAGGAAAACAATGGTGGTCCCACCGTGATCGCCAATTTGTAGATCTTAGGAAAATCCACTTAGGAAAAAATAAAAAGAATAATAAATGGAAAAGAAAGGGAAAAGGGGAAGAAATAGGGAGTATGCGTGGATGCTAAAGGAGTGTGATCGCCAGAGGGGTTACCTCAAAAGAATTTAACAATAAAGTAAAGGAGGGATCGCGAATAAATACCTTGAAGTGCGGGGGATTGTAAGTATCACCTTCTCTTTCAATCGGCCGGCAGATGAAGTGAGTTCTTCTTGTGTTTTTTACCCTTGCAAAATAAAGAAAAACACCAATAAAGAAAGATTGGATTAGAACCAAGGTGAGTGTAGCATCAAATTCTAATAAAGTTAAACATGAAGAACATGAAATAGAATACACCTTGTTGGTGTTTTGGCTTTAAACCCCTATGCAAAGGGTGGATAAATTATGAATGATATGGGGAGGGTGCAAGTGTTGCACTAAGGAAATCTTAACGTGGTTGAGATGATAAAATAAAGAAAAGGAGATGAAGAAGATGATGCATGCAATGCTAATGATGATAAAATAAAGAGAAAAGAGAAAGCTTATTGATTTTCTCCATTTCGGGATTTAGATCTCCTAGAGAGGAAGACGCTCCAAGGATGAAGATGCTCCAAGGGATGTAGCTTTAAGCATGGGAGACCTCCTCCTTGAGCTCCCGGTCCGACAGCACCTCCCCTTGAATTTGTGTTGAAGCCCCTAGTCCTTACATAAGGGAGAAAGGGGTCCTATTTATAGGGCTGAAATTTGGAGTTTTAATCCAAGATAAATTAGGAAATCATGTTTAAGGTGAATTTGGAAGAGGATATACATTGCCCAAGTGTCCTTTCAGCCTTGGAAAGCCTTAGGACCCTTTCCTAAATGGAAAAGGGGCTCAAAATGGAGAAAGAAGGAGGTTCTGCCGGAGCTCAGAACTCTAGAAGAATGGGCGACCACTCAGTGGTCGCCAATTAAAATAGTGCTAGATAGAAGTGTCGCCAATTCTGAGGTATTTTAAGACGAAATAGGACTTTCAAAATATACTAAAGAATTGGCGCCCATGAGGCGGTCGCCAATTAGGAATTAATACAAAATTTGGACAAAGTTAAATGCTCAAAATAAGGCAGGGAAATTGGTGACTTATTGTCTGGGCGCCTATTTATGAATTGGCGACCTTTCGAACAGTCACAGAATCAAAAATAATCTGAATTCGGCTCAAAATATGAAGAAAAGAATTGACGAGTTTCCGAATGGTCACTAATTAAGAATTGGCGACTTTCCGGAGCGTCACTAATTCAAGAATCTCAAAATTCCGGCCAAAAAAAGCCCATAGGGAATGGGCGCCCATGACTTGGGCGCCAATTGGAATGGGCGCCCAGATCCTGGGCGCCAATTACAAGAATGGGCGCCTAGGTCATGGGCGCCCATTAAATGGCGACTGGGAGGGTGCCATTAATTCGAAAAGCCCCTACAAAATAGAGAAAAAACTCAGAAAAATCTGAAAAAAAAGGAAAACATGTGGGAAATCTTGGGAAAGTTAAAGAGTCAAGAAAAATGAGAAAAATCACTCAAATAAGTCGATTTGAGGGTCAAATTGGGGCATCTCAATGCGATAGGAGATGTGCTCAAAATGATGTCAATTTTAGCGTGTCTACAGGTAGCGACAAATCACTTCTTGTCTAAGAGTTCCAATTGTGCAAGGAGTGAATTGCGACGTTCGTCGATGGAGAGTCCTTGTCCAATTGTACTCTTAGAGAAGGGATATGTTGTGTGGGAATGGCTAATCTAGAGGGGGGGGTGAATAGATTTGCCCCTCTTTTTCTAGAAATAAAACTAGTTGCAGCGGAATAAAAATGGCTAGAGAGAAACTCATGAGCTTGCAAGCGAGATAGATAAATGAAATGGACAATGTGCCTAATCAAGCATCTAACGCAAGGCAATCCCATAAACAAACCACAGAGACAAAGGATTTTAAGGTGGTTCGGACTCAAACCCGAGTCCTACGTCCACCCCGCACTTAAGCCAAGTGAGGCTTCACTAGTGCCACTGCACTAAAACGCTGTAAACACATCAATCGGCACAATAGCCTACCACAAACCTGAGACATGCTCGTTCTATCTTCCTATAGTACCAGGTAGGGACTGAAACACCACAGACGGAGAACACCACCGTCTGTCTTCCTACAACCCCTAGTAGGGATGGATCACAGTTTGGACAAGAACAATAGAAAAGGAACAAGTATAAAAGCTCAGACAAGAAGAGTGGAGTTTAGTGATAAGAGCAAATGGTCTTGTCTAAGGTGTAGAGAGCTTGATATGCTACATCGATGTTCGTTGCTTCTATGGCTAAGACTTTTCCTCACACGGCAACGAGCAGGTGGATGGGCAGCTTGAGGCCTTGGACCCAATCCACACAAGCTGTTTCTAGATCTTGCCGTTTTCTCTTTCTCCTTCCTTCTTCTCCTTGAGCTCTGGTCGTAGCTCTCCTCTTGTGTGCTTCTTCTTCTTCTTTTCTTCAAGGAATGTAGCCCACAACAGTAGCAGCACACTACTAGTTTTTGGCACCTACATAGCTCACTATGTGCAGGGATATGCGCCACTCAGATCACCCAGTAGAGGGAGCTTTCCCTCCAAAAATCTTGTCTACTAATTGATCTGACAGGGGCAGACAAAATGCATCTTTCTGATTGGATTTTCTTTGAGTGCCTTGGAAGAAATTATTAGAGAAAGACCCATTTCTTTTACTCCAGATCTGGGCATTTAATGACTCTCAGGTAAGAGATCTTACAGCCTGTATTCCCATTGGCTCTGGTTACTTTTCAGGACAGTGTACCTTTCTAGGAGCATCTCCCATTGGTTGGCTGCAAAAAGGTAGCAAACTTTTCCCAGATTTGAACCCTGTCACAACAGCCTCCAAAAGGTGTTTTCAGATGAGGTCATGATGGCCAGGACATGTGACAGACTTGGAACCTTGCTCCAGACCTTGAAATCCATGATTTTGGGGATTTGCGGTATTACTTTTCGCTCTCTGGATTGACCTTTGATTTGATAGAAAACTGGCTTAAAATTCTGCTGAGATAATTGTGGTGTCGACCTGTACAGGTGGTGAGGTCGACCTGTCTTGATGAAGGGGCAATTATAACACTCTCTGGAAAGCCCATAGGTCGACCTCCTGAAATAGGCAGGTCGACACTTCCTAGCAAAAATGCATTTATAACGTTCTCTGGGAAGCCATAGTGTCGACCTGTTGAGAGAGAGAACTCGACCCTTCTTCAGACGGTCTGGCTTAAGCCCTTTCGGGAATCCCATGGTGTCGACCTCCTGAGTGAGACATGTCGACACTCTTGAGTGAAAAGTCATTTATAACGCTTTCTGTGACGCACACAGGTCGACCTCCTGAATCAACAGGTCGACATTGCTCCTTTTGGACTTCAATGGACCGTCGGCTGCTTGATCGGTAAGGTCGACTCTTTAGAGTAGGCAAGTCGACCCCGCCAGTATGAGAACTGCCTTTGAGGAATTTTCTGAGGTGGCTTGGGCTCGTTCGTTGGGCTTCATCTGTTGCCATCTCTTATGACTCATTGGGCTTATCTGTTATGAAAATATCAATAATGTCATCAATCAAAGGATGAAAATATTAATGACTCATAATGTTGGAAATCATCAAAATCACAAGGACACAACATTCTCCCCCTTTTTGATGATGGCAACACTGTGAGTCATTATATGGCAACGTAACCCAAATCAACCATTTTCATGACACATGCATATAAAGATATAGCATGATTGGAGCATGAGCATAAGCTATACTCCCCCTTTCTCCTTAAATGAACCGATCTGCTCTCCCCCTTTCTGAATTACTCATCAAGCCAAATACTCTCCCCCTTTGACATCAGCAAAAGAGGGGACACAAAAGGAATGGTGGAGAATATGAAAGGAGAAGACAAGAGAAGTTGACAGAAAAGGTATGAGAATGATGCATTTTGGAGAAATACAACCTGTATGAGAAGTGGAGGATTTGAGAATGCTAGAGGTTTCACAATCTGATACTAATCTCATAACTAAGAGAAAATTTATGTTCAGAGTCGACCATTATACAACCCCTTTGACAAGATCGTTATTTAAATTGCATGGTTCAAATCTAATGATATTAGAGTTCATGAAAAGAATTTGAAAATATCTGCATGCATGTTTTAATAGAAATGAACCAGAATTGCATGTCGAAACCATGTTTAACCTTCTTTTGTCTTGCATATTCAGATTCAACGGCTTCTTTGAGAGTTATACAAACTAGTATTGAGGTTAAACACTTATGAAGTTCTTATGGAATTCAGAGTCACATCAGGTTCTCTTTTATCATTTGCTATCAAGCTCATAATTTTCTTTGAGCATAGAAGATTTTTACGAGCAATTAAGCCCAGTAATGCCTTGTATCTTGAGGATACACGATGTTTAGACGTCAATATCCCTAGGTACTTGGTGTGACTAACTGTCATGTCTCAGATTGAACAGAGATAGCATTGTCACCTCATGATATATCTGACCTTATTTCTTTTGATGAGGGGACATATTTCTCAGCAAATGTGCCATTGCTCTGCCTTAGATTTTTTTTTTCAACTGACTGCAGAGTTAACAAAGGCACTTCATGACACAGCCCTCTTGTCTTCTTAGACAGGGGACATGGTTTCTCAGTGAACCAATGTCATTGCTCTGACAAGAAATTAGTATTGAAGAATTCCAACTATTCATGATGTTTAAAGACAATACATAGTTTCAAATATCTTAGCCGTGATTGCCTTGAAATTAGAATTTGTAGATGTCGAGAAGAATCATTCAAGGCACAGCATGCAAACACTGGTTAAGGTTTATTAAAAGCATTGAATACATATGATTTTAAAATATGTGTATCAAAGCTCAATGAAATCATTAAACTTGAACCAATCTTATTGGATGGACAAACATAAGATCATATAATAGAAGACTCTTACTTTATGGTCCATTCTGTGTTATGATCAAGGTACACAGATTGGAGGCAATTGAATTTAAGATTTTCAAGAATGCAACTAGAATAGCAAGTTAAAAGTATGGATAGAGAACACTCCCCTTGAGGATATGCAATGAATGCGAACAAGGAGCGGTTTCCAAGAGGAGGTGACTGGCAAGGTCAACCTGAGTAGGTAAGAGGTCGACCTGAGTGCCATAGAGAGGTCGATCTGACTGGAGCTGGGGTCGACCTGATCATCAGCAAGATATCACAACATGATTTGAATTTCATGCTAATGGTTGTACACTTATTAAAGTTGACAAAATGAAGACAACATGTATGCAAGAACGGTTCAAAGAAGTTGCTCCCCCTGACAATATGCCCTAAATGCAATATCGACTCATGGTACTCGGCGGAGGTGTATCCTCACGCATGGTGAATGCTTTTCACAAAGCACCATTTTATATACCATGGTCAAGCAAAAACAATGCAGCAACCAATGCAATGCATCATGAACATGAACCTATCAAATCGTGCATGCCAATGCATAAAGACATGTATTGATATGAAAAGTATATGCATCAGATTTTTTGTACAGCCTTTTTCTTGCAGTTCACCACATTCAAGAAGCAACAATAGTGAGAGATATTGAACACTTCAGTCCTTATTGATTTGAGGTCAGCAGAGACCAAGCTCCCTTCTAAGTGTAGAAAACCTTTCATTACACAAGGGCTTGATAAAAATGTCAGCAACTTGGTTCAATATATCAACAAAATGCATTTCAAAATTTTTCTTAAGAACCTCATCTCTAATGAAGTGATGCCTAATTTCAATGTGCTTTGTCTTAGAGTGCTGGACTAGATTTTTAGCAAGATTAATCGCACTAGTGTTATCACACAGAATCGGGACACAACCAAGATCCACTAAGTAGTCTTGGAGTTGGTGTTTAATCCACAACACTTGGGTGCCACAACTCCCCGCAGCAACATATTCTGCCTCGGTGGTTGAGAGGGCAACCGAGTGTTGTTTCTTGGAGGCCCAAGAGACTAAACACCCGCCCAGAAACTGACAATAGCCACAAGTGCTCTTGCGATCCAACTTGCATCTAGCATAGTCCGCATCTGAAAAAGAAATAAGAGAAAGATCACAAGATGACAGACACCATAACCCCAAATCTTGAGTCCCGGCAAGATACCTAAGAATGCGCTTGACGACAATCAAGTGGGATTCTCTCGGACAAGCTTGAAGTCTAGCACAAAGGCATACACTAAACTGGATGTCTGGTCTAGATGCAGTTAAGTATAGTAATGAGCCAATCATAACTCTATAAGTTTTTGCATCCACCAATTTACCTTTCTCATCCGCATCCAGTGATGTAGTGGTTCACATAGGAGTTACAATTATCTTACAAGTTGTCATGTCAAACCTTTTCAGCAGCTCCTTGATATATTTAGCTTAACTTATAAGGCACCCTTTTGCACTTTGCTGACCTACAAGCCGAGAAAGAATTGAAGTTCACCCATTAAACTCATCTCGAACCCACTAGTCATAAGATTGGCAAATTCCTCCCACATTTCAGATTTTGTAGATCCAAACACAGTATCGTCAACATAAATTTGAACTATCAAGATGTTCTTACCTTGCCTTTTGGTGAAGAGAGTTTGATCTACTTTACCTCTTGTATACCCTTTCTCAGTGAGGAATGAGCTTAGTCTATCATACCAAGCTCTTGGTGCTTGCTTCAAGCCATAGAGTGCCATATCTCATTTATACACATAATCTTCATGATTAGAACTTTCAAAACCAGGGGGCTGCTCTACATAAACTTTCTCTTTTATTAATCCGTTTAAGAAAACACTCTTTACATCTATTTATTGCAGTTTTATTTTGTGTGAACATGCAAATGCAAGTAAAATCCTAATGGCTTCAAGTCTAGCTACCGGGGCAAAGGATTCTTCGAAATCTACCCCAAGTTCTTGATTGTAACCTTGAGCCACCAATCTGGCCTTATTCCTTATTATCTTACCATCTTCACTAAGCTTGTTCCTAAAGACCCATTTGGTGCCAATGATGGATTTTGATGATGGTCTGGGAACAAGATGCCATACTTTATTTTTCTCAAACTGGTTTAATTCATCTTGCATGGAATTTATCTAGTTCTCATCTTTTAATGCTTCATCAATATTTCTCGGTCTAATTTGAGAGACAATAGCAAGTTGGTCTAATTCTTCAACGATTTTAAAATATGACCTGGTTCTTGGTGGATCACTTAAGCTGCCAATGACATTTTCCAAAGGACGATCTTTAAGAATTCTAATACCTGTAATGTCATTACCTTCACCGGTAGCTTGATCCCTTGCATTGTTTGATTCTCCCAAGTCATCATTTCCTCGTCTCTTCTTGAGGAAGATCGTGCTTTTCTTTTTTGGTCAAGAATTCCCCATCATCATCATCTTTCCAGCAAGGCTTATCATTTCTAGTATCATAATTAAATTCATCAAAAGTGACATGAGGTGATTCTTCCATAACTTGAGTTTTGATATTGTAAATTCTATAAGCCCTAGAACGATCAGAATAGCCAAGGAATATACCTTCATCACTTTTAGGCTCAAACTTATCCAATTCTCTTTTATCATTGTTGTGAATGAAGCATTTAGATCCGAACACTTTCATGTGGAAAAGAGATGGCTTTTTATATTTGAGCAGCTCATAAGGAGTCTTTATGTTGTATTTACCGCTTCAGCCCAAAATCTCCTTGGGAGTTGTCGTTCAGCTAGCATTGTTCTAGCCATCTCTATGAGAGTTCTGTTTCTTCTCTCGACTACCCCATTTTGGTCAGGGGTCCTTGGTGATGAAAATCTCTATGAGATTCCTTCAGCCCTGCAAAAATCATAGAAGTCAGTATTGTCGAATTCACCACCATGGTCTGATTAAATGTTGGAAATATTAAACTCACCATCTTGCTTTATCTTCATGTAGAGTGCCTGAAACTCATTACAAGCATCATTCTTATGTGTAAGAAAGAATACCCAAGTGAACCTAGAGAAACCATCCACTAATACATATCCATATCTTCTACCACTTAGACTAGTAGTTCTTGTTGGCCCAAATAAGTCCATATGAATTAGTTCAAGTGGTTTAGATGATAGATTTTCAGATCTATTTTTGAATGATTTTCTTGTTTGTTTCCCTAGGGCACATGCATCACAGATTTTATTATCTTGCTTAAAAGAGAGTTCAAGTAGCCCTTTCACCATTGAATGTTTCATGAGTTTATGCAAGACATTGTAGCTAGCATGTCCTAGTCTACGATGCCATAACCATGCAAGTTCAGATTTTGGTGCAGCAAGACAGAGATTTAAATGTGCAGGATCATCTAAGTCAATCATGTATACATTATTGACTCTCTTACCAGAAAATTTTACTTTCTCAGATTTTGGTTCTAGAATTTTGCATTCTTGAGAGTCAAATATTACTTTATGACGTTTATCACATAGTTGACTTATGCTCGGCAAGTTGTATTCTAGACTTTCAACTAACAAGATATTTTCAATAGAGTTGGAGAGATTCTTACCTACATTACCAGTACCGATGATTTTTCCTTTGTTATTCCCTCCAAATGTGACATGTCCACCTCTTTCCTCCACTAGAAGATAGAATTTGGTTCTGTCCTCAGTCATGTGTCTTGAGCAGCCACTATTTAGGTACCATCGATTATGCACGGCTACAAGACACTCCTGCACAAAAAATTAAGTTACAATATTTGGAACCCAACATAATTTAGGTCCCATCCAACCCTTCAACTCTTTAAAGCAAGATACCATATTCTTTGGAATCTAGATTTTCTTCTCATTTTTTATTTTCTTGCTTGCTGCCATATTTATGTTCTTATTGTCCATTTTCACATTATTCCTTTGTTTCTCACTTCTTGATTTGTGATGGATGTGTGAAAAGTATTATTTTTGGTTCCAATGACTTGTTTTCAATTGATGGAGGGTGTTATGGTTTATGGGAAAATGATCCTGACCAAGCCAGTGTGTGTGTGAGGCATAGTGGGGCCAACCTGGGTGCGTGGAAGTGTCGACCTAGGTGCATGGAAGTGTCGACCTATTTTTTGTGCTACCCACTTATAACTGCCTCTGGATGACAGAAGTGTCGACCTCTTGTGAATGGAGTGTCGACCTGATGGATAGTATCTGGCGGCCTGGATGGGTGATGACCATGGGCGTGTCGACTTGGGCTGGTTGAAGTGATGACTAGGGCCATTTCTACTCTGTGTATGTGCAAACTTGGGCTGTGCATAGTGTCAACCTGCACTACCCTTTAACCCATTTTTACCCTGAATGTGTGTAGACCTGTGCTGTGGGAAAGGTCGACCTGTCTAGATTTTTTGAGCAATTTTCTTGGGAATTTCAGAAGTTTTCTCTTCAACCTTTTCTTTTCCTTTGTTACTTTGTATTTGTTGGTTTTGAATGAGTTTTGTATTTGAGGTGGAAGCACCTGTAGAGGGTATAAAAGTAACGATTTTTAGCCTAACTTACTTTTTGTTTGTGGGATTAAAACCCAACCCTTCCTTGTTGAAATTCATTTTTGTGCCTAGTAATGCATCTATGTTTTCCCTGCCATCTACAAACTTCTCCAAAGATTGTTGTTTGTCATTCAGTTCTTTTTACAGATTTTCAATATTTCCAAGAAGTTGAGAATTGACATGTTTGATAGCTTCATATTTTTCATTACACACTTTATTATCACTTTCATAGCTTTGCATTCTTAGCCTGATATTGTCAATTTCATTTCTTAGATCTTCATTTTCAACTTCCAAGTCAACCATTTATTTTCTTCAATTTTCTAAATCTTCAATCATTTTCTTTAGATCTTCAATTTCAGATTCAATAGAGACAGTTTTATCATTCATACTATTGTCATGCACAATTGAGTTAATTTTCTTTTTCAGGGCTTTGTTTTACTTTTTGTACATATCATACCTATCCATAAGCCCCGTGTAGGCTTCTTCCCAATCACTAATAGTAAAGTCCTCAAAAGGAGAATGTACCTCAGATTCTTCATCTCCCTTATCCATAAGACAGAAGTCTTCCTGGATCTTGTTTCATCATCATCTTCTTCTTCATCACTCCAAGTGCTAACCATGGCATTGTTCTTCCTTTTCCCTTTCCATTTGGCAGCATTTTTCAATTTTTCAGGACACTCAATCTTGACATGCCCTGGTTTGTTGCAGGAATAACAAATAATCTTGTCGGTTCTCTTAAAATTTTCAGAATTTGATCTATAACCATTCTTTACCTATGGCTTCCTTTTTATGAAGCTTTTACCTTCTTTTCTTAGAAATTTTCTGAACTTACGTGTAAGCATGGCCACTTGATCCTCATCTTGCTCACTTGTAGAAGTTTCACCTTCATCAGATGTTGCTTGACCACAGGGTCCAGCCTTTAAAGCCAGAGGCTTCTTCTTAGTTACCTCAACCTCCTTGTTCTTCAAGTTGATCTCATAGGTCATAAGGGACCCTATGAGTTCTTCTACCTTGGTGGTTGACAGATCTCTGGACTCTTCAACCACAGTTGCTTTGGTATGGCAAGCAAGGGTTAATGATCAAAGGATTTTTCTCACTATGTCCTGCTCTGTATATTTCTTTCCCAGATCAGCTATGCTGTTTGTCAGCATAGTTAAATGAGCATACATATCTTGAATGGACTCATCAGGCTTCATTCTGAACATTTCATATTAAAAAATTAAAATGTTAGCTTTGGTTGCACGCACCTAAGATGTACCTTCCTATATTACCTCTAAGCGATCCCACATCTCTTTGGCTATTACACAGGTTGATACTCTTGAGAATTCCACTGGATGAAGGGAGCACTACATAATGTGCTTAGCACTCCAGTTGACTATAGATCTCCTTATCTGCTCCTTTATCCAAGTGTCCTCATCTTCTGGAAGCTCATAGGGACCCTTGCTAACATCTCGCCAGAGCTCATAGTCTTGGGCGCGGATGAACACCTGCATATAGTTTTTCCAGTAAGGATAGTTAGATCCAGTGAAGAAGGGCGGTCTGTTAATAGAATGTCCTTTGGGCATAAGTCCCTTGGATGCCATTCCACCATTTCTCTCAAGGTCGTTGGACCCCATCATGAGAGATTAGCTCTGATACCACGTGTTGTGTGGGAATGGTTGATCTAGAGGGGAGAGGTGATTAGATCTGCCCCTCTTTTTCTAGAAATTAAACTAGTTGCAGCGGAATAAAAATGGCTAGAGAGAAACTCAAGAGCTTGCAAGCGAGATAGATAAATGAAATGGACGATGTGCCTAATCAAGCATTTAACGCAAGGCAATCACATAAACAAACCATAGAGACAAAAGATTTTAAGGTGGTTTAGACTCAAACCCGAGTCCTACGTCCACCCCTCACTTAAGCCAAGTGAGGGTTCACTAGTGCCACCGCACTAAAATGCTGTAAACACAGTAATTGGCACAATGGCCTATCACAGACCTGAGACACGCTCAGTCTATCTTCCTACAGTACCAGGTAGGGACTGAAACACCACAGACGGAGAACACCACCGTCTGTCTTCCTACAACACCTGGTGGGGACGAATCGCAGTTTGGACAAGAACAAAAGAAAATGAACAATTGTAAAAGATCAGACAAGAAGAGTGGAGTTCAGTGATAAGAGAAAATGGTCTTGGCTAAGGTGTAGACAGCTTGATATGCTACGTCGATGTTTGTTGCTCCTATGGCTAAGACTTTTCCTCACACGAAAATGAGTAGGTGTATGGGCAGGTTGAGGCCTTAGACCTGATCCACACAATCTGCTTGGAGATCTTGCCATTTTCTCTTTCTCCTTCCTTCTTCTCCTTGAGCTCTGGTCGCAGCTCTCCTCTTGCGTGCTTCTTCTTCTTCTTTTCATCAAGGAACGTAGGCCACAACAACAGCAGCACACCACCAGTTTTAGGCTCCTGCACAGCTCCCTATGTGAATGGAATTGCGCCACTCAGATTGCCCAGCAAAGGGAGCTTTCCCTCCAAAAATCCTATCCACTAATTGATCCGACAGGGGCAAATAAGATGCATTTTTCTGACTGGATTTTCTTTAAGTGCCTTGGAAGAAATTATTAGAGAAATACCCATTTCTTTTAGTCCAGATCTGGACATTTAATGACTCTCAGGTAAGAGATCATGCAGCCTGTATTCCCATTGGCTCTTGTTACTTTTCAGGACAGTGTACCTTTTTAGGAGCATCTCCCATAGGTTGGCTGCAAAAAGGTAGCAGACTTTTCCCAGATTTGAACCTTGTCACAACAGCCCCCAAAAGGTGTTTTCAGATGAGGTCATGATGGCTAGGACATGTGACAGACTTGGAACCTTCCTCCAAACCAAGAAATCCGTGATTTTGGGGATTTGCGATATTACTTTTCACTCTCTGGATTGACCTTTGATTTGATAGAAAATTGGCTTAAAATTCTGCTGAGATAATTGTGGTGTCGACCTGTACAGGTGGTGAGGTCGACCTGTCTTGATGAAGGGGCGATTATAACACTCTCTGGAAAGCCCATAGGTCGACCTCCTGAAATAGGCAGGTCGACACTTCCAAGCAAAAATGCATTTATAACGTTCTCTGGGAAGCCATAGTGTCGACCTGTTGAGAGAGAGAACTCGACCCTTCTTCAGACGGTCTGGCTTAAGCCCTTTCGGGAATCCCATGGTGTCGACCTCCTGAGTGAGATAGGTCAACACTCCCCAGTAAAATGACATTTATAACGCTTTCTGTGACGCACATAGGTCGACCTCTAGAATCAATAGGTCGACACTGCTCCTTTGGGACTTCAATGGACCGTCGGCTGCTTGATCGGTAAGGTCGACTCTTTAGAGTAGGCAGGTCAACACCACTAGTGTGAGACCTGCCTTTGAGGAATTTTCTGAGGTGGCTTGGGCGCGTTCATTGGCCTTCATCTCTTGCCTTCTCTTATGACTCATTGGGCTTATTTGTTATGAAAATATCAACAATGTCATTAATCAAAGGATGAAAATATTAATGACTCATAATGTTGGAAATCATCAAAACCACAGGGACACAACAGGATGAAAGTCTCATATGATACTACCGCCTCCATCCCATAAGTATGGGTGAATGAGGTTTGCCTAGTGGGGGTTTGAAGTGCGATAGGGCCACAGAGCTTCAATGAGCTTTTCTGGCCAACCCAAGAACTTATTAGACTCAAAGGTTTTCTTGATGATTTTGATCAATGTTTTATTAGTGGCCTCTGCCTGGCCATTGCCTTGTGGATAATAAAATGATCAATGATATAATGTAATATTGTACCTTTTGTAGAGGCCCTAAAGGTCCTGAGAAATGAACTGCGGTCCATTGTCAGTGATGATTGTGCTTGGGATGTCAAACCTGGCGACGATGTTATTCATGATGAACTTGCAGACCATTGTTGCTTTGTTCTCCATGTAACCTTCCATTTCGGCCCATTTGGAGAAGTACTCCGTTGCAGTAAGGATAAAGGATTTTTTCTTGGTGAGGGAGTTGGAGTCACGGAGAGAACCAATGATATCGAAAGCGCACATGGAGAAAAGCCATGGGGAGGACATCGGATGAAGTGAGGAAGATGGTGAATGAATTTTTTCGGCGTGAAGTTGGCACTTGACACACCTACAGATATAAATAGCACAATCTTCTTCCATGGTAGGCTAGTAAAAGTCTTGCCAAAGGATCTTCTCGGCAAGTATTTAGCTATTCACATGACCACTACATACACCTAAGTGTGCTTCCTCCACAAACTTTCAGACCTCGTCATCATCAAGACATCTTAAAAGAACACCAGTGAGGCTTCTTCTGTACAACACTCCTCCAACCAGAGTGTGCCTCTATGCAACTCTCCTTATGACTTTCTTATCTTCCGTTGTGGCTTCGTGAGGGTAAGATTGATCTCTGCAATATTTGGCAATCTCAAAACCATGGTTTCTCATCGTCAGCCAGTTCTTCTTCCAATTCTACCAACAAGACTTGCCTCTACTCAATAATTTCTCCCTCTTGGATCTTTCTCAACAATTCTTCCATGATCTTCACAAAGACAGCGTCTTAAACAGCAGGGGTGAGATGCCTGTGAATGATGATAGACTCAAAATGTCTACATAGAGGGAAGGTTAATGATGACGCCAGAGAGGCAAGGGTGTCAGCTATGAATATTCTGGTTGCGAGGGACATGGATGAAGATCAGCTTTGTGAAAAGCTTAGCATAGGTAGAGGTGAGCTCTTGGTAAGACTTGAGCTTGGGATCAAGAGTGTGATACTTGGTTAGTACCTGGCAGGGAATAAGCTGACTCTCACTTACAATTTGTAATTCGGTGACACCATAGAAATGGGCAGCTTCTAATCCAACTAGAAGATGATAGGTCCAGAGGGGGGTGAATGGACCTTTACCCGTAAGAACAATGAGGATTAAAAAATAAGTTCTCAATTAGGAGTTTCCAAAAAAAATCTTAACAGTCAAACACTAACCGCGCAGAACGATCAGCTAGTAAGATAGAGATGGATCGGCCTAGACAAGCATCTACCGAATAGATCCAAGGCCAGAATAGAAACCAAACACATTGCGCCAGGGGTTTTTAAGGTGGTTCGGTCAGACCTCCAGTCTGCCTACGTCCACCCCTCACTTCAAACCGAAGTGAGGCTTCCACTAGCACCGGCTAGCCAAGCAGACTCAGTCTGCGACAACTGCTGATTCACAGCTTCACCAGGGGAACACCCTCCCCTCTTCCTCCACACCCGGAGGGAACCCTAAAGACGCCAAGTCCCTAGAAACTAGGAAACAAGTTCCTCTTCCTCCAACCAGAGGGAACACTAGTGATCTGCAGTCACTAGACCCAGAGACCAAGGTCTCTCTTCCTCTGAGGCCCAAAGGAAACCCACAAGCAGCACACGGTCACTTGCAACTGGAGACAGCGTCTCCCTTCTCCTTAACCAACAGAACAGGAGGACCACCGATCTCAACCTGAGACTCGGAGACAAAACTAGAACAGTAAAGAAAGATCAAAAACAAGAAACTAAAAAAGATACAGCATACTGAATGCTGGAATGATGAAACACAGAATATAGCTCACAATAGAGCAAACTGGTTCGGATTTGATCCTGAAACCAGAAACCTTCTTCTTCTTCTTCTTTCTGAACTCTCAGCTTCGAGCTCTCTCTCTCTCTCACTCTCTCTGCTATTCTCTCTTCTTCCTCTTCTTCAGTTTCTGCCCTCTATTTTCTTCTCTTCTTTTGCTGGATCGAACTCTCTGCACTTCTGCGTTTTCTTTTTCCCTTTCGATCAACCTTCATCTGTGGATGAAGGCTTCAATATATAGCAGCAGCAGGTGGATAAGGTGCAGAATGCGTGTGCCTCCCACACTTGATCCAGAACCTTCTTGCCACGTGCCTTTATAGCATTGGTTCCTTTAGCATTGGATCGCGTGCAACCCAGTCACTGGGAATATTCTTCCTCGGACCACCTTCTTCTTTTTGTTTTTTCTTCTTCTCCTGTAAAGAAATTAAAACCATTAAAACTCAGGGCCACACAAACTAAAACTGCATGAGGTATGTGATAGCAATACGAGATGCACTATACTGAGAACGACATGAGATACACAAGATTATTACAGTACGAAATAAAGAGAGAATGACACGAGGTCAGATGAAAACATCACGAGGTAAAGAGAGAACGACACGAGATACACAGTAATAAAGCTAACACTACAAAGGGAACGACACGAAGTCAGATGAGAACAGCACGATGTGAGAAGGAAATAACACGGAGTAAAACGGTAGTAAAACACGCAATCAGAGGAAACCTGGACGAAGATAGAAAGAAGCAACACGAAGACACAAATACAAAGACAACATGAAGACACAAAAACAACACGAAGACACAAACACAGAAACAACACGAAGACTCAAACACAAAACTAAAACGAAGACACAAGCACAAAAGATAACACGAAGGCACAAACACAAAAGATAACACGAAGACACAAACATAGAAACAACACGAAGACATACAAAACGACTCGAATACAAGATTGCTTCGAACTTACGAACGACTCGAAGACGAGGATGACACGAAACGACAAGGACTGAAACCAACTCGAAGACGAAAATAGAAACCGACACGAAGTGTGGTCACAAAGCAAGAAAGACACTTGCAACGTACAGCCTTCATATGATGTGAGGTGATGTGTAGACTTTGCATTCAACTGGATGTATAGACTTGGAACAGTCTTCAAGGCAACAATGTACAGACTTTGAAATAAAGAGTGTACAGACTGAGAGTTCAAGGCCACGATGTATAGACTTTGCCCAAGGAAACGAATGTGTAGACTTTGGCTCGGAATGAAGGAAAAGATGAGGCTGTATAGACTTGGCCATAACATAAGACTCGAAGACATAGGGGTGACACAGATGGAGCGACACGAGGTGGCACAGAAAGCAGCACGAGGTGCTGCAGTGTTCAGCACGCGATGGAACAAATAACGACACGAAGACAACCCCTGAACATAACTGAAGAGACTCTTTTTGTTCTCCACTAAGGCTCATAGTGTTGTCATCCTCAAAACATGTAAAGACTCAACAATCTCCCCCTTTTTGATGGAAGGCAACACTATGAGTCTTGAGTCTTTGCAGGAATAATTTTTAACCTGTTCAAAGCTAAACATCATCAGCACCATCATTAATCATCATTAACGAATCATTAACAACAAACAAATCATTAATCATAGTAGTAGCAAAGGCAAAGACTTGAGTTCTAAGCTAAACATCATCAGCACCATCATTAATCATCATTAACGAATCATTAACAACAAACAAATCATTAATCATAGTAGTAGCAAAGACAAAGACTTGAGTTCTCCCCCTTTGTCAACATCAAAAAGAAAGAAACAAAAGGAGGCAAAAATGCAAATGATATGAGATGTAATTAACAAGTCCAAGAGTGAGAGATCCTCAAAATTGGCAAAAATACAGAACACTATTTTTTAAGGAGACAAGAATCTGGCATGTCTGTTGGAAGTGCCTCGCGGCCTGTCTAGTGGTGGTCTACCCCTTGGAGCAACAGAGGAGAAATCTTGAGATGGACTTCTGCTGGAGGATGCCTGACCAGGGGCTGAACCCAAGGCAGAGTGAAGATCCTTCAAGTCATTGGACAATTCAGCTAGCCAATACACCACAGAGCTTCTGACATGTGCCACTTCTGAAATGATGTCTTCTTGGCGAATATTAACAGATTCATATATGTCAGTCAGAGTTCTCACTTCTGTTAAGAAAGCGATCAATCTGTCATAGATCTTCTGGACATCTGGACCTAGGGTACTAGATGACCCCTTCAAAACTTCTAAGGATGTCCAGATCTCAAAACAATGATCTATAATGCTGGCAGATGACTTAACAGAGGAAATATGAGCATCTTGTAGTTCACGAAGTGCTGTTGCTATCTTCGAACATACCACCTGCAGGATTTCCATCGAGGACCTGGTGGCATCATCTGAAGCTTTCTTGTTTAGCAGGAACTTTTTCCATTCAATCAGGAGAGAAATTTCAAGCTTCAGTAGCCTGGAATGAACTTGATTAATATTTAGAGTGACATACTTGAGCAGATCATCCATTTTCTTATCCTGTCTCTGCATCTGCTGAGTCAAATTTATAAGGAGTTCTTCAATGTTGGGCGCCCGAGCAGATAGAAGACGAGGTTGACCTAGGGGTGTACCATAAGATTCACAGCCAGGTGCTGTTCTCCCATCTGCTTCTTCTTGTACAGGCGTTTGGCTGTCTCCTGCTGGAACCCGATCTTCATCTTCAGCTTGGATTTCTTTTTCAGGAAATACATTTTTAGGTGCTTCTTCTTCACTTGATGATTCTGCTTCTTGTTCTATGTCAGTAACTTTCTCCTGACACTCATCCACTCTTTCTTCCATGAGATCATCATCTGTAGAGTTTTCAACAGGTGCATGTTCTATAATTTTAGCTGTAACCACGTTGTCAGCCTCTTCCAAGCTTTTCTCCACAGTCTCTCTAAGAATGACATTAACAAACTCAACAAGGTCTTGCTCATTACTTTCTTGCTCTTGAGCAGGCTGTTCCACGGGCAGCCTCACTTCTTCTGATGTCTTCCCAAAGGAATCAAACAAACCATCAATATTTGTATCTAGTTCAGTTTGAATGTTGTCTTCAGACATCCTAACTTCTTCAGATGCAATTTCAACAAGCCTATGAAAAGATAGAGATGCTTCAGTAGGTGCAGCAGACGTAGCAGACAGTGGTTGTTCAGATGGTGTCTCCTGTAAAGCAACCTCAGAAGCTACTTCTAAAACTGTTTGGGCAGATTCTTGAGGATGTTCCATAAGCTCTCTCTGAGCTTGTGATTCTTTGACTTTCTGGGCCTTAACCTGCCCCGTGAGAGAAGAACCCTCCAAGCCCAAAAATACTGAAACAAAATTCATGTTAAATATGTTTCGACCCCTAACTTCAGACATGGCCTCTCCATCCAAGGAAATCTTTGAGTACTTGAAGATGTCTGTCAGATGGGCGGCGTAGGGCAGGTGTCTTTTGGACCCAATACACCCCTTGATGACAAAAAAAATAATTTCAGGCAGATAGATCTTTACATGCTGAATCAGACAGAACAAAAGAAATCTCTGAGTGTCTGTGATTCTTCCTCTAGCTCCAGTCTGTGGGGTGACTATAGAGGCAATGACGTTCTGAAGAAGCTTGTGAAGAGGGGGAAATGATAAGGTTTGGTAGGCTTTCAGCTTCAATTGCCCCTTGTCATGAATATTACTGGGTTTACCAGTAATGACCGAAAAGGCTTCACGCAGACTATATCTAAACCCTCTTTCCACCTCTCCTTTTTCTGGAATACTGAGAGCTTTATGGAGAGAGTCACACGTTACTGCTATCTCAATCCCCTTAACAGACGAGATCAGAGCAGACTTATCTCGGCTCAAAGACAAGTTATTATAAAATTCCATTACCAGGCTAGGGTAGTAGACACGGTGATTTTCTAGGAATTTCCTCAAATCCTGAAACTCAAAAATCTCCAAAAGTTCTGGAAACTTCAAAACCATGGATTCATCACCGAAATCTATTATTCTTGGAGGAATAATTTTCCCACTCTCTAAAAACACGATAGACTGAGAAGGCTTGGTACCTCGTGCAGAAGAAATATCCACCGCTATTTCTGGTTCAACACATCTTTGCTGCTTGGACGAAGGCTCCTCAACTGTTTCTTTTCCCTTCCTCTTCCTTTCAGCAGGAGCGACGGATTCTAGCTGATCCATTTGCCGTAACTCCCAGAGTATCAACCCTTTCTTGCTGGTTGCTGCTGGAGATGAAGCTAGGACCAATAACGGAAGAGAACTCTGTGGGGGAGATGAGATTTTCGTGAAGAATAATGAGCGGGAGAGAAGGGTTTGAAGGAGCATACGAGACGTATCGACACGAGGAGAAACAGGAAGCGGCAAGGGCACGCGAGGGTTTTTGGATGTAATCTTGAGGAATAAGAAGGGTTTTGGGGGGTCACTTTTCACTCTTATCGAACTTTTCAGGAAATACCCAAACTACCCTTATTCAATATGTAACACAGCCATTGCCCGTTAAAGTTCGCTCTTCAATATATGGAATTATTATATTCTTCCGAATACCTTGGTCAGTTACCTCAAGACATTAAATCAACACGATCACAAAACTACCTGTTAAAGGTACTTAGCCTATAGAAGGTCATGATTAAAATACTCCTTATGTTTGTCAGGCAAAGAAATAACAATTAGATAGTCAAGCAGGGTTCATTACTTCATTTAAAAGACAAGAGAGGGCATACAGAGTCAACCAATTTGTTGAGCACTTAGGTAGAATTGTCCCTTTTTACACAAGGAGACATGTTTATAAGACACCAGAATCCCTGGTTACTCAGGACAGGCTACCTTTATGCCAATGAAAAATAATGAATTTTTTTTGACTTTTCTTTCCCTTCTTTTTTTTATTTTAACTTTTCTATAAAAATAGAGATAGCTAATTGTATCATGACAGAAACTCTAGACTTCTTTGATCTAGAATATCTATTTCTCCACAATTGCCATTGCTCTGCCACAAAGTATGGCGTATTCCCTGGTAACACCTCTCATGATCTTGGATAAAAGACAGAGCCCTTACTTAACAAATTTTTTTTTTCATAGCCCTCTTCACATAAGTTTCAGTTAAAACGAAATCCTCCGCAAGGTTTTTCCATTTAACAGAGAGTTTTACAATATGTTGACCAACAATAGAGAGGATAACTTAGAAGGATTAAAGGACAAGATATAATCCCCATACATTAAAGTTCTTTATTAACAGGTGTAACTTGTTACAATAGATTTTGGGTGGTTTAAGGTATTCTGATCAAATCTGATAAGAGTAACAAAGCTATAAGAAGGAATTTTTCTTCAAGAATATTCCTGAACCAAAGGGGATAAGAAAAGGATAAGGAGGTGACAAACAGAATGGAGAGAGATGAGATGAGAAGCACTCCTAACAGCAAAGCAGCAAGTGAGAGATTACTCTAGAGAGTAAAGACCAAGGAGCTCACAAATGAAATCTTCCTGAGGAAATTCAATCTCGTAACCAGAGAATGCTCTTGTGCAATAAGCTGCAACCTCATGAGAAGTCTGAACTCAACACCAACTTACCACATCAGCAGACAAAGGTTCTTCAGATACCAGATGACATGACAAGCTCCTTTTCAGCCCACACAAGGACATCTCACACACAACTCTTGGAAATATTAATTATTTATTGAATAACATACATGCTATCAGCTGAAATGCAATACGTTGAAACAAACTTATGGTTTTTTCAAATAAATGGAATGTGATGCAATGAGCACGAATCAGTAAGTTGACACAATAATTGTATCTCCCCCTGACTATGAGCATGAATTACAGCGTGATACCAAGTATCCATCCAAGAGAGATTTTAGCAATGCAGTCAGAGGAGGACACTCATGATCATGGAATACTTAGATGCACACAGACTACATCACATAACCAAATTTAAATCACACCAAAACAGAATTAAAGCAGGTATTGGGAACTGACCTGAATATTAAGATCCTAGTTTTTCTTTCTTTTCTTTTCAAGTGCCTTGGCTTATTTCTCCTCTTTATTCTTCAGCTTCCAAGGCACACCTGCAGGTTAGCAAACTATTTTGCACGAATAGGCACCCAAGAAGTCTTGGGTCCTTAGTTAGCAGTGACATTCTTAGCAGGTTTTCTAATCAATCTCCTAGCGGCAGGTTTCAGATTGGATTTATGCACATTCTTATAAACATGATTTTTATGCACATATGAATGAAAATTTTTGTTAACAGAATTGAAATTCTGTTTACCAAAACTAGCATTGCTTTGGTATCCTGCCAGCCAACAGGTTGCATCCCTGTGACCTGGCTTTCCACAGTTAAAATAATGAGAAGAGTTCATTCTCTTAAAATTCTCTTTTCTACCCTGACCATGCCAGCATTCAATGGCCCTGTGGCCTGTCTTTCCACAGTTGACACATGCAGAGTATTTTCTATTTGCAGCAACTTTATTCCTCTCAACATCATTATGGTTTGCAGGAAATTTAGCATGATGTGAAGAATATATTTTCTTACCATTTGCAAACCAGCATTGTGTGATGATGTGTCCTAGTTTGCCACAGTGCAGACATTCAATTTTCTTTTTCTGGAATGAAGAATTTTTATCATGAAGTTTCTTAGCATTCATTATCTCGGCCCTCATATCATCTTTCTCCATCAATTTACACTCATGCATTAAATGTCCAAGTCTATGACAGTAGTGGCATGACATTTTCCTTTTAGATGAGTGTGTGTGCGGACTGTGATCAACATGCACAGATGAGCCCTTTTTATTCATTTTCTATTTTTTATCCTGTTCAGATGATTTAACAAAAACAGTTTCCAAATTTGATCCATAGACCTTACTCATGACTGGACTGTAGCCCAGTCCCTTTTTCTGAAAAGTAGAGCTAGAAACAGAATATGTCTGAATTTTATTTTCAAAGATCTTTTTATTTACAGGGTTATAACCTAACCCCTCCTTCTGAAAATTGACTTTTACTCCCAGCAGTTTGTTCATATTTTCTTGCCCATCAACAAATTTAGACAAAGATTTCCTTAAGTCTTGGATTTCTTCTTCTAAAGAGGTAATGTGTAACTCATAACTTGCAGTCTCTTGTTCACTGCAATTGACAGCCTCATTCAAGACTTTGTTGGCAATTATGTATTTCTCAACTTCCTTTCACAACTCATCAATTTCTTCTGAATTATTGGACACCACATGTTTACCCTTTTCAAATGTCAGCAATCTCTCTGACATGATGGTGTTCAACTGTTTTAGTTTCTCAATTTCTTCCTTTAGTCTGTCATTCTGAATTAATTCGTTTATCAAAATCTGATCATCAGAGTCAGTTTCAGATTTTCTTCCATCCTTAAAAGTTTTCAAGTCTTTTTGCAGTTTCTCAATGTTTTTCTGTAATTCAAAGTTGACAGACTTAATGGCTTCAGATTTTTCAGCAAGTACTTTATTTTCAATCCTGAGCTTCTCTAAACTTTCTTTGCTTTCAGCTGAGAATTTTCTCAGGGAATCAATCTCACTCACATGATTCTTATTTCCATTGATTAGCACATCATTTTGTTTTTTCAATATTTGTAGATTAGACACACAGGCATCATGAGAACTCTTCAATTCAGCACAATTTTTACAGTCAGACCTTGAATTATCTAATCCCTTATTCCTTTTCAATTTTTTATATCGTTTTTACAATTTTTCATATGACTCAGATAAATCGCTGTAAGCATTTTCCCAATCTTCTATAGAAAAGTTCTCGAAGAGGTTTACCTCTTCTTCATTCTCCTCCACCTCTTGGCTGGTACTGTGGTCACTTCTGCTAACCATCATGCATGTGCTTTCATTTCTCCTGTGGGCTAGCTTCAGCTGGTCCATAATATCCTTGGCGGATCTGCAATCATGGAAACAAGAATGCAAGGCTTTATCAGTCGCTGTTAACATTAGGTTTAAGGCTTTTTGATTATCTCAAAACATCTGATTCTCACTGTCCGTCCACTTGGACCTTTTCTTGGGTAGTTCATACGGGCCTTGTGAAATCAACTTCCACAAGTCCTTATCAGCTTGTTTAACAAACATGCGAAAAACACTGAACCAAATGTCAAAATCAGATCCCTTAAAAATCGGTGGATTAGCCATTGCCATTAATTCAAACGAACAGATATCAAACACTAACTCACAAGCAAAATAATGCACACAGGAAACACGTAGAGGATCCTCTGAGAATCGTTGGATTCTGAACCAGAGACCGCTCTGATACCAATTGATAGGTCCAGAGGGGGGTGAATGGACCTTTACCCGTAAGAACAATGAGGATTAAAAAATAAGATCTCAATTAGGAGTTTCCAAAAAAAATCTTAACGGTCAAACACTAACCGCGCAGAACGATCAGCTAGGAAGATAGAGATGGATCGGCCTAGACAAGCATCTACCGAATAGATCCAAGGCCAGAATAGAAACCAAACACACTGCGCCAGGTATTTTTAAGGTGGTTCGGTCAGACCTCCAGTCTGCCTACGTCCACCCCTCACTTCAAACCGAAGTGAGGCTTCCACTAGCACCGGCTAGCCAAGCAGACTCAGTCTGCGACAACTGCTGATTCACAGCTTCACCAGGGGAACACCCTCCCCTCTTCCTCCACACCCGGAGGGAACCCTAAGGACGCCAAGTCCCTAGAAACTAGGAAACAAGTTCCTCTTCCTCCAACCGGAGGGAACACTAGTGATCTGCAGTCACTAGACCCAGAGACCAAGGTCTCTCTTCCTCTGAGGCCCAGAGGGAACCCACAAGCAGCACACGGCCACTTGCAACTGGAGACAGCGTCTCCCTTCTCCTTAACCAACAGAACAGGAGGACCACCGATCTCAACCTGAGACTCGGAGACAAAACTAGAGCAGTAAAGAAAGATCAAAAACAAGAAACTAAAAAAGATACAGCAGACTGAATGCTGGAACGATGAAACACGGAATATAGCTCACAATAGAGCAAACTGGTTCGGATTTGATCCTGAAACCAGAAACCTTCTTCTTCTTCATCTTTCTGAACTCTCAGCTTCGAGCTCTCTCTCTCTCACTCTCTCTGCTATTCTCTCTTCTTCCTCTTCTTCAGTTTCTGCCCTCTATTTTTTTCTCTTCTTTTGCTGGATTGAACTCTCTGCACTTCTGCTTTTTCTTTTTCCCTTTCGATTAACCTTCATCTGTGGACGAAGGCTTCAATATATAGCAGCAGCAGGTGGATAAGGTACAGAATGCGTGTGCCTCCCACACTTGATCCAGAACCTTCTTGCCACGTGCCTTTATAGCATTGGTTCCTTTAGCATTGGATCTCGTGCAGCCCAGTCACTGGGAATATTCTTCCTCGGACCACCTTCTTCTTTTTGTTTTTTCTTCTTCTCCTGTAAAGAAATTAAAACCATTAAAACTCAGGGCCACACAAACTAAAACTGCATGAGGTATGTGATAGCAATACGAGATGCACTATACTGAGAACGACACGAGATACATAAGATTATTACAGTACGAAATAAAGAGAGAATGACACGAGGTCAGATGAAAACAGCACGAGGTAAAGAGAGAACGACATGAGATACACAGTAATAAAGCTAACACTACAAAGGGAACGACACGAAGTCAGATGAGAACAGCACGATGTGAGAAGGAAATAACACGGAGTAAAACGGTAGTAAAACACGCGATCAGAGGAAACCTGGACGAAGATAGAAAGAAGCAACACGAAGACACAAATACAAAGACAACATGAAGACACAAAAACAACACGAAGACACAAACACAGAAACAACACGAAGACTCAAACACAAAACTAACACGAAGACACAAGCACAAAAGATAACACGAAGGCACAAACACAAAAGATAACACGAAGACACAAACATAGAAACAACACGAAGACATACAAAACGACTCGAATACAAGATTGCTTCGAACTTAAGAACGACTCGAAGATGAGGACGACACAAAACGACACGGACTGAAACCAACTCGAAGATGAAAACAGAAACCGACACGAAGTGTGGTCACAAAGCAAGAAAGACACTTGCAACGTACATCCTTCATATGATGTGAGGAGATGTGTAGACTTTGCATTCAACTGGATGTATAGACTTGGAACGGTCTTCAAGGCAACAATGTACAGACTTTGAAATAAAGAGTGTACAGACTGAGAGTTCAAGGCCACGATGTATAGACTTTGCCCAAGAAAACGAATGTGTAGACTTTGGCTTGGAATGAAGGAAAAGATGAGGCTGTATAGACTTGGCCATAACATAAGACTCGAAGACATAGGGGTGACACAGATGGAGCGACACGAGGTGGCACAGAAAGCAGCACGAGGTGCTGCAGTGTTCAGCACGCGATGGAACAAATAACGACACGAAGACAACCCCTGAACATAACTGAAGAGACTCTTTTTGTTCTCCACTAAGGCTCATAGTGTTGTCATCCTCAAAACATGTAAAGACTCAACAGAAGAGTCTCATCTTCAGCTATGCTGTTGGTAACAGGGAATGCGAGCTGAAAAGCTTAGGGAATAGTGACACCTTTAGGTGATAAGAAGACAATGCCAATATCTCTCCCTTGAGAATTCTGATCTCCATCAAAATGTAATGTCCACATGTGGTCAGATGATTGGTTGATGGACATTAGTTTCTCATCTGGAAACTCTGATTGGACGGGGTCAAACTTAGGAAATGATAATAGGCAAGGTGCTTGGCTATGGCATAGCCCTTAATTACTTTCTGTTGAATGTAGGTGATGTCAAACTAAGACAAGAAGCTCTGACATCGTGCTATCCTATCAGTAAGGATAGATTTTTCCATAAGATACTTAATAGGATTCATCCCGACAATCAGTTGAACTTCGTGAGGTAGGAAGTAGTGTTTCAATTTTTGTACTACCCAAACTAAGGCGGCACAGGTTTTCTCCATGACAGTGTACTTCTGCTCACAGGGGTTGAGAAACTTGAAGAAGTAGTAGGCTGCCCTTTCCTTGCCTACTTCATCTGCTTGTGCAAGGACGGCCCTTACAGAGTCATCAAGGACTAAGATATGGAGAATTAAAGGTTTGCCTAGTATAGGTGGTATCAGGACAGGTGGATTAGCCGAATATCCTTTCAATTCTTCAAAAGCTTCCTAACACTTAGAATCCTAATCGAATTTGACTCCCGACTTAGTCAATTCATAGAAGAGCTTACACCTTTATGAATGTTGGGATACAAACTGGTGAATAAATTGTAGCCTCCCAATCAAACCTCTGACTTCTCTCAAGTTCTTCAGGGGTGGCATTTCTCTGATTGCTTTTGCCTTGTTGGGATCTATCTCAATGCCCCTTTTCCTCACAATAAAGCCTAGCAACTTACCTGATGAGACACCAAATATGCACTTCTTAAGATTCATCTTCAATTTGAATTCCCTCAATCTTTGTAATACCTTTGCAAGCACCTCTGCATGCTCTGCCTTAGTTCTTGACTTCACCAATAAATCATCCACATACACCTCCAAATAAATGTGCATCATGTCATGAAATATTGTCATCATAACCCTTTGATAAGTGGCTCCAACATTCTTTAACCCAAATGGCATGACTACATAGCAATAGGTCCCCTAAGGTGTAGTGAAAGAGGTTTTCTCTTGATCCTCTTCTGTCAAGCAGATTTGATTGTATCCCGAGAAACCATCCATAAAGGAGAGTGTTTCGTATCCTACCGTGTTGTCAATCAACACATTAATATGAGGCAAGGGGAAATCTTACTTTGGACACACGCGGTTAATGTCCCGAAAGTCAATGCATATTCTGATCTTCCCATCTTTCTTCATGACCGAGACAATGTTTGCCACCGATTGGGGATAAATGATGACTCTAATGAACTTGCCTCTGTGGAGCTTGTCGACCTCTTCTTTCATTTTCAAAGTCATTTGAGGGTTGAAACGTCTTAACCTTTACTTTACTGAGATGGAGACTGACTTTAGAGTTAAACGATGTTCAACCAGGGTGAGATCCAAACCTGGCATATCCTCATAACTCCATGCAAACATGTCCTTATACTTTTTGAAAACTTCAATTAATGCCTCTTCTTCAGATGATGGCAAATTATCACTCATGAGGACAATCCTAGAATCTTCTTTGGTTCCCAACTTTATCTCTTTGGTGGATTCTTCTATGGCGGCTGACGGCTCATCAAATCTTCTCATCCCACTAGCATATGCATCAGCCGCGTCTTTATATTCTTCATCCCTTTCTTTAATAAGGTACTCATCGTTTGTGATCTCATAAACTTCGTACCCTTGATCAATTGTGTGATTTTCCTCATATTCTATTTTTGGTAATTGGATGGGATTCTCTAGTAGCTAGGGGATCTCCAAGCATGCCTAGCATCTATTGGCTAAATCCAAAAGGAACCTATAGGGAATCTACTTACCCTTGGATTTTCTCTTTGTGACTACCCTTGTCTCATTATTTCTAACATGACCTACCTGTTCTGAAGAAGAAGAAGAATCTGAAGAATGTACAAGGGAAGACCCCTTGGAGGAGGGGTAGAGAAGGTCGCTCATGACCTTGGACGAGTGGCCCATAGGTTACGGTGTACTCGTGAGAGAGATAGGATGTCTCCTCAAAAGAGATGTGTTGTTGAGGTGCTTGGAAAAGGGCTTTTTTATTTTTGATAAAAAAACAATGAAAAGATGGTGAAATAAGAAATTAAAGTTAGATGATTAGGAGGGTTATAAAGCAAATCATGATTGAAAATTTTGTTGGGTTTGAAAAACCCATGGATGAGTGTAATGAGTGAAGGGGACCTGAGAACATCATCAGACAACAGTCTGGATCAGGTAGGAGTCAGCAATAAAGGCTGTGGAGAATGAATAAGAAAAATGATGTATAGTGACCTGTCAATGGTAGAACCCTTTTCACGAGGCTTGTCCGGTTCTTCGGCAGCAACTGTGATTTCCTTTGGCATATCAAGAATCAATGGCGGCCCTTCTGGGTAGGTTGGTGTGAACAATCTTTGCAATGTGATGGCGATGTCTTGCATATAGAACCATTTCTACCATTCGAACTCCGGGTCATCACCCTTTCCTTTCTTTGGAGTACTTGAGGACTTCTCGACTAAGTATGCAACCTGCAGCTTCCCATGCTCTCCCTGTGTTATAGTGTGATCTCATATCTGCACAACGGCCCCCCTTTTGGAATAAGAATACAGAGTCCATTCAAGGGGTTTCTTGTCTTCTTCCACTGTCCCTTTAAAGCCCAAACCACCTCTAGGTATTAACCTCGTGCTTTTGATTGGCATCAACCTTCCCTGCAATTCTGTTCCCAATCCTTTGCCCGATTGATAGCCCATGTTTATCATGATCCCCTACCCTTTGGTTTTCATTGGTTGTCTTTCTTTGGGCATTAGAGGGGGAGGTGACATTGACAAGGGAACTATTTTCTTATGCATTAAGGGATCATAACGAGCGTTGTATATATCCAACACTGAGAGAATGGGCCTGTGGGTTGGCCAAATTGAAGGTATATAGTGAGGTGGCCGAGAGAGCATGCACCATGGGGAGAAAAGGCATGCTGACAACTTTGACAATCCACCATGTATAAGGGAACTTCAAACATTGGTGGTTAGTGGAGGGCATGACATCCAAAGCCTCTATGTAGGGACGACCCAATATGCTCTTAAAGGTTGGGTCCATGTCAAGGATATGAAATTCTATGGTGACTATCATAGGACCTAATTCTACCTTTAGAGTGATCATTCCCTTTGGGTGCCTCTTTGTGTTGTCATATGCGGTGACCGAGATAGGTGAAGGCTGCATCTCTTCTTCCAAGATCCCGCATAACCTCAGGGTGCTGGGAGGAAGCACATTAATGGATGTCCCAGTGTCTACTATACACTGGTCCATGGCCACACAATCGATATTCACTATAATACATATTTTCGAGCTTCCTTGGGGGCAAGCTCATAATCATGAAACATGATGGTTGGATGTGTACTCGTTGGTGTCAGCACTACCGATATCTATTCCACCGAGAGGTCTTCATTCACCATGACTTTCTAAAGATATTCCATCAATGCCTCCTGGTGTGTCTTGGATCTCTTGATTAATTCAAGGATTGAGATCCTAGCTAGCATCTTACCTAAATGCTTCAGTAGGTCATATTGGGTCTTGGGGATAGACCCTTCTACCTGCTCTTCACTTGGCCCTTGTTAATGAGATTGTTCTTGGACTTGACTATTTTGGGGAAAAACTTGGTGAATGATTCTTCCACTCCAGATCACCATGGCTTGTGGTTGTTGTACCTCCATGGGATTTGGTGTAGGCTTGAGGAGAGGTTTGAGTGGTAGTGGCGGAGGAATGGTCATGGGGGTAGGTATGGTGATGGGTCAAGGGATTTTGATGAGGGGTTTATTTGATGGAGGTGGAGGTAGATGGTGTAGTGGACAGATGATGGATGATAAGGGGTTTTGAGGGCATGGGCAGAGGCATGGTAGAGATAGATGGCGTAGCAGATGGATGGTGATGATGAGGGGTTTTGAGGGTATAGGTGGAGGTATGTAGGACTCTTGCTGGCAAAGTGGTGGAAGGTTAGTGGTAGGCATGTAGGTGCGGGGGTGTGATGGTTGTGGGGTGGGGAAGGCCTGGTTGCAGGTTGTGGTGTAGGTCAGGGAGAAGGAGGTATCATTCGGACGAGATGAAAGGGGTGGTTAGAAGTATGGTTGGTGGAGAGGACGGAGGTGCTTTCCATATACCAACCTTACCCTCTTCCATCTTCCTGAAAAGAGGAGACTTGGTTGACTAGTTAGTTAGGTTGGTGGTGCTCCGAGAGTGGGTCTTAGACAATGCCCATGTTTGGTTGCTGCCGCTGGGCTCGCTGAGGTGGTTGTTGTTGTTGTTGTTGTTGTTGTTGTTGTTGGTGGTGGTGGTGGTGTTGTTGTTGTTGTTGTTGTTGTTGTTGAGGAGGAGGAGGTCTTCTGGATTTTATGGTGGCGATGTAGCGCCTCATCTCATCCTAATCTATTCCACCCTGATCATTCATATCATAAATATAACATTTAAATTTGAAATATTTTTTCATAGTGTGACCCGGTTATTGATGGAACACATAATATCTAAAGGTATCAACATTTTGGGGCCATGCGGGCTTCTCCCTGGGCAAAGTAAGCACATTGGCAGCTATAAGAGCATTGAATACATCCGGCAAGGTTTCCAACAATGGTGGGTATTGGGCTCGTTTCGGGCCAAATAGCCTTCTTTGTTGTTGTGGAGGGGCATAGTTCCCAAGGGTGGAACTTGATAGTATTGGGGAGGTGGTTGGCACTGTTGCTGGGGGTGAAATGGCTGAGGCCTGTTCTTCTAGAGGAAATTATTTTATGGTGGTGGACGATAAGGTTGTACATTCTACTGACTCTATTGGAAGGGGAATTGTGATGGAGGCTTCTGGTTGATTGGCTGGTTGGGGCCGCCAACTGCAGTCACTTACTCATTCATCACAACCCCTTCTATCACTTCACCCTAGACATTGGGATTCACTTTTCTTACCATTCTTGGCCTTTGCTGTTCAAACATATGTATAATGGGATAGTCTTTCAACTGTGTCTGAGTGTATCGAGCTCTCTCATATAGTTCATCCATTATGGTGAGCTTGTTCGTAGTCAAGATATATCTAAACTGAGGTGTGGCATTTGATATGATCATCTTCACATGCTCAGACTCGGAGGGGAAATCTCTCATTCTTTCGGCCATAGATCGCCAGCTATTGGCAAACTGAGTGAAATCCTCCTCAGGTCTCACTTTCCCTGCTACCAAGTTTGTCACCAAGTGGGAAGGGCCAGCCCAGTCTCTATACTTTTGGAGAATTTTTCTTTGTACTGCATCAAAGTTCTTGGCTTCACTTGGTTCTAGGGAGTAGAACCATTCCAGTGTAGGACCGCCAATGATCTCCTGAATAAATATGCTAGAGACATTTTATTATTCTGCCAGAAAGACGACTCATACATAAAGTCCTTAAGGTGGATGAAGGGATTTCCCGTGCTATTGTACCTTCGGTACGTTGGCACCTTAGAAGGAGGTAGATGGAATACCGGGAGTACCGACAATGAGACTTCTGGGGCAAACTTTGTGTGCACCATCTTCTTTAGATTTTGATACTGCTCATCCATTTTGTTCAATTTGTTGAGAAGGGATTGGGTGAGCGGGTCGATCAGGGAAGGGGGCGTTTGCCATTGAGGAGGAAGGGGCCTACCAGAGGCATGAGAGGGGAACCTAGGGCGAGAGGGGTAGGGTGGTCTACCAATAGACTGACCTAGTTGAACCGGGGTGTGAGGGATAGCCGGAGTTGGTGGCTGTGAAGGGATTGAAAAGGGGGTGGTCGCTGACTACCCTGACCTAAGCAAAAGGAGAAGGGGTAGAAAGAGTAGCCTGTGCTGGCTCTTTAGGGGTAGGGGAGATAGATTTCCCATTTAAAATGGCATGAAGGGCTTGGAGCTGTTCGGCACTGAGTTGTGAGGTGGCGAGAACACCTAACATACAGGAGATATCAGGAGAAGGGGATGCTTCCCCGATGGTGGCTAACAACATGGGTGGGGGCTCATGATACTGCCCCGCATCCACAGCATGAACATGAGACTCGCCCTGGTAATCATAACTAGGGTGATACTCCTCATAAACATGATATCTTGGGTCATACATTTGGGAGTCATAAGATGAATCGAACGACTCATTCTCAAAATCATCATAGCTATACTCGACCATCCTTAGCACTTTATCGAAGCACAATAACATACACTAACAAATAATTTGCAAGGATTAACAAACAAGTGGATGTTTATGCCAGCTTAAAAAATTTTCTTGAATGACTAAAGGAAGGTGACTTTTAGTAGACTTCAAAGTTCACACAATAAGGGTAGGGCCCTAGTTGTAATTTTGGTTTCAGCCGTCGTGCCAACTAGGATCTCTCATCTTATACAAATAGGTCAACTAACTCCAAGGAACTTCAGTGATACAACTAGCCTAGTGAACGAAGAGAGAATCCTTCACTATCGGGAACTTACAGAAGTCTCGATGGAGGAGATTCTAGCCCATCTAGAGGAATTCTTGAACAGAGAGTCCTTCCTTCACTGAGAGAGGCTGATCTCCTAAAAATGTGAGGGGAAGATGCTCTAACGCCCGTAAGCAATGCAAACTATTGCAAATGAACAATACATAACATAAACCAACATATATCATAGAACAAAGAATCAAATCTGCTCAGAAAGGTTTCTGTCTAAAGACACGTCCACTGTTTAGGAAGCCCCTCAAGATAGTAGTACTAGGCAGAGGTGAAAGACAAGAAGGTGTCCTGCTATAGTGACTCTTTTTTTAAAGGCGTCCTACACAGAGGACGGTTTCATAGTTCAAATCACACTTTTCACAGAGCCAACTAATAGAAGAACAGAAATGAACTTTCACAAATCAAACATATCCGGATATGGCAATCGACTAAATAATGAAGTACTTCCTTAAAACCCGATTCTCTTCCAAAATGCACAAACTTATGGAGAAAACACAAGGGACAATGGGGGGAGTGCACATAGTGCACGAGGGATGAAAATAAAAGTGCTACTAGGAGCATAACTAAGCACACAAAGGCACAATGAGGAGGGACACACGAGGGTGCCAAAAGGAGGGGCAGACACAGGTGCTGAAAGTAAATGGGTAATCGAAAGAAAATATAATAAGTCCCACCATGATCGCCAAAGATGTTAACAACGTCATGAAAAAGAAGAAGAATAAAAAGAGAGCGGCAAAATCGACTATGGGAGTTGCTCTCCACGGGTTTTAATGGAAAATATAAATCACATGTAAGTGCGTGTGTGTTGCATGAAGTGTGATCGCCAGGGGTCAAGGACCCCAAAATGGAAAGAAAATTGATCGCGCGCACACCTTGAATGCGGTAGATTTGTGAAGGGCTCCTTCTTTCTCTTCCCTTGGCTGACTGATGAAGAGAGTTTTCTTTTTAATTATCTCTTGAAAAGAAATGAAACAAACATCGAACTAAATTAGAAACAATGGTAATGCAGTGATGTCCCAATCAAATGGCAATCAAGAAAGGTTGTTGAATTGATTGCCCCCAAATTTTTGACAAAAAAAAAATAATTGTTGAGTGAACAGATTTTAAGCAATCAAAATATATCAAGAATTAACCAATTCTCTCTGACCTCACTGAAACATACTCGATCTAAGTCACAGAAATTGCACACGATTTCAGTCACACACAATCCGAACCACAAAGACACAAGATTTTTAGGTGGTTCAGCCACACACACCAGTGTGCCTACGTCCACCCATTACTAACCCGTGAGGCTTCACAATATCCATGCTACTAAGTAGCACACACACAAACGGGGACAAACTCTCCAAACAATTCATGGAGACAAAGTCTCTAACACAATCACACTGCACCGAGCAGCCCAGGCATACACACAAATACGTAGATATAAGAATCTCTACACCACACACACTCAATCACTCAAAAATGATAGAATTATGTTCAGAATATTACAAAGATGCTCTCAAACCTATAGAATAGAAGAACTGGAAATCTCCCTTTGGTTTCCTACGTGAATTAGATCTGATCCCGAATTTTTTCTAGATCTACTCGGCAATCCGCCAGCCTCCTAGGATGTAGATCGATAGGATGAAGCTCTTCAGATGATGAACCACCAACTTCTTCAAAGATTCCACACTTCTCTCCTTCTTCTCCTTCACTTGGTAGGAGGATGATGTTCTCTCCCAATGAAACAATAACTCTTTTATCTTTCTTGCGGGGCACTATTCAAACTCTCGTAACAAATGCTTTTATATGAGATTAAATGGGTAAGATTACTTCCATACCCCTTCTAAAAAGCGCCCTAGGTTCCTCTCACATGTCAGGAAACGAGTTGAGGGCATTTTAGACAAATTCTAGGGCCATAGGAGGTCTCACGTGCGATCCGCGGTGAGTTCACAAATGACAATGTAGATTTCATGAATATCTAGGTCGATCGGACTTAAGGACCATATTGACCGGACCTTGTTCTCCCCCAACAAATCAAGGCCTTTTGTATGCCTTTGGTCGACATACCATCATCCCATTTATTTTTCTTATCGACCTGATTGAAAAATGTTTCTGGATGAAAAAGTTTGACAGTAAACCTGTCGACCTGGCAACTGTGCACGCTATCGACCAAACTTTCCTCATGTTTTGGATGAAGACCCTATACAGAAACCTTATCGACCTGACCGATTACCCTATCAACTGGACTTCAAGTTAGTCCTGAAAAATTGACGCTCCACAGAAAACCTGTCGACCAGATTTCATGTTATGTCAACCGGACTTCAAGTTGGTTCTAGAAAATTTGCAATTTCAATGGAAACGTGTCGACTGGATTATTTTTCCTGTCAACACCTTAACATGGAACACAAAATAAAATGTAGTAAGCCCATGAAACACTTAAATCAAAAGTAAATACCTTGGCTTTCCATTTGAATGTACTTTGGCCATCTTTCAATCCTATTTGAGCACTAAAGAAGGAATTCAAACATTCACTTTCTATTAACAAAACTATGAGAACAAAGGCCACAAAAATTGACACTCATCCTCACCAAATCTCAATGATCATAAGAATATGGATCAAGAACTCAAATCAAGAGAGGAATTCAAGTCTTACCAAATTTAAGACTTATCAAGAGTTCATCAAAGGAATAAAACCATCAAGCACAATAACACACATGTTTTGTAATCATCAAAACCTTAATGCCAAAATCAATTAGGGAAGTGAATAATCTCCCCCTTTTTGATGATGATAAAATATTATGTGCTTGACTTTACTGAACTAATGTGAAACTATTTCAAAAAGCATTCTGAAGTTCATTTCAGTTGGAAGGAGCTCATAAAACATTCACTTTAGTTGGAATACATTATTCTAACTTGAAAGACTCTTTCAAAAATCATGCTTTGAAAAATATGACCCGAAAAGGGGCTCACATTTGAGGTAAATGAATTTATATCTAGTATAATCTGTCACACCATGCATATTCTGATACTTGGCGGAGTTTTTAATCGAAAGATCCTACTCACGCAAAGTGATGTCTTCCTGATAGGCTTAACCTATCATTCCAACAAACACCTGTTGATATACCATAGATTTGTCAAAGAAAATGACTGAGTATAATAGATGTAAACTCATTCTTCGAAGAAAAACATATTTGCAATAGTAACCAAAGCTTGCGATCAAAAGCAATTGTGATGCTTTGGCAAGATAAGACCCCTAACATGTTTAAGATAGTTTTTCCATTCCTTTCCAACCAAGCATTCCTTTGAGCACACATATTTCTCTCTATCTTCCCCTTTCATTTTTTGTGGGTTATTCAGCAAACTTTTTACCTTTATCTTCAAGTAGACAACCTATCTACCTCCCCCATTTTATTATCAACAAAAACCAATCTGGATGAGATTTGAAAAGAGTATATGTACAGAAATGGTTATTTGTCAAGCAGTATGTGTATTGAAAGATGGGTGCAAGCATGCAAGCATTCAGCACAAGCAAATATAGAGTAATATAGTAGAAATGGCTCTTCCATTATTGGGAGCAGGATAAGAAAAATGCACATGATTCAGAGGCAGAATGTAGAACATGAAGCATAACTAAAGAAGATGTGCTTCCATAAAAGAATATTGCATAAGTCATGTATGTAGTCAAATTAACAATATACATCCAGTACAATTATGCCCATATGTGTAAAAGTGAGGATGTGATCAATGAACTTTAATCATAAGGATAGGAAGAGTTTCTAAAGAACACTAGAAGAATACTCTCATGACTACACTTACTTGATAGATCCTCGACTTTCGGTAACTTCACACAACCCCATTTTATTTCAAATTTTGGACTTCACCGTTTGACCTGAGGCTCCTCATTTATTCAATGGGGAGATCCGGTTACTAGGATCCATCACTCTTTTTTCTTCTTACCATGGAAAACTTACTTCACCATTTTACGCGAGACTCCTCATTTGTTTAATAGGGAGACCCAGTTACTAGAATCCATATTCCATTTAGTTATTATATTTTTGGGGCAGGCAACTTTTTTTCTCATGATTATTCTACAAGTTTATGTAGAGATTTAAGCATCTTTAAAGTATTAGAAAGAATCTCCAATATCCTTACTGTTAAAAGTCATTAGTAACATTATATGCGAGGTGTGGGGGGGATTTGTTCTAAATGTACTTTTTTAATTATACTAGATACATAGTTATGACTCTCCCCCTTAATGTACGCACTCACCAAAGAGATAGTTTCTCCCCCTTAGTAAATGACATGATGCACACTTTTCTAGAATCAAGGCAACATTATTTAGCAAGAAGGTATGGTCATAAAATGATTCAAGAAAGGTTGTATAAGTATATATACAAGCAAGCAAGCAGAGTAAGTAAGCATTCACAATCCAAGTTCATGCAAGAATTTTATTTTCATTAAAAAAATGGTTGGTGTTGTGAAGGTTTGAGAATTATGTGCAATTCAAAACTTGTACTGAAATTTATTCATATCCATAAAATATTCAAGAGTGTATCTATTGTGCAGGTGAATCCAATATGCTACTAACTATCTGTTCTGCAGATTCCAAGCTCTCTCCGTATTTTCAAAAAAAATTCTTCATTCAAAGGTTTGGTGAAAATATATGCAAGTTGGCTGTCTATATCTACAAATATCAATTCAAAATCACCTTTATTTATGCGATCTCTAATAAAATGATGCCATATATCAATGTGTTTTGTTCTTGAGTGTTGAATTGGATTTTTACACAAATTTATTGCAGACGTGTTATCACATAGAATTGGTGTGTTCTTTAAGTAAATGTAAAAATCAATGATTTGTTGTTAGATTCATAGCACTTGGGCTGCACAACAGCATGCAGCTACATATTCGGCTTCAATAGTTGATAATGCCACTGAATTTGTTTCTTACAGGCCCATGAAACCATGCAACCCCCTAGAAACTGACAATACCCGCTAGTACTTTTGCGATCCATTTTACAACCAGCAAAATCAGAATCAGTATATGCACCTAGATCAAAACTGGAACTATCACGCCCCGAGATATACAGCGGAATTAGGTTGGGAATGTGAACAGTCGGCAATACACCTCAAGCTAGCAATATAATCAGAGCATTAAACATTCATACATAAAAGAATGAATGCACAAGGTCATATACTCAAAATTCCACTTTATTAAATCATAATAATCAAAAGTACATTTACATTTGACTCTCTTGACATAGTGACCGACTAGACTCAATAAAAGAAAAATTACATAACAAGATCAACTTCACCGCCTATTACAGTGAAGGGACTTAGCTATAACAAGACTCATGAATTTTAAACTATCTAGGGCTTCTCCTGATCTTCACTCGCTCTTGCCATCGGATCCGTCATTCGAGTAATCCGAATCCGATCCACTAGAGTTTCCTGAAAAGATTGAAAAAGTAGGGAATGAGCGCACTCACCTAGTAGGTATCTTTGTACCAACATGAAGGCATAATTTAAATAAATAACACTTTTGCTCTAGACGGTAAGATAATGTAAATGCAATAAAACACGCGATAAAAATCAAAGTAACCACAAGTATCAGGATGAATGTAGAGATATGAGATATCAAATATAAGAGCATGATCAAGCAAGAGATTATAATGTGTCCTTTAATGAACGAGAATGTACTAACATGTAATGAGAATGTAATTTTCATAACCATAATAGTTATGCACTAGAAAGTCATGTAACAAGTATAATTTCATGATGAGCCTCGTGAATTTCACCCGTTTATAAAAAAAGTACTCCCAGCGTCATGCGACACCAATGTTCATCATACCCCATGGTTTAAAGTATGTTTTCGGCCATCCGTCGAGGGGACTAGTGTGGTGCCCTTGGACACCGTCCGTGCCCGCCCTTGCATCTAGTTATAAATCAAGCTACTTCCACAAGAAATAATAATGTAGGCCAATAATATCAGGTTCAAACAATAGTTTCATGATAGCAATGTAATCAAGGTAAGAATGCACTAAAATAGAATCATGAGATCAAGGATGATTTAATTGGATATTATGCCACGGAGGAATTTTGGCAGCATAATGGTACATTCATAAATTTCTATAATTTATTAATAGCTTATTGAACAAAGTGTTGGGTTCCAGAAAATCAAAGGACCATGTAGGAAAGGAGTTGAGTTAACCCTTTTTGTCAAACCATGGGTTAGACGCAATCTGGGAGAACATGGTCAAGTGGGAACCATTTTCTTGAAGTGGCGGTCAAGTCAAGACCACATTCAAGGTGGAGTCGACGCAAAGGATGAACAGGTCGATGCAACGAGTAAGCCTGGCAGAACGCGGTCACGCCACGACCGCCTTCATGAAGTAGTGGTCACCTAAAGGCCGCGTTCAGGTCAGTTCACAGAAAACGCGAGTTGCACGAAGTGCTTTCTTGACCATGAGACTTTTAGGTTACAACCAGCTCGACGTCCTAGTGGGAATCCCAGGCTCGTAGAGACTTACGGAGGCCTTGAAACATGATCACCTAGTCTGGTAGAAGGAATATCTGATGGAGAGGATCTCAAGTCCAAGAGATGTGCCTATCAAGTGCATGTGTAACTAATCGCATCGTACCGGGATACGTGCTATGTACTTAAGAAAGACATGGAGATGAAACTGAAACATATAAAACAGCGATTAAAACACCAATATAGCAAGTTCTACAAACCATGGAAAAATATATTTAATACAAGACTATATGGTTTTGGCATAAACTTAGCATAAAATTAAAATAAGTTCTAAAACATGATATGGCATGCAATTGGATCCATCATATCTATAACATAATCAGTAACATAACTACCAGGAGAATTAGGAAAATATAGCATAAGGCAGTAGCTACAAGCTAAGTAAAAAGGGTTAATCACGTTACTGTTTCTCAGAAATAGAAAATAAAAAGTGGTCTATAGGTGACCGCGGTATGGATAATGCGGTCAGTCTGAAACCGCCTTATGATGGATGCGATCTCTGATGAACCGCCTTTTGTCTGCAACAGACATAAGGTAAAATAGTGCGGGTAAGGCCTATTCTACGACAATAAACGTATGGAAATCATAGAGAACTAAGGCCTTGTTTGATTACAGAATAGGTTAAGTGGATAAGCTAAACCACAGGTAAGGTATTCAATAAAATACACCAAAATATTTTGATTGGGAGATAAGTGTTGACACCCGTTTTATACCCATAAGTCGGGTCATCTCCTTATTCATTCAATATGATGCTCCGAGTTGTTCGCTCTTCTTCGAGTCTCCTGATCAGTTGAAACCTGTTTCTTGGGTCTTTTCCTGGATTTAGATTTGGCTCCCGGTGGCATTTTCGTTGGATAAAGCTTAGCAAAGCCCTTCTCTTCTTTCTTGAATCTCAATGCTAAATAACGGTCCCAGACAGGTGCGTCACTTCCTTCTGACGGATGGATCCTAGACCGTTACTCTTTGAAGAGTCCTAAGGCTTAAGGCCACGTGTTCAGTGCTTATCCTTTTAAATCCACGTTGATAAATATGGTCTGTCGTGCAGCCGTTATTTCCATATAACGCCCTATGCCTTGACCGTCATTTCCTTGAAGAGTCCAGCTTGTTGGGGCTTCTTTCCGTTGATCTTATCTCTTTGGGTAAAGTTGAAAGTAACGGATGTTCCTTGATGCGTTACTTCCAAGTGGCGGTCTATCGTGCAGCCGTTACTTCTTTCCGGGAGTCCTGGCAGTTCAGGCCTTTTCTCTGCTACTCCGTGTTTGAGATAAGAACGTGAATTGACCTTATCTCTTTCTAATCCGATCCTCAGGACTTCCCGTTTGTTTCTTTGGACTCTTGGTGATATTATCCTCAAGGATTTGCTAAGACTTATCCCTTTTTCCTGCTGAATTATCCTCTACTCGACCTACGAGTTTTGAGGGTCTATAAATAGAACCCTTGAATTCATGGCCAAAGGAGGAGGAGATTTTAATTCACGATGAAGTGCTGCCGAACCCAGGAGCCATCTTCATCCAGGAGGAGTTGCTTCCCACGTCCATCCATCTTCCAGTCAAGGGAGTACTTTTGTTTTGATCTTTCAAGTTCATCTTTGCATGCTTGAGTTCTTCCTTGGTCTTTTTAAACAAAGCATTGTCCCTCCTCCTCCTCCACGTTTTTCACTGTTGTTTTAAGCATATAAACATCCTCCCAACTTTTAAAAATGCCCAGAGGGGTTAAAAAACCAAAACTCCCCGGTAATTCCCTCTCCTTTTGATGTTCTTAAATTCTTTAAGAATTGATGCTATGCTTGCAAAGAGGGCTGATTGAGGTTGTCTTGTCTTGTCTTTCTACTTCTTTGGCAGGTTTACAGGTTCATTAGCACGAGGCCCAAGTCTTCTAGCCGGCTGGAAGAGTTGGAGTTAAAAGAATTCAAGCTTTACTACTGCAGGTTATCTGACGGTCTGGTGAAGGAGCGTCACTTTCTTCTGGCGGTCTAGGGTGCAACCGTTACTTCAAGCGACGCACGGGTCTCTGGCCGTTACTTCCAAGCTGATCTGCAGGCTTTCCTTGGTTTTCTCTCCCGTGGGCGGGTGCTTCATCCACCTATTTCCAAGGTATATTCAAGTCTTTGACTTGTGTTTACTTTGGTGGCGATCACATCTTTCCTTTGTACTGGGCAATAGCTATTTCCTTCATCACATCTTTATTTCCTTGCTCGTTCTACCCCCAGTGGTGTGTTTTTATTTACTCCTTGCTCCACGCCCCGGCGTGTGTTTTTCCTTTTTCCTTAGCGTAATTTGATTGAGATAGCATGCCCATGCTAGAGCTAGCTATGATTGCCTAGGTCCATGTTCACATGTTCATAGGTTTGAGCAAATCTTTGATTGCTTGTTTGTCATCTTGCCATATTACTTAGCAAACCTCATAAGTAAGATCAAAGATAGGCAAATAAATATCAACAGATAATTTTTTGGCGATCACGGTGGGACAGCTTGTGCCAATCGTGCTTTTGATTCTTGTTTAAACCTGCCATCATCTACTTGTTCAGTCGTCTTTTGTTTCTTTCGTTCCATTGATCATCCTGGTTTTTTGAGTCTTCTGACGGTCCTGTGTCCACGCGTCACAGTCTTCTGACGCAGGGGCATTAGACCGCCGCTTTCATCTTGCTGTGTGAGCTTTACGGGATTTCTGGTTACTTATGTTAGTTTTTGGCTCCCTGGCTCATATGACGGTCTAGTCTCCCTGCGTTATATATTATCCGGCGGTCTGGCCTTCGACCGTTACTTCTTCCTGACGTAGGGCCCTTCGACCGTTATTCTTCTGGCAGGTACGCATCCGAGGTGCATTTATTTCTGCAGTTTGTGCCGTGATTTGTTGCTTGGATGACACTTGGCCCTCCTCTTGCTTTGCTCATATTTGCATGTTATGGTGTGCACTATTGATTGTTAGATTGTTAGGCTAGACTTTGCATGCACTCTGGTGCACATAGGGTCATTCATCTCTTCATACATTAGATTGCATTTTCCTACCTTGTTGTGAGGACCTCTCGTCTCCATATTCCTTGGGGCCGACTAGGAAATCACAGCAGGGACCTCCATAAGTCCCCGCGAGCCGTGGATTCCCACACGGACGCCGGGGTGGTTGTACCTTTCCCACCCCGTGTCTAGGGTTGCATAAGTGATTGAGTGGTTACACTTAGAGTCAAACCAAGTCCTATATCCATCTCCTACTAGGGACCTATTGTTGAGAGCACATATCAATCAATTCACTAAGCTTCCAAAGAAGAAATCATAAGAATATTGTCGCATCATTCTAAACAACTTGCTTGATTCTTGAGTGTCTTCATCTCTTATCACTTGCATCTTGTTAGAACACCTAAGATTGATTGCTCATTGTGTGTTTTGTGTTGGTTGTTTTTGCATTTTCCAAGGTTGTCCGTTGCATGTGGAGTTGCTTTCGTCCGTTTGAGTCGTCTTCTCCAGTCGCTTCTTCCTTCACTTTCTATTCCAATCCCCTCTTCGAATCCACCATGGCATCCTTCAATCCTCCACGCTCACAAGAGGAATCTCTCCCTCAAGGGCTCCTTGAAAACCCCCCTAGGGTTGCTACCTTTCCTTCCGGAGAAGGGACTGCCCCTCTCCCGTCTTCCACATCTGTGGGAGGTAGTCAAGGTACCCCTTCTCTCGCTACTCCTTCCGCGGGCTCCGTCCTTCACATGATGGCCCAATTAGACCCAGCTCAACTTCAAGTCCTATACCAAGCTATGCAAGGGTCCAACGCTCCTCCCTCCACCGCCATTCAAGGTCAATCTAATCCTTCCATTATCGGGCCGTCCGTTCAGCCCAATCCGATTGACCTCACTCCGGTCCAACCTCGGACCATCACTTTTGCCGGCATGGAGATGGGCCAATCTTCCAATTCAGCCCATCAGTCTTTTGATAAAGGGAAATCGCCTATCCCTCCTTTTGTCCAGGTGGATCATCATAATTCTGGTTCGGTGGCTTCACAGCTTCTCATGAACCCTTCTGATTTCTTACACCCTCAGCAAGGGGCGGCCCAAACTCACTCCCATCCGGGTCTATCTTAGGCTCAATATCCTTCTTACGGGCCCCCTATTTCCACTGTCTATCCTTCTACTCATGCCTATGGGCCTCCCCCGTCTGCCACCATCATTCCATCCGCTCCTCAACAATCGACGTCCTTCGCTACCCCTGCTCCCTCCCAAGAGCAGGACTTGCTTAACAAGTGGGCCGCCATGCAGCAACAACTTGACTTCCTGCAGAAAAGGGTTGGCCCACAATCCTTGGCCGATATTCCTATTCCGAGCTTCCAAAACATTCGGTTCCCTCCGCAATCTGAGCTCCCTAACTATCGCAAATATGATGGGAACAGCAATCCCTTTATCCATGTGAGGGATTTTCTATATGAGTCGGCGCAGTTCCAGTATGATGATCGCCTCATGGCGTACTTGTTCCGCCGATCCTTAGATGGAGTTGCTCTGGAATGGTTTTATTCTCTGCCACTGGAAGAGGCCGAGAGTTTCAAGGTAGTTAAGGACAAATTCATTCAGCGATTTCAAGACCGGGTCGGGCCAGAATATTCATTCACAGATCTAGTAGCAGAGAAGATGAAGCCGGAGGAAGACTTCGCCACCTATGCAGACAGATGGAGGCAGATGGCCGCCAGAGTGCCGGGCCACATTCCGAAGGAAGAGAAGGTCAAGTTACTGATCTCCAATGCCACGCCGACTTTCCGCAACATCCTGGCAATGAATGACATAGCTAACATGCATCAACTCTACAGCCGGGCGCGCTTCATACAGACTCAATTCAAGGACTCCCCTATCCATTCTCTATTCGAAAACCAAAAGCCCAAGTACCACAAGAAACCACAAGGGCCGGTTACTGAGGGGGTCCAAACAAATGAGCAAGTACAAGCCGTTGCTTTTCCGTATCAGGCCGCACCTTTCCGCTACAATCAAAAACCCCGCAATCCATAAAACTCCACTCCGCACAACTTCCAGGCCACTCCGCAAAACACTCCCCCCGCCTTCACCATTCCACAAAACGCCCTCACCACACCACAACAACCATCACCACCATCACAATACCATAACGTCCCTCCACCCAGCGGCTACAGCAACAACAATCCAAACAGCAAGCGCCCGGCTCCCAGGAGAGCCCAATATCCTCCATTGCCCGAGACACTTACGGATATTTTCCCGGCACTTATGTCAGTAAATGCAATTCAACTTCCTCCGGAACGGCCTGTTTGGAACCCGGCGGTTGATCAAACCAAATATTGCATGTTCTATAGGCAGCCAGGCCATACCATAGAAGGATGTTATCAATTCCGAGATCTAGTATATGACCTTCATGAAGGGCAGAGAATCGACTGGGCCGAAATGCATAGGGCCATTGTGGAGATTAAAGAGAAGAGGAGGCAGCCGCAGGGGCAGCAAGTGCAGCAGCATCAAGCACCGCAGCCGCAGCAGCCGCCACAGCAACAACAACCACAGCAAGTGCAAGACCTAGGCATCCATCAGAATCCGATGCCGAATCATCCACCCGCTCCTCAGCAGCAGCCGCCGGCACCAGCACAAGTTAACATGGTTCAACCACCGGCTCCCAATGTCGGGTGGTCTTTTGATGATGATGGCGCCGCACCGCAAGTAATGGCCTTCCACCACAACCTCCGCAACCCTTCCTTCATCCTCCCCAGGCAACCAACACCTTCTCCGCTCATCCTACCATCCACACCCGCTCCAGCCAACCCTCTACCGCTCTCCATCCCATCATACCCTCCAACACTTACCCCCCTCGCCATCGTCACACCATCCCCTAATCCTTCACCCGTTCTCAAACACCCACTAGCCTTCCCGCCACCTGCATCGACATTCGTCACCACCTTGCCTTCCACCAATCCCTCACCTATCATCCACTCACCCCCCATTAACCTCGCTAACCCCACGCTCCACCAAAACACCTCCCCCACACAGCCTATCCCACTCATCAACCCTGTGGCACCCGTCACACTATCTTCAGATGCTACGGCAAACTGTGCCTTAAGAAGCAGAAAGATGTTCCATCGGAATTACATTACTGCTTCCAATCCCCAGTCCACCCAGCCAACGGCCAAGCAAGAAGAGGCTGAACCTCTGCCGGGTACTCAATATGACTTGCTACATCACCTGGATAGGGTACCCGCTAAGATATCCGTGTTGGAGTTAATCAAAAGGTCCACCCTTCATCAGAATGCACTGAGGGACTTCTTGCAGAAAGTAATGGTTAGCAAAGACATGGAAGTCGACAGTTTACCAACGGCATTGGCAACTATTTCCAAAGGGCCGGCAATTACATTCTCAGAAACCGAGCTTGCACCTCCAGGGGCTCGACAAAAGCCGCTCTGCATAACAATTACCCTGAACAAAGTCGACATTGAAGCAGCATTGGTTGACACCGGGGCCTCAATTAATGTTTTCCCACTTAGTACCCTCCGAGCATGCAACATATCCGAAGAGTTACTACAGCCTACCCCCACTACTATAGCAGCATATGACAACTCAAGGCGAGCATGTCACGGGGTGATCACCATTCAGGCGGAGCTCGGTCCCCTCACTATGGCCGTGGAATTTTATGTTCTCGACATCGACCCTATGTTCAAGGCTATCTTGGGTCATCCCTGGATTGACACGCTTGGCGCCGTACCCTCCACCGCACATCAGTGCGTCAAATTTCCCTTTCAAGGGAGGGTCGTCAAAGTTAAAAGCTTGGCCACGGTACAGACGGTCAAGGCCCTCTCAGATCAGGTTCTTCCCACACTATGGTCGAGTAGCCGGCCCGTCATATCAGTGCTTGATTTGAACTTTCCTTGGGCTTACACATCTCCCAAGCCCATCACTACTCCAGTCAATGTCAAAGTGAAGCCACAGATCCGAGATTCAAAAGGGTGGAATATCATATTGAAACTGGGCTATCAACCGGGGAGAGGCCTCGGGGCGCAACTGCAAGGAATGACTAAACCCATACCTAAGGGAAATAAAATGGGCAGAAGAGGCCTCGGTTATAAGGAAACAGCATTATCTATGATGGGTGATTCTGGGCCACTTACATGGGATTATCGTGAGCACTTTGTCAGGGGGCCTCTCCAGCCCGGCACATTAGCTCCAGAACCGGTGCAGCCAAGAAGGGATATAGTTTGTCCAATTGCCAGTCCACCTTCCCTGCCAGGAAGGTCAAATGGTGACATGCTCGACTACAGTCAGGCCTTGCAAAGGATCTTTTCTGAAGAAGATCGCCAGAAGCAGCGAGAGGTTCGGCTCGTACAGTGGAGGCCGAAGAAGCAACCCGCGGTTAAAATGCAAAAAGTGGGGAGCTCTTCGATTGTTTTCTCTTGGTCTCCCTCACGCTTCCAATCTATCTTGCAACAAAGGGAGCCCATACCCCGTCTTCCTCCTGTCATGATAAATCCAACCATCATCAATCCACCGGAGATTCAATTCATCCCTTGTGCTCGCGGGAAGTGCCCGCGTATTGATCTGTCCACTCTACTCACTCCTCTCTCCCACAATGCTCAGCTCCATGAGATGTGGTTGTCTTCTGCTGATCCTTTCTCCAATCGCATCCTTTCCGAGATGTTCCCCATGCAGCTCCCACCTCCTCCGTCTTGCTGCATAGTCTCTACTGATCTCCAAAAAAAAATGTCAAATTTAAAACGGAGATTTCAGTGGAAGATTACGCTGTCCTGTCTCCATTCTCCTCCTCCCAGGGGCACGAGTCCCCTGCTCCTTCCCTTCCACTAAGCCTTCTCTCCCCTAGGTTAGGATTAGGGTCTAGTGAGTCTAAGGAAGTAGAGTCAGTTAGGTCTAGAGAAGTAGGGTCTTGTTCTAGGGCATCCAACCCTTCCCATTCTGAGCCGCGCTCGCTTGCGCATCCTTCCCGATCTGTTCCTGATAGGTTCTTGCAAGATTTGGCTCAGCGATGTCATGCTCTTCTGAAGTGTCCGGAATTCGTCGCCACGGCGATTATGATTGAAGATGAAGAGGAAATAGAAGGGGAATGGAGCGACGACGGATTAGGCGTCTATGAGGTTCTGGATGAGAAGGATCCAATAGATGAAGATAGCAACGTAGATGACACTGCCGACTTGTATGCACAAGGATTAAAGAGATTCGACCAGCCGTCGACGGCAGTGGATGAACCTACAAAGGAAATCAACTTGGGAACAGAAGAAGACCCAAGGCCTATCATTATTTCAGCTGATCTCCCGCCGCAGGTAGAAGAAGATCTAATTAAGGTTCTAAGGGAGTACATCGATTCTTTCGCCTGGTCTTATGAGGACATGCCAGGTCTTGACCTCTCCTTAGTGGAACATCGACTCGTGCTTAAACCAGGGGCAACACCTGTTAAACAAAAGTCAAGAAGATTTCACCCCCACATGGCCTTAAGGATCAAAGAAGAAGTCGATAAGTTATACAAGGCCAAGTTCGTCAGAGTAGTCTTATATCCCCAGTGGGTGGCGAACATAGTCCCTGTTCTCAAGAAGGATGGAAAAGTGCGCATATGCATTGATTTCAGGGACCTAAATAAAGCATGTCCAAAAGATGATTTCCCACTACCTCATATAGACGTCCTAGTGGATAACACTACCGGGTATGAAGCTCTGTCGTTTATGGATGGGTACTCGGGCTACAATCAAATCCGTCTCGCTCCGGAAGATCAAGAGAAAACTTCCTTCACCACGCCCTGGGGCACGTATTGTTATGTGGTTATGCCGTTTGGGTTGAAGAACGCAGGTGCCACCTATCAAAGGGCGATGATGGCCATTTTCCACGACATGATGCACATATACATGGAAGCTTATGTGGATGACATCTTGGTGAAGTCAAGGACAAAAGAAGAACACCCCTCTAATCTGGCTAAGGTGCTGCAGAGAGCCAGGGAGTATAAGCTTAAAATGAATCCGAAGAAGTGTGTATTCGGAGTCTCTTCAGGGAAGTTGCTAGGGTTCATAGTAAGCAAACGGGGGATCCAGATTGATCCTAATAAAGCACAAGCCGTCATGGACATGCCTCCGCCGAAGAACATTACGGAACTTCGATGATTGATTGGTAGACTGCAATTCATTAGGAGATTCATATCTCAACATTCTCAAAGGTGCCGCCCGTTCTATGAATTGCTTAAGGCAGGGGTCAAATTCTAATGGAATCAAGATTGTCAAAAGGCCTATGAGGACCTCAAAGAGTACCTGTCCAATCCCCCAGTTTTGCAACCTCCTATCCCTGGGAAACCCCTAATCCTATACATCTCGGTTATTGAGGACTCCCTAGGGGCGGTCTTGGCACAAGTGGATGATGAAGGGAAAGAGCGGGCTGCGTACTACCTCTCTCGGTTGTTTAACCCAGCTGAATCCAAGTACACCGCTATGGAGAAGACTTGTGCCGCCTTAGTGTGGGTAGCTCAGAAGCTTAAACATTACTTCCTCGCCCACCCAGTTAGGTTGATCTCTAGAATGGACCCGATCCATTATCTCCTAGAAAAGCCCGTCCTTTCTAGTAGGTTAGCTCGCCGGCAGAGCTTCCTCTCTCAGTTTGACATCACCTTTGTCGTTCAGAAGGCAGTCAAGGGATATGCCATTGCTGAGCATCTCGCACATCTTCCCATTCCTCATACCGATTCCATTCAGGACGATTTCCCTGATGAGCATCTCTCTGTCCTTTCTCATCATCCCTTTTGGTCTCTGCACTTCGACGGTGCACTCAACTCCCAAGGCCAAGGGATTGGGGCTGTCTTGCTTACTCCAGAGGGAGTAACCATCCCCTTCGCTTATCAACTTCGCTTCCCTGCTACCAATAACATCGCTGAGTATGAGGCTCACCTGGCCGGCTTGAAGCACGCCTATCTCCTAGGCGCGCGTTATTTGAACATTATAGGAGACTCTCAGCTCGTCCTACGGCAAGTTCTGTCAACTTACCGTACTCGTGACCCTAAGCTCAAACCTTATCAAGATTTGGTCACGCTCCTCGCTAAGCGATTCCGTAAGCTCATCTATATCCATACTCCTCGTTCTTTAAACATTCTAGCTGATGCTTTGGCATCCCTTGCTTCCTCCTTATCCTTCCCCCTCAGTCGTAGTACTGAGACCATCGTCGTCCAGAGATTGGACGCACCCTCCATTCAAGATCCTTGGTTCATCACCCTCAGGAAATTTGTAGAGGCGAAAGTTGAGAAGGAGGATCTCAAGGAAGTTTCATTAACAGAACTAGAGGAGATTCTGGACGAAGAGGAATTACCTTGGTATCATGAAATCGAATTATTTTGCAAAGAAGGGTCGTTCCCAGAAGGGGCAAAGGCTGAGTAGCGTAAAGCAATAAGAAGAGCCGCCGCAAGGTACACTATCATTGCGGGAGAACTATATAGGCGCGCTACTAATGGAATGCTCATGAGATGCTTGGATGATGTAGAAGCTTGGAAAGTGTCTGAGGCAGCCCATTCAAGTGAGTGTGGAGGTCATGTCAATGGCCAGGCTCTAGCAAAGAAGATCCTTAGGCAGGGCTACTATTGGCCCACTCTAGAGGAAGATTGCTCCCTCTATGTCCGGAGGTGTCTTAAATGCCAACTCCATGCTGATAAAATTCACTCTCCAGCTTCATCCCTCCATCCTATGACTGCTCCTTGGCCGTTCTCTATGTGGGCTTTCGACGTCGTCGGCCCACTCGGTGATCCTAATTCTCAGATCAAGCAGAAATCTTTCATCCTCACCGCCACTGAGTACTTCACCAAATGAGCCGAAGTCGAGGCGTACGCAGAGATCAAAGCTACAACGGTGTGCCGCTTTATCATGAAGAATATCATCTCGCGGTTCGGAGTACCAAGTAGCATCATCACCGACAACAGACCCCAGTTCATCTCCCAAGAGCTTAAGGACCTATGTAAGAAGTTCAATATTGCACTGCATCATTCATCTCCATATTATCCTCAAGGCAACGGTCAAGCCGAGGCCACTAATAAAACCCTTCTTAAAATCATTAAGAAAACATGCGAAGCACATAAGTTTTCTGATTGGCCTGAAAGATTGGTGGAAGCTCTGTGGGCTTACCGCACCTCCGTCCGCACCCCTACGGGACAAACTCCCTACTCTTTAACTTATGGGATGGAGGCGGTGCTCCCATATGAGATCTTAATCCCTTCTCTTAGAGTGCAGCTCGATAAGGAACTTAATCTCGATGAACGTCGAGAGGCGTTGCTGGTCTAGCTAGAACTCTTAGATGAGAAGAGGATGAATGCGGCCGATCACGTTTCTGTTTATCAAAAGAGGGTTTCGCGCTATTTTCAAAAGAAGGTAATCGAACGAAAATTTTGTAAGGGTGAAATTGTTTTGAAACGTAAATTCATTCGGTCTGCAGGTCCTAGGTCCAAGTTGCAACCTAACTGGGAAGGGCCGTTTGTAATAAAAGAAGCTTATCCAGGGAATGCTTATTGTTTAGTAAACGCGGAAGGTGAGGAGCTCTCTCACCCGTGGAATGGGTTGTATCTTAAGCGTTTCTTTCCTTTAAAAATCTAAAACCATGTGCTTTTCCGGCAATAAGAAATGCCTCCCTATCTTCAAAAGAGAGTCTTGAGTAAGGCAAACACACACTACACGACGCCCCTGGTCAGGTTCCTTGTTTAAAAAGACACCATTTTTCCTTGGCCATGCTTTGGGGGAAAGTCAAAGTCCCTGTCCGTTTCATTCTTCGGCTGCATCCAGGGGCAAGGAGTAAATAAGAAGGAGACAACCAATCCAAACTCCCTAACGAGAAGAGGTCTCAAATAGGGGCAAGTCCATTATGACCTGACTCCACAAGAAAGAAAAGAAAAGAAAAGAAAAGGAGTGCTCTTTACCATGAAATCAAAAGCATCATCTCAAGGTCTGTGAATGAATTCTCAAAAGCTCCAAAAGAAAAAGAAAATTAGGCATGACAAGAGTGGCAGTACAGTTCCCCGCGGGACGTTATGAGCTCGGTCGCATGCATGCCTAAGTGGATAAAGGTTCGATGACGGACATAAAAAAGTCCCGGCACAACAGACCAAATCTCTAATAAGGTTGCACGGTGAGGGAATCAAGTTCTAAAAACTTCCATATCTGGCCTAAGCTTACCCCCATGTTCTTTTTTCTTTTAGGACTGAGACGAGTACCCTAGGTATGGCGTTGGTAAAAACACCGTCACAATGACCAGGTCTCGGCCAGGGGTTGTCACACTATTTGCACGCCGGTCTCGAGGCTCAAGCTAAAAACAAGGGAGATCTCCTGTTGCTAGAGAGGCACTGGTGTTTCGAAATCCAAAAACAACAAATATGTTTCAAAATCCAAAAATATCAAATATTTCTCAAAATCCAAAAACATCAAATATGTTTCAAAATCCAAAAAAACATCAAATATTTTCAAAATCCAAAAAAACAACAAATATTTTTTTCAAAAATTCAAAACATTTAATATTTTCCAAAACCCCAAAAATACCATCATATGCATAGCATGCATCGCATTTTCATTATGTTTCCGCTTGTTTAATAAGGCTCCACCCCTTGATCAAATATCAAGAAACGGTCATTATCTAACTTGCTTCAAGGCAAGGGGTTGAGTCTAAGAACAGAGCTAACTTGTTTCATGTCTAAGTGTGTGCAGAGTACAGGAACAAGCCCAAAAGCAAAAACATTCACAACTATGCAGGTTCAGAGTGTGTAACGCACCAGCATCAGACCGTTACAGTCATGTAACGGGCCCATCTCTGACCGTCACTTCCTTCAGGCATGGGCCTTCGTCCTTTCGTTGAACCATCATTATGACGGTCTGGGAGTCTACCGTTACTTAAAAATAACGGCTCAAGACACATCCGTCATATCCTTCAGAGACTGGGCTCTTATTACTCCGATTCTGACGGCCTGTCGCAAGACCGTTATTTCCTTATAACGGTCCATTGCACATCCGTCATATCCTCCAGAAGCCCCATCTGTTTATATCATTCTAGCCTTCCACATGATGGAATTCGAGATCATTTAACTAGGGCAATCTTATCTCACTCAAGCAAAGATTAATGAAATATAAATCTTGATAAAATCAAATTTGATTGTCAATAACATAAATATCTCTCATAAACAAAAAGAAAATCAAGGTACATTCAACTTCTTATCCGCAAGAGGGCGGATTCTTCTCAACTCTTTCAAGTAATCTCGGCGTGTTTCGTCGTTCTCTTCAACTTCTGCTTGCCACGGACGCACCTTGCTGATCTCCCACATGGTCAGCGCGTTCCGGATCGCTCTTTCATCTTCCTCGGTCCCCATCTTCCTAGGTAGAAGGGGAGGGTAGTGTGATAGTGAAGAAACGCTGATTCGAGGTGATCCAATCTGAAGGTGGCATCGGTGCGGGTTGTAGATCGCCATGGTAGTGTTCCCTACTAGCTGGAGGTCGAGGCCTTGGCGCCGCGGTATTTTGAGAAGAGCATTTCGGAGGACTCTTGGTCGCATGATGAACTTGTCCATTGGTAAAGTGTTGAAGAAGAGGCGCCATTCATCCCGAGTTTTCTTATCCGCTGTCTTGCATTCAACCTGAGGAGAATATCCAAATGCCCCTCCAATAAAGAAGAGAGGGTGGCTCCCGAAGAGTTGGCTTGCAGAAGTTATGTCTTCCTTAGGAAGAAATTTGACTCTCAATCCTATCCAGCACTCAAGGAGTATCATGGAACCAAACAAAAGCCCTCCTAGGCACGCCGAGCTTAGTCCTTCATAGAGGTATGAGAGGACCGCTTGAGAGATAGACATACCCCACCACAGCCCGCTAATAATACCAAGGTTTTGGATATCTAAGAGGTGGTCGGTAGTGGTAAAAAGAAAGACTCCATACAAGCAAACCGCTACCGCCTTGGCTATTGCTTCATGTCTCTCCCACTTATTTTTACAATGAGACACTATCCATTGGGCCAAGGGTATCAGGTGAACGTGGTGTGGGCTGATCATGGTCCTCACGTCCTTCGGGTTATGAATGAAGTCACTTAAAATTAAGGACGGGTCAATAGGCTCTATTGTGTAGCAAACCCGGTCCTCATCCCCCACCTTGGTCTTAGGAAGGGCTAGGTAGGTTTCTACCTCCTCCAATATGACGGTTGCTTCGAAGGAAGGAAAGATGAAAGTATGAGTTTGTGGATGCCATAATTCCACAAGTGCTGAAAGGCTTGGCCAATCGAAAGACAATTTCTGGAAATTCTTGCCTAAAACCAAGAGAGGTTGGAGGTGCCATGCTTTGAGGATGGATGTGACCTCTATGGGAAGTGCCTTTACCATGGGAGCCACCCACTTTAGATTGGAATAACACCTTGGGCTGGGAAGGGGCTTGAGAAAAGAAAGGAGGAAGTCATGAAAAGAACAAGTGCAGCAAAATTCTGAACTTTGGATGAAGTTATAAGTACTTACCACCCTTTGGACGTTAGAACTTAAGTGCTTGGGAATTGAGGTTAGCCGTTGGAGCTCTCCATGTTCCTTCCTTGCAGCTTTAGGGCCGGTGTGGGCTTTCTCCTCCATAGCCATCACCTCAAAGCTCCTCTTCATCATGTTTTCTGCCCTTTGGAGGAGCTCTTCAAACCCTAGAACAGGGGTTTTAGCAAAGCTACGATTTTGATTAAGGTTTTAAGTTGCCAAGGCTTGTATTTAACTTTGGAAGGGTAAGACTCGGGCTAGAAGGCTTTATCTTTAATTAGGATAAGTCCTAGCGATGGTTTAAGTGGCTAAACCTCGGGTTTTTAGTTATCTCGGCTCAATCCGATTCGGATTGCGACCCAGACTCTAACGGTCCATCGTATGGCCGTCACTCCACTCTAACGCGCCAGCACTCGACCGTCGCATTCTCTGTGGGTTTCAGTTCCCCGAATCATGTTCTGTGGAGAGTAACGGTCTAAGGGTCTAGCGTCGCTTCCTGTAACGCTCTGTTCCTGAGCCGTCACATTCTCAGCCACTTGGTTCTTTCTCTTCTGGGCTAAAACGCTTCCTGACGGTATTGCTTCTGACCGTCTCTTGATTCTGACGCATCCCTTTCGGACCGTCACATTTTCCTGCTAGTTGCCCTGCCCAACTAACGTTCTGCCATGATCAACGGTCTGACCCTTGGCCGTTATTTGCCTCTGACGCACCATCAATTGGCCGTCGCTTATCCTGAAGCCCCACAGCCCGTGTGGGCCTCTGATGATTAACGGTCTCTCACCAGAGCGTCACTTGCTTATGACGGTCCGATCTTAGACCGTCACTTGCTCTGCTGCTGGGTTCAAGCTATTCCTTTAAACCCTTGACTAGACCTGGCGGTCTTTCACATTTGTACACCTCATCTTCTTCCCATTTTCATATATGCATACATGCATACACCTCATCTCATTCATCCATTCACGCTCGCATTAAATTAAAATAGAAAAATGAAAAAGATAATTTCATTCCATTTTTTTACCAAAGATTCTATACAAATAAAAAAAGAAAACATAAGAAAAGGCATCATTCGGCCGGCTTATCAGCCGGGCCACCATCATCCTCCCCCTCCTCAGGTCTCCTCGCGGGTGGTGGTGCTATGGAAGCACTCTCCTCCTACTGCCCTCTCTCTGCCCTCTCATTTCTCCGCTGAGCGGAGGAGCTGACGAGGAAATCCCCTACTGAGCCGCTAGGGGCAGCGCTCCTATGTACCCCACTCTGGGAGGCGCTCCGCTCTGGTCCCCGGCCAATCATCCGCACCGTCCGCTCCAATGTCCGTAGCTCGATCTTCAGTGTGAAGATTTGACGCCGCGTCTCCCGTGCCTCGGTCCGGTAGCGATCCAAGTCGGCCTTCCCGATCCGAAGCTCCTCCACCTCAGCTCGCGCCTGCGCTAACTCCTTCCGGAGTTGTTCCATCTCTGGATCATCTGGCCGTCGCAGGGTCTCCGCTCTCTGCCGGGCCATCTCTGCCCGTACCAGCTCCGTCTCCGCTCGGGCTCGATCAGTCTCGGCCCTGCTTCTCTCTACCTCGGCTACTGCTGCTGCTAGATCCCTCGCCTATAGATTGCATTTCACATCATTAGTCATAAAGCATTTAATCATGCATAATCATAAGTTTTTTAGTCTCTTACCCGCTCCGCGAGGGTGGCCTCCGCCTCCTCGGCCCGGGCGACCGCCCGAGCAAAGTCAGCCTCCTGCTCAGCCCTGCCTCCCGCAGGCTGTGAGGAAGACGATGGGGCATCCGGTCCAGCACGTTGGGCTCCCTCAGCCCGCTGCATTTAGAAGTCATAAGTTAGTTGACATTTGCATTTGCATCATGAACATCATTCCATAAATCATAAGCATTTAAGCATTTAGTCTCACCAAGAGCTCCAGGGTAGACCGGTACCCATCCCGCTGTTGTATGGTGGAGTGGAGTAGCCCTTCTAGCTCGGCTATCCGTCCTTCTGGATCTAGCTGCATTTAGAAAGCATAAGTCAGCATCCATCATCTTGCAGGTTCATATAGAAAGGTTTTTAGGTTTAGAATTGCATACCGGTTGTCGGGTACCTCGGTATACCCGGTCGCCGTAGTATCGAGCGAAGGCCTTCAGGTAGGCCTCATCGCTCTCGTCCCGCTCTTTCACGGCCCTGCCTCGCTGCCTCCAGTCGAGGACGTACTTCGCCTTCCGGGCGCGCCAATCCACACTCCCACTGATGCCCCTTGCCGATTTGCCTGGGCGGTCATCGTTGCGATGCGGAAAGGTCACCTCGGGCTGGTGTAGTCCCCGAGTCCGCAGGATCAGCCTATAGTGCAGAGGCTCGATGATATGGATGCAATGCAACCATATGTCTCGCCCCCGGTACGATAAGGACGCCTCCACCCACGGCTGTCCTGTGTAGCCCTCGCTGCGGTACGGGGTCCATCTCACCTGAAAGCATTTCATTCATTTGTCAGCATTTGTCAGCATTTGTCAGCATATAGAAGCATATAGAAATCATTTTGAGTCTCGGGCTTACCGATGTATGCGGGTAGGAGTCCAGGTCGTCCTGGATCGTCCGGGTCAATCTGAGGATCGATCCCATGTCCTTCGCCACCGACCATCGCCTCGCGATTGGTATGAGGCCGGGATGGAGTAATGCGCCTCTCCCAATGCCCGGGAGGTACATGTAGCTCCAGACCTGCATTTAGAAATCAAGTCAGTCGAATCATTTGCATAAGCCATTTTGCATAAATCATTGCATAATCATAATCATGGCATAATAGAAAGCATTTAAAGTGCATTTACCTGTAGGAAGGGCGAGAAGCCGCCTAGCATCGTCTGTCGATCCGTGGTGCTCAGGGAGTCGAACAGGAATGCTAGTACCGCTGCCCCCCATGCATACTTCCTCACTCTGCTCAGATCCTCTATCAGCGGCAGCAATCTGCAGCTGATGACATCTGCCCGAGTCGCGAACAGGAGCTTCCCGAACAGTAGCATCAGGAAGCGCCTGAGCACTCTATCTCCCTCTGCTCCTGCCTCTGCCGCCACGCGAGGGCGCACCTGGTCGACCACCCTGCCCAGATGCTCCTCCAGCAGCTCTCCTACGGTGATTGCCGCTCCCCTCAATCCCAAACTCTCCTGCAGCACCGATCTCGCGAGCTGGGAAGAGGACTGCCCCGGCCTGATCAGATCTAGCCCGAGCAGCTGCTGTGCTATCTCCCGGTAGTCCCCGTACGTCCATCCGGTCACTGCGGAGCCGTGGACTCTCAATCCTGTAATCCTCGCTATGTCTTCCAATGTGGGGATCATGTGGCCCCACGGGAAGATGAAAGCTCGGCTGATCGGGTCCCATCTCTTATGCAGTGCGTATAGCAGTGGCGTGTCCATCCGGATCACCTCGATGCTGAGCACCTCGGCGAATCCCATCTCGGCGAGTCTCTCTCTCTGGTAGTCGGGCAGTGCCTGGTACACCGCCCGGATCTGAAGCCAGGAGATCCGTGATCTCCTCTTTCCCTGCATTGCATGTAAGATCATCAATTAGTCAAATTTTCCATCATATAAATCATTGCATAAACATTCAGAATTGAAAACAAAACAAAAATTTGAAAATTAAAAACCCTAAAAAATAGCTTAAGTCCCTGGCAGGAGTGACGGTCCTGGGATGGGGCGTCACTTGCGTGTGACGGCCTGGTCCTGGAGCGTCAGGGGAGTGACGGTCTCTGGTAGGACCGTCACATTTGGCTGTGTTTGGGAACTTTTTCCCTGCATTCTCATGGTCCCCCTTGTTGGCCAAATGGCCTACAATGGCTCCTAGTGGGTTCGTAGACCCATTTCTACCCTCATTCCCCGCATGCACACATGAATTAAGAACATAAAAATCAAAAAAATGGAATTTAGGGCGGGCGGCCTACCTCACGGTCCGTGCCTCTCTTCCTCTTCTTCTCCGGTTCCTTTGGTTCTTCTGCGCCTTGTGGAGCTTCTCTTAGGTCCTCCTCGACCGTAGGGACTTCTTCTTCTTCTGTTTGGCTTCCCCTCGTCGGTTGGTCCTCTTCTACCGGTGGGATTACCTCCCGTTCAATCCGGCGGCGAAGCCACCGTATAGCCATTCTTTTCCCCCTCTCTCTCTTCTTTGGTGGCGGCTGGGGTGCCTCGTCGCCGGCCATTGGAATGGTGGGGGTGGAATCGTCGGAGCTCTCGGGGTTTTTTGGGTTTTTGGTTGATTGGAACGGAATGAACGGGCCGTGACCGTTCGGTTGTTTTTTTTTGAAATCTCAGGAAATGTGACGGTCTATCGACCGGCCGTCACATCCTCCTGACGCTTCTGTTTGAGGCCGTTACATGTGTTGAACTGCTTTATCGAAGAATGTGAACCGCCTTGATTATGACGGACTAGGTGTGATCCGTTACTTGATGTGACGCCCCTACATCTGACCGTTATATGCTTGCAAGTTTCTTTATGAATTGGAAGGTCTAATTGATGCTTGAACAAACCCTATTGTCTATATGATGTTCCTATTTGATGCTTCTTATGGTTATGCCTAATTCTTATCATGATTATTGTCCGGCTAACCTATCTTTCATGAAAGGGTTATGAACCAAAGTCATACTTGGCCTTCCGTCAGGCAGGTAAGTCAGGTATTGTATATCATTCCCTCATTCCCTTAATGCATTACTATATGTTATTTATGATATATTACCTCGAGAATCGGCTGGTCATTCATGTGTCCTGGGATTTGATGTTCCCCTTAAACAAAAATGATGATGATCTAAGTTCACATGTTTAATCGTTGGATAGGCCGTTAGATTGAAAATTTTGGGGACGATGGTTTTGTCTTGCACACCGTGGTTACAGATAGTGTCCTGACTCTGATTACTCCAATCTAGCAATATTATTCTCGAGTATTTGCTATTTTATCTTTCTTTGCATTTGTCTTGAAGATTTCTTTTTCCTTTAGCCCAACATGCATCTTCACATTTTTGAGCATTCATGAAGCTTCGTCTGTTCAAGATATCTCAGTGATGGTGAACAGCTGTGTTCTTAATCCCGAATAAGGAGAATCATTCCATTCTGAATTAGAAAGTTTCCTTCGATTTGCTCGCTTGATCTGGTTCGCTGAAGATTCCTGTCTGGAGTTTAGTCTCTTTCCTTTCCGTTGCCTCCGGTGGCTAGCCGTGTTTCCTTTCCTTAGTTAATTAATTCCTCCAGACTTGCATCCTTTGGTTGGCTATTTCCTTGTGATCAATTTGAAGTTTTCCAGAAAATTCTTGTCGCTTGTTGGTAAAGAACGGGTGTCGTTTACCTTAACGCCCTCTTTTTGATACACTCCGCTTCATCTCCGCTTCACCTCCATGTCCCATTTCACTTCCGCTTCACCTCCGCTCGCTCCCCTGCAAAGAGGACGTTAAGGAGGGGCATCTGTTGACACCCGTTTTATACCCATAAGTCGGGTCATCTCCTTATTCATTCAATATGATGCTCCGAGTTGTTCGCTCTTCTTCGAGTCTCCTGATCAGTTGAAACCTGTTTCTTGGGTCTTTTCCTGGATTTAGATTTGGCTCTCGGTGGCATTTTCGTTGGATAAAGCTTAGCAAAGCCCTTCTCTTCTTTCTTGAATCTCAATGCTAAATAACGGTCCCAGACAGGTGCGTCACTTCCTTCTGACGGATGGATCCTAGACCGTTACTCTTTGAAGAGTCCTAAGGCTTAAGGCCACGTGTTCAGTGCTTATCCTTTTAAATCCACGTTGATAAATACGGTTTGTCGTGGAGCCGTTATTTCCATATAACGCCCTATGCCTTGACCGTCATTTCCTTGAAGAGTCCAGCTTGTTGGGGCTTCTTTCCGTTGATCTTATCTCTTTGGGTAAAGTTGAAAGTAACGGATGTTCCTTGATGCGTTACTTCCAAGTGGCGGTCTATCGTGCAGCCGTTACTTCTTTCCGGGAGTCCTGGCAGTTCAGGCCTTTTCTCTGCTACTCCGTGTTTGAGATAAGAACGTGGATTGACCTTATCTCTTTCTAATCCGATCCTCAGGACTTCCCGTTTGTTTCTTTGGACTCTTGGTGATATTATCCTCAAGGATTTGCTAAGACTTATCCCTTTTTCCTGCTGAATTATCCTCTACTCGACCTACGAGTTTTGAGGGTCTATAAATAGAACCCTTGAATTCATGGCCAAAGGAGGAGGAGATTTTAATTCACGACGAAGTGCTGCCGAACCCAGGAGCCATCTTCATCCAGGAGGAGTTGCTTCCCACGTCCATCCATCTTCCAGTCAAGGGAGTACTTTTGTTTTGATCTTTCAAGTTCATCTTTGCATGCTTGAGTTCTTCCTTGGTCTTTTTAAACAAAGCATTGTCCCTCCTCCTCCTCCACGTTTTTCACTGTTGTTTAAGCATATAAACATCCTCCCAACTTTTAAAAACGCCCAGAGGGGTTAAAAAACCAAAACTCCCCGGTAATTCCCTCTCCTTTTGATGTTCTTAAATTCTTTAAGAATTGATGCTATGCTTGCAAAGAGGGCTGATTGAGGTTGTCTTGTCTTGTCTTTCTACTTCTTTGGCAGGTTTACAGGTTCATTAGCACGAGGCCCAAGTCTTCTAGCCGGCTGGAAGAGTTGGAGTTAAAAGAATTCAAGCTTTACTACTGCAGGTTATCTGACGGTCTGGTGAAGGAGCGTCACTTTCTTCTGGCGGTCTAGGGTGCAACCGTTACTTCAAGCGACGCACGGGTCTCTGGCCGTTACTTCCAAGCCGATCTGCAGGCTTTCCTTGGTTTTCTCTCCCGTGGGCGGGTGCTTCATCCACCTATTTCCAAGGTATATTCGAGTCTTTGACTTGTGTTTACTTTGGTGGCGATCACATCTTTCCTTAGTACTGGGCAATAGCTATTTCCTTCATCACATCTTTATTTCCTTGCTCGTTCCACCCCCAGTGGTGTGTTTTTATTTACTCCTTGCTCCACGCCCCGGCGTGTGTTTTTCCTTTTTCCTTAGCGTAATTTGATTGAGATAGCATGCCCATGCTAGAGCTAGCTATGATTGCCTAGGTCCATGTTCACATGTTCATAGGTTTGAGCAGATCTTTGATTGCTTGTTTGTCATCTTGCCATATTACTTAGCAAACCTCATAAGTAAGATCAATGATAGGCAAATAAATATCAACAATAAGGTAACCAAGAATATCCTTAAGAATTGTGAAAAAGCTTAACCCTTCTTGTTCTACCTTTTTGGCAAAATAAATTATTTTGAGATAAACCAGAATAAGAGCCTATTCTATGGAATACCTTGTATGAGCAACCAAAGCGAATAGGATAATTTTCAGTGAGTTATACCAGTTTATCCAAGATTATCCCCCAAACAAACAGGCCCTAAGAGATTAAGCATGCTAGAACAAAATAATTGCATGGGGTGCATGGATTTGGACAACTTTATCATCTTTTTCTATTAGATGCAGGGATATGCATGTTATGAAAACCTAACTGCGCAAGTAGAGAAAAACATCAAATTCTCTAAGTATAGTGCATGAAATCATGAGGAAATTATGGACTTTTGTTCATAACTTGATGTTTAAGCCGTTCATGAGATAAACTATGTCTGGGATTGCTCCTAGAGTTCAAATTTCTGAATGGAAGTACACTCCCATTCCTTCGTGTCCTGCGTGGAACCAGCAACTTCCCGACCTTCTAACTCCTTAACCGCTTGGTCTAATGTCACGAAATTTGGAGGGAACTTAGGAGACATAAAGGAGAACAAATAACTCTAAAGGCTGGATATCAAATTACCTTTGCTAAGGTCCCTAAACCTTGGATTTTTGACAGACAAACACGTTTGTTCCTGTGTGTTCTACAGAGAAACAACTACTTCCAGATCCTCTAACTCCACAACAGATTGATCTCCTAACACAAAAATTGGAGAGTAGTAAGACAATACTAAAGGAAACAAAAAGTTATAAAGACTTAACCTATGATGATAACATCTTACCTTCGAACCACGTGCTCAAAACTAAGGTTTACGCAGGTTGATTATGGGCCCTATTTATAGGGAATGAATTAAGGCTGAAGGATTTGATAAAATTAGGAGTCCTAGAAGGGGTCAATTCGATCCCTTAAGAGTCCTAGACATATTCCCTCATTGGATAGCATCGATCCATGGTGATTGGGATGGTAAAAATCTCATTTTTCCACGCTTCTACAGATCTCATTTTCGGAAGCTAAACACGGTCATGGATGAACCGCCTTCATCAGAACGCAGTCTCACGATAGACCGCCTTCTCGTGTTTGATCCAAAAAAATCTGATTTTCCTTATTTATCCGCTATTTATCCCTAATTAGCCTATTTATTCTTTTTAAATCTGAAAATAGCCCTAATTACGTCTCTAAAAGTGGGCTTGGGCCTAAAAGCCTAAGAATTGGGTTTATGGGCCTAGTTTAAGTGGGCTTAACCCTTTGGTTAATATAGGGCCTTCAAATTAATTCAATTAGTCCATAATTCATTTAATAACCTATTAAGTCTTTTTAAATGCTTGATAATTTTATTTTAATTCCTGAAAATTCTAGAAAAATGTAGGTAATTATCAGGGTTGTTACACCCTCCCCCACTTAAAAAGAATTCGATCCCCAAATTCATTGCATGGGTTTTATGGAGAGTATACTTACAATCAAATAGTTCCGAGAATCTCTTATGCATAGCTTGTTTTGTTTCGCATGGCGCCTCTTGATCTGTATTTTTATTCCATCGAACTTTTACCACGGGAATGGTCTTGTTCCGAAGTTGACGCACTTCTCGATAAATTATTTTGATTGGCTTTTGCTTGTACATCAAATCCTTTTGAATCACCAAGTCGTCATGAGTTACAACATGGAATGGGTCATAGACATACCTTTTTAGCATCGAGATAGGAAATACATCATGTATCCCAGATAATTGAGGGGGCAAAGCTATCCGATATGTGACCTTGCCAACCCTTTCAAGAATTTCAAAAGGGCCAATAAACCTCGGAGTGAGCTTTCCTTTTATGCTAAATCTTCGAATATCTCGACCTGGAGAAACCTTAAGAAATACATGATCTCCTACTTGGAATTCCAGGTCTCTCCTTCTATTGTCAGCATATGACTTTTGTCTATCTTGAGCTGTCTGGAGTCTTTCTCGAATAAGCTTCACTTTCTCAGTGGTTTCTAGGTGAGTTCAGGGCCTAGAAATTATTTTTCCCCAACTTCATTCCAGCAAATAGGTGAGCGGCAGCTCCTTCATATAGAGCCTCAAAGGGTGCCATTTGGATACTAGCTTGATAGCTATTGTTGTAGGCAAACTCCACTAGAGGCAAGTGATCGTGCCAGCTCCCACCGAAATCAATTGCACAGGCCCTGAGCAAATCTTCTATTATGTGATTTGTTCTTTCAGTTTGGCCATCCGTTTGTGGATAAAAAGTACTGCTGAAATTGAGTCGGGTCTCCTGTGAGTGTTGCAGACCCTTCCAGAATTATGATGTGAAACAAGGGTCTCGATCAGAAATAATCGTAACAGGGACTCCATGTAGTTTAACAATTTCTTTCATGTTTAAGGCTACTAGAATATCCACAGACCATCTGCTCTTAATTGGTAGAAAATGTACAGATTTTGTCAATCAGTCTATGATCATCCAAATACCATCATGTCCACCTCTTGTCTTTAGCACACCCATGATGAAATCCATCCCTATGCTCTCCCACTTCCATTTGGGAATTTCTAAGGGATGTAGTTTTTCAGCGGGCTTTAAATGTTCCGTCTTGACTTGCTGACAAGTGAGGCAGCGTGATACAAAGTCTGCTATTTCTCTCTTCAAGTTGGGCCACCAGAAATTCCTTTTTAAATCTTGGTACATCTTAGTAGCACCAGGGTGAATCGTATATCTTAATTTATGAGCTTCTTCCATAATCAATTTCTTAGTTTCGGCATGATCCGACAGACAAATCTGACCTTTAAATAATAATCTTCCATCAGTTGAGACAGAAAAATATGGCCGTTGATCAATATTGGTTTTAATCTCCACCAAAACAGGGTCATCTTCTTGCAATTTAACTAGATATTCTATGAATGTGCGTTGTGACTAGATATTGGCAATCATTCACCCTTCTTCCTTTTTATCAATATCTAGATTCAAATGAACAAAGTCTTCTATAAGATAGGTCATACCTTTCCTGAGACTTGATAGAGTTGCTAGTGGCTTTTGACTGAGCACGTCGGCTACAACATTTGCTTTGCCAGGATGGTATTGTAAAGAGAAATCAAAGTCCTTGAGATACTCATGCCATCTTCGTTGCCTCATATTTAACTCCTTTTAGGTGAAAAGATACTTCAGACTTTTGTGGTCCGAAAATATAGTGAATTTTTCCCCATAGAGATGATGTCGCCATAGTTTTAAGGCAAAAATAACAGCAGCTAATTCTAGATCATGCACTAGATAATTTTCTTCATGTTGCTTCAACAACCTCGAAGCATAGCAAATTACCTTTCCATGTTGCATAAGGACACAACCAAGTCCAATGCCTGATGCATCTGTGTAGACTTCAAAGCCATCAGCCTCGACAAGTAATGCCAGAACAGGTGCAGTGGTGAGATGTTCCTTGAGAGTAAAGAAACTATCTTCACAATCTTTCGACCATATAAAAGGATTCTCCTTTCTTGTGAGCCTAGTCACAGGGACAACAATCTTTGAGAAATCATTGATAAATTGCCGGTAATAACTAGCCAGACCAAGAAAACTTTTGACTTCAGATACCGTTGTTGGTCGGCTCCAATTCTTGACAGCTTTTGTCTTAGAAGGATTCACAACGATACCTTCCTTTGAAGTAATGTGGTCAAGGAATGAGACCTCTTTTAGCAAGAACTTGCATTTACCGAGCTTCGCGTAGAGTTGGTGTTCTCTCAGTGTTTGCAAAGCTATTCTTAAATGCTCTTCATGTTCCTCCTTGGTCTTGGAATATATTAAGATATCATCGATGAATACGACCACAAACTGGTCGAGATAAGGCCTGAAGACATTATTCATCAGTTGCATAAATGCTGCAGGGGTATTGGTTAACCTGAACGGTGATGGACAACAAACACTCATCGTTAAAAATGCCGTGCCAGAATTTCAAAAATATACCGCACTCACTCACTGGATTTTGAATTAGAGTAAAGTGATGAATACGGGTCGATCCCACGGAAAAGAAAAATTTTCTTTTAAGGAAGTTGAAAAACTATTATGTTTTGAAAAGTCAAATTTTTGAGTGAGTTTTGAAAATAGAAATTAAAGTGTGAAATATAATTTCTTGAAATTAAATCTACCTAAATAATATTAGAGGGTTGAGAGGAGAAGATTGGGAGAGATAGAAAGAGAAAGAGAGATAGGAGTGCAATGGAAATTTAACTTTTATTGCTAGAAAGTGAACGGGCAAGATCTATGAAAATAAAAATTACAACCAACAAAAACTAAAGAACAAGGGAAGAAAAGAGAGCCAGAAAAGTAGAAGAGTGACGCCGTCCAATCACCTCGCCGAGCCTTTGAATGGATCGCACCGCCTTGGAGATAAACGCCTTGAGAGGACCGAAGAAGAGAACTTCCTCCTTGGAAATTTAGAAGAATATAGAAGAGGAGGGAGATAGAGTAGAGGAGGAAGATTAAAATCTAAGAAAAATAGTAAAATAAAAATAAAAATAGAGCAAGAGAAAATTGAAATAGCTTTAAAACAAAGAGGAATCAGAAGATGAAGAAGAAGAAGAAGTTGAAGATCTTGAAGAGAGGAAGACCTTTTGTGAAGAGGGTAGAGGGAGAAAATGATCAGAAGAGGGATAAAAAGTGAGAAGAATAGAGAAAAACGTAAATATAGAAAAACATGAAAATTGAACTTTGAAAACTAAATTATAACTTGAAAACTAAGTAGAATTGGAAGAAGAGGGAGAAGAAGAAAATCTAGAACCTTGAAAAATGAAGAACTTTTCTAAAAAGACTAAAATGAAAAAAAGAACATAAAAGTATGAAAAAGGCTAGAGAACAGAAAAAAACGTAAGTATAGAAAAATGTGAAAATTGAACTTTAAAAACTAAGTTATAACTTGAAAACTAAGCAGAATTAGAGGAAGAGGAAGAAGAAGAAATTGTAAAACTTAAAAAAAATAACTTTTATGAAGATAGCATAATGAAAAGAAGAACAGAGAGGAGAAAAAGGCTAAGATCTTCCGTTCGGTTGTTCATGGGTGACTTTTTATAATGTACAGAGGCTTTCAATCCTACAAGGTTTGGAGATCAAGTCCAAATCCAACTTTCCTTTAAGATCCCGTTCGAACTGAGTCTCTTGCCATCAAAAGAGTCCATCTTGCATGAAATATGGAAAGATAACCATGTTCGGAGCAGTTTGGTTCCGTTTTAACTTTTGATTGTAAATAGCGTCCACCTAAATGGCCGTTGTTTCCAAAAATGGTGACTTTCTAAATGGTCGCTATTTTCAATTGGCGTCCATGTTTCAGCCGCTATTTCTTTATTTTCTTATTTTGATATTTCTCATTTTTTCGTACAAAAGATTTGGCGTCTTCTTGAAGTGGCGCTAATTTATTTTTTATATTTTCAGCCTTTTCTTTCTATTTCGTACAAAGGAATGGGCGCCCGTCCAAATAGCCGCTTATTCTTCATTGGACGCCCTTCCAAACAGTCGCTCATTCTAAATGGAGACAAAGCCCTGGCTGTCAATTCTTTTCTTCTAAAGCGGTCTTCAAATTAGCGTCGATCAGAACACCGTTGATTCTTTGAATGAGCGCCTTTTCACAAAGGCATTATTTAATTAGCGCCCGGCCTCTGGTCGCTCATTCCTGAGTCTTCAAAGAAATGGCGTCAAGTCTTTGGTCGCTAATTCCTGTAATAGTAAAAATTCATTGTAAATGCCAAAAATAGGTTATGCAATTGATCCCTTATGCAAGTTCATATCTCACATAGTCATTATGGCTCAAAAGAATGGTTAATTTCATGCAAACTCAATTTATTTGTGAGAATGAAGTTAATTATCCAAATTGCATAACTTTATTCTTTTAATGCTCAAAGATGACATATGTGATGCAAATTGTGATATGAATAATGATACTCGTCCAACGGCATTACCACGAACTCATAGTGTCCATATCTGCTACGGAATGCGGTCTTGTAAATATCCTCATCTTTAATTCTGAGTTGATGGTAACCAGACCTGAGGTCAATCTTTGAGAAATATTCTACTTTGGAGATTTGATCAAATAACTCATCGATACGCGGAAGTGGATATTTATTCTTAATGGTGAGTTGATTTAATTACCGGTAGTCGATGCATAGCCTGAGAGATCCGTCCTTCTTCCTGATGAATGAGACCGGCGCACCCCAAGGGGACGTGCTAGGTCGAATGAAGCCTTTTTCCAATAACTCCTGAAGTTGCCTTTTCAACTCCTTAAGCTATGTGGGGGACATCCTATAGGGAGCTATTGAGACATGTGCTGCTCCAGGAATGAGTTCAATGGAGAAGTTTACTTCCCTTTTGGACGGTAAACCAGGTAATTCGGATGGAAAGACATCAGGGAACTCTCGTACAATAAAGATTACTTCAAGGATGATCTCCTTGGACTCGGTAATGATCACAAAAGTCAAGAAGAGCTTCACACCCTTGTGAGATAAGTTTGCAGACGTGAAGAGAAGAAATGAGGATAGGATGTTTCCTATACTTGATGCCAAGGAAAGGAAATCATGGAAGATCCGATTTCTAAAAAGAAATCCTTCTATTGTGATAATTGATATCGACGTAATGGTCGCATAACCAATCTACACCTAGAATGGCGTCGTAGCCTTCCATGTCATGGCATACGAGGGTTGCGGGGAGATTATGACCCTCTATAGTTACCTCACTATCCTGGTAGTGTTGAGTATATCCAAGTGATTTTGATGATAACAAACCCAGGGTTATATGTTTTATCACGTGCTATGTTTCAACTATCAAGTTCAAATTTCATACGCTTTCAAAGCCTACTTCACCATGTAATAAGCTTAATTGTTTAAACCCGTCCAAATGCATAAATCCTTGTTTTGGTTTCTGAACCACCCAAGCTAAGCTTAAACCCACTCACCTTGATTGGAATAAGGTAGCCATAAACTGTTTCATTGATATATTATATTGCATTGGCTAACCTTTTATTTTTTGCAGAAACCCCAACCAGCGGTCGACCGATTTTCCCAGCAACGAATGGGCAATTCCTGTAAAAATTCCGGTCGACCGCCCCTATGCACAGGTCGACCGCCAGCCTCGAAAAGCCCCTATTGTTGACTTTTTGTTCTCAATGTGAGAAGTCTCTCTTCAAAGATTTGTTTAATCCCAAAGTCACCAATCTTCCCATGATTTGTGGATCTAGTTCCTGGCTTGTCCCTTGACCATTCAAGAGTTATAAACACATCTCATTGAGGTTTGTAACCCTAATCAATCAAAGGAGGCCAAGGGAGGCTATGAAGGGGAGATTCAAGAGCTGATACTGTAGCCGTGAACAGTGCTCCGAGAAGGAAGATCTTCATCCATCTTCATTTATCTTCAAGCAACATCTGGAGCAGATCAACCCTAAGCCAAGAGGAGATCAAGCTACATCCACAGCCTTCTTCATCAACTAAGGGGGAGCTTGAATATGAAGTTTTCTTTTTGTGTCTTCCATTCCAATCTTGCTGGGCTTTAATTTTTGTGTTCTTGTAATATTGAAACACCTGTGTGTGTATGGATCTACGCAGATCCGTGTGTGTGTGTTAGTTATCTCTTTGTTCTTCACCTCTCTTTGTGTTTCGGTGCTTGTGCACCTTCGTGGGAGTTCTTAACTCACATGTGTGTGTGTGTGTGTGTGTGTTTGTTTGTGTGTGTGTGTGTGTGTGTGTGTGTGTGTGTGTCTTGATCTTGTAACCTTCTACAAGATAGTGTGTGAATCCTCACAGTCAGTGAGGGGTGGACGTAGGTTACAATTTTTGCATCCGAACCACCTAAAAATCTTGGTGTTCTGTATGGTTTGCTCCTTATCTCCTACCTCCATTCTACTCTAGCTCATTTGCATATTGCGTTATCACATAGTTCCTTTGTTTAGATCTAGCTTTATTAAACTTTTTACTGGAGATCTTTGGTATATCAAAAGGTAGCTTCTGATCGACACGGTCAGTCCTGTCGGGAGGAAAATATCTTGTGTGGGAGAATCTTCGGATTCTCGGACTCCGCTTGGTACCAAAGAACTGCTATTGGGGTTGATTTAGCCAGATTCATTTTGTATTTCATCAGATCTATTCTTATTTGTTGCTAGTTCTTAATACTTGTTTCAAATCTTTTAAAAAATTGTTAAAATCTGTCATCACCCAATTCACCCCCCCCTCTTGGGTGTCATTGATCGCGGGACTTCAATTGGTATCAGAGCTAAGGCTCTATTTCTTTCAGATCTAACGATCTAGAGTAAGATCCAGATCAATGGCAAACAAGGGTATGATGCCTGAGGGTCACTCCATTCATCGTCCTCCTTACTTCGATGGCTCAAATTATTCCTATTGGAAAAATAGAATGCATGTCTTTCTAAGAGCCCAGGAGTATGAGATCTGGAGAGTTGTGGACAAGGTCCTTACAAACTCGGGGAGGATGAAGAAAAATGGACACTCGAGGAAATTAAGAAATGCACTGTAAATTTTAATGCTATGAACATTATGCAATGTGCTATACATCCTAATTAATTTTCTCGTGTATCCATGTGTAGTTCAGCAAAGGAGATGTGGGACAAGTTGCGGCTGATCTATGAAGGAATCTCGAAGGTCAAGGAGACCAAGGCCAACCTTCTAGTCCGAGATTATGAGCTCTTCAAAATGAAGCCTGAAGAGATAATTTCAGAGATGTTTGCAAGGCTAACCGAGATCACGAATGGTCTCAAAAGCCTTGTGAAAGATTACACTAATTCTGAGCTCGTAAGAAAAGTGTTGAGATCCCTCCCTCCTGCGTGGCACACCAAGGCCACAGTCATTGAAGACTCCAAGAATCTGTCCACACTCACTCTTCATGAGCTCATAGGATCACTCATGACCTATGAGATAAATATGAAGAGGACAACCCAGGAAGATACGAAGAAGAAGAAGGTAATTGGATTGAAAGCTCATCAATCTGATGAAGACTTTCAAGAAGAAGAATCAAGTGAAGGAAGCAACGAAGAAGAAGACTTGGCCATGATAACTCGCCAAGTGAAAAGATTTTTGAGGAAGAAAAGAAACTTCCCAAGCAATTTCAGAAAGGGGCAAAGGAAGCCCACTCAAACCAAGGGTGAGCCAAGCAAACCAAGTAGCATCATATGCTACGAATGCAAGAAGCCCGGGCACATGAGGGGAGAGTGCCCAGATCTGAAGAAGAAATTCCAAAAAGATAATTTCAGAAAGCCCAAAGCCATGGTCGCCACATGGAGCGATGAAGAGGATGAACTGTCCGATGAGGAGATACAAGAACTCGTGGAAAGCCTGTGCCTCATGGCATATAAGGATGACTCAACGGAGGTATATTCTGACCCTGATTTTTTTTCCAATGAACAATGGGAGTCTGAATATGAAAAACTGTATACTAAATATAAGAAAATTAGATCTGAAAATAAAACTTTCAAAAAAAATTGATGATTTATCAGATGAAGATATCTTTGTTAAGTTTGAAAAATTGGAACATGAATGGTTTGAGACAACGGAAGAAAAAGAAAGCCTGCTACAAACGATTTCAGATTGTGAAAAAGCTAAAGAAGAGCTATCTTGCAAAATGTCTTAAATGGAGAAAGTGTGTGAAAAAATGAAAACTAAAGAAAAAATTCTGAAATCCACAAACTCAGAACTTGAAAAGAAAAATGTGAGTTTGGATAAAGAAGTGGCTGAACTTCAGTCCACATTGTCAAGATTTGTAAAGGGCAAACAAAATCTAGATAACTTGTTGGGAGTTAAAGTCAATTTTCAAAAGGAAGGACTGGGATACACTCCTCAAAATAAAAAATCTTTTGAGCATAAGATCACCACATCCTTTGTTCACGAAAAAGATAACAACAATGCTTCATGTTCCAATTCTAAACCAAAACATGTCCAACCCAAACCACGATAATTTTAAAGAAAGTTTGCACCTGTTAACTATTATCATTGTGGTAGATTTGGTCATGTTATTGCAAATTACTGGTTCAAACAAAGTCCACCAAGAAATAATGTTTTTTGGACCAAGAAAAGATATGCACAGAACTGGACTAACTCCTATAGACCCAAACTAGCTTGGGTACCAAAATCATTTGCATGAGAATGTTGTTTCTTGCAGATATATCTTGAAGCCAGGGGGAGCAAGTGGTACTTGGACAGCGGCTGCTCAAGGCATATGATAGGGGACAAGAAAGCGTTCTCTATGCTGCAAGATAAGGATGGAGGCTCAGTTGCCTTTGGTGAAAAAGACAAAGGTAAAATAATTGGAATTGGCAACATAGGTAAGAATTCTGAAACCTTGATTGAAAATGTTCTTTTGGTGAAAGGTTTGAATCATAACTTGCTGAGCATAAGCCAACTGTGTGACAAAGGCTTCAAAATTATTTTTGATGAAACCCATTGTCTTATCATAAACAAAACTTCCAATGAAATCAGATTCATCGGCAAGAGAATCAATAATGTATATACCATTGATATTGATGATGTTTCTTGTGATGATATGTGTTTGGTAGCTAACAATCATGACAATGCATGGCTATGGCACCGAAGACTAGGTCATCCTAGTTTTGGAGTAATCTCTAAGTTGTCTAAACATGACTCAGTGAGTGATTTGCTAAAGTTAAAGTTTGAAAGTGATAAAATTTGTGAGGTTTGCACAAAAGGCAAGCAAACACGCATATCCTTCCAAAATAAGAACATTATTTCTACCTCCCGGCCTGTGGAATTGCTGCATCTTGATTTGTTTGGCCCAACTAGGACATCCAGCCTGGGATGGAAATCCTATGGTTTCGTTATTGTTGATGATTATTCCAGATTCACTTGGGTGTTATTTCTATCCAATAAAAATGATGCATTGATGGAATTTCAAGTGTTTTGTAGGAAAATCTAAAATGATCGAGGCTACCTTATCACCACTATCCAAAGTGATCATGGTGGCGAATTTGAAAATCATGAGTTCAGCAATCTCTGTGAAGAGCACGGGTATACACACAACTTCTCATCACCAAGGACGCCCCAACAAAATGGAGTGGTGGAGAGGAAAAATAGAACATTGATAGACATGGCATGGACCATATTAAGTGAAAACTCTCTACCAAAATATTTTTGGGTTGAGGCAGTAAGTACAGCATGTTACATCATCAACAGGGCAATGGTAAGACCCATTTTGAAGAAAACTCCATATGAGCTCTACAAGGGTAAGAAACTGAATATTTCCCATCTTAAACCCTTTGGTTGTTCATGTTTCATCATGAACAATGGTAAGTCCAACCTATGTAAGTTTGATGAGAAAAGTGACAAGGGAACTTTCCTAGGCTATGCACTCAATTCTAGAGCCTATCGAGTGTTCAATAAATAGACCTTAGTTGTTGAAGAAAGTCCTCATGTAATTTTTGATGAATCTGAACTAAAACTAACTACTCAAATTGTGTATGCAGGAGAAGCCCCGAAAGATTCAACCAATGCTAGAATATCTAAAGCCAAGGATGAACCAAAGGAAGAAATACCCAGCAAGAGTGAAGAAGATGAAGATCCTTCAATTGTGACACTGCAAGAGCAGCAAGTGCAGCACCCTGATTTACCAAGCACCTCTACATTTTTAAAAGATCATCCAACTGAAAACATAATTGATAATCCTCAAGATGGGGTAAGAACCAGGACATCTCTAAGGCAAGTAGAAGAAGAAGATTTGATAGCCTTAATCTCACAGGAAGAGCCTAAGGATATCCATGAAGCTCTTTAAAGGATATCCATGAAGCTCTTCAAAATGAATCCTGGATCCAGGCTATGCATGAAGAGTTGCACCAGTTTGAAAGAAACTAGGTGTGGACTCTAGTGCCACGACCTAAGAATTAATCCATTATCAGAACCCGATGGGTTTTTAGAAATAAGTTAAATGATACGGGATTGGTTGTTAGGAACAAGGCCTGGCTTGTGGCCAAGGGGTATAGCCAAGAGATGGGTATTGATTTTGATGAGTCTTTTGCACCGGTTGCTCGTCTAGAAGCAGTCCGAATTTTATTGGCATATGCTTGCTCATCTAACTTTAAATTATTTCAAATGGATGTTAAATCTATATTTCTAAATGGGTATATCAAAGAGGATGTTTTTGTAGAACAACATCCAGGTTTTGAAGACCCCAAACATCCACAACATGTGTACAAGCTCCAGAAGGCCTTGTACGGACTGAAGCAAACACCAAGGGCATGGTATGAACGGCTCACCTCATTTCTGGTTGAAAACGATTTCAAGAGAGGTAAGGTTGATCAAACACTCTTCACAAAGAAATCAAGTAAAGATATATTGGTATTTCAAGTGTCTGTGGATGATATAATTTTTCGAGCTACTAATAACGTGCTATGTGATGAATTTGCAGAAATCATGCAAGGTGAATTTGAGATGAGCCTAATGGGTGAAATAACATTCTTTCTTGGACTACAGGTGAAGCAAACACCTGAAGGCATTTTCATAAGCCAAGCCAAGTACATAATCGAGCTTTTGAAGAAATATGGGATGGCTAAAGTAAAACCTTTGTCAACTCCAATGGCCACAACCTCGAAGTTAGACAGATGAAAATGGTAAAATAGTAGATCCTACACTGTTTCGAGGTATGATCGGACCACTATTGTATCTTACAGCATGTCGCCCTGACATTCAAATCAGTGTATATCTTTGTGCCCGTTTTCAGTCATGCCCTAAAGAATCTCACTTATCGGCTGTTAAACGCATTTTTAGATATTTACTTGGCACAATAGACTTTGGCTTGTGGTTTTCCATCGGTAGTTCTTTTGATTTGATTGCATACACTGATGCGAATTATGCCGGATGCATTGTAGATCGTAAAAGTACTAGTGGGTACTGTTAGTTCCTTGGTGGATGCCTAGTCTCATGGGCCTCCAAGAAACAGTATTCAGTAGCTCTGTCAATGGCCGAGGCTGAATATGTAGCCGCCGGAAGTTGTGGAGCTTAAGTACTTTGGATCAAAAATCAATTGCTTGATTTAGATATTGAGATGAAATGTGTGCCAATTTTGTATGATAATACCAGTGCAATTAGCTTGTCTAAAAACCTTGTTCAACATTCTAGAACCAAGCATATTGATATTCGTCATCACTTCCTGAGAGATCATGTAGGGAAAGAGGTCTTTTAATTGAACTTCATTGACACACACAATCAGCTAGCTGACATTTTCACCAAACCCCTCAACTAGGATCAATTTAACAAGATAAGAAGAGAACTTGGAATGTGCAAGGGTGAGAGCATTCATGCATAGGTTTGCACTTAGGTTAAGTTCTGCATTTGTAGAAACTCATATGCATCATGGGTAGGAAAATATGCATTTTTTCTTTACTTCTTACCTTGTGTGTTCACATACATTCCTGCATGCTTGAATGTAATTATATGTATAGCCCTCCTTGAAAATTTTTTCTAAGGCTAGATATTTCTTGGATAAATAATTGTGGACTGAGTGATGTCGGACCTAAGGTAACTTCTGAGGGGGAGTTAGAAACTCTCCTCAAATCTGCATATATGCTCTTTCCTCCACTTCATGATGTTGGCTCAACTCAGAAGGTCAGTTGTTAGTCCCCCCCTTTATAAAAAAATAGAAAAGAAATAAAAAAATTCAAATTGGGGTTTTTCTGGGCTAGCGGTCGACCGCCAGCCCCGCACCGGTCGACCGGTGGCGGCAAACTGGCACGACCGGGTCCCAACCGAGCCAACTTATGAGGGGCCCTAAAGGCCCCCATTCTCATTCTATCACTTCCATTCACCCTCCACCACTTTGCCCTAACTCTAGAACCCCAAAACTCCACCTCCCAAGCTTCCAAACCTCATCCTTTCTCCACCCACACAAGATCCGGCTTGTTCGTCACGATTTCGGGACGAACTCCATTCGGCCGTTTGTGCGTTTGTGGAGTTCCCATCTTGGTTTCGGTCAGTGGAGAAGGCTTTTGCAAGCCCCTGGAGTGTCCGTCGATCCTTCTTCATCCCCCAGGACGAGGGTCCTCTCTTCAAGGGTTTTCTATCGGGTTGCTAGTTCGAGATGCCGCCTAGATGAAGCTCTTGGCATTCTGCCCAAGGGGAAGGGAGTGGACAGAGCCGCGAGGCACCAGCTCCTCCACCACAGTAGGCGCCTGCACCGCATCGAGCACCAAGGTTGCTCATTCGCCCCATAATCGACCCTCGAATGGTTGATTTCAATGAGGTGAATCAGCTCTTCCCCGATATATGTGCAGTCTTTGAGATTTAGTCGGGTTGGACTGATTTTGTCACTACATATAACCGTCATTACCCCAACCTAGTATAGCAGTTCTATGGGAACTTGGTTTCAAGGAATGATGAGCTATATATTGTTGTTCGAGGGGTTGAGCTTCACATTAACCCCGATCTATTTGAGAGAAGCTTAGGGGTTGCGGCTAGAGGAGCCAACATGGCTTATGGTCATGGGGAGGTTGAAGATACTTTTATTGCCATGACCAACTGTGAGTACGTGCGTGGTGTCAGCTATTTGATTGAGTTAAATGCGAATTACATCCCACCACTGCAGCGTGTCTTACACCATATGTTTACCTCCCTTATTTATCCCAAGGTTGGCAGCAGAAATGATGTCACAGAAGTTCATAGATTCCTATTTTACCATGTCATGAATGGTATACAAATCAACATGGGTCGCCTCATGACCACCCTTATTGGAGCTTGCCGAATAAATCTATGGCAATCCTTGCCATATGCTTCACAGTTGACCGGGGTGTTCATTCATGCTGGGATCAGTTTAGCAGAAGAATGGTTTATCTATGTTCGTCAAGATGACATCTATAACAAGCATAAAATTTTTACTGATATGGGTTATTACTATGGTCTCGATGGTGAGCTGCGTCGGGATGTGCCTACATATGAAGATGCATATGAAAATGAGGATGAGTAGGAATCACAGTATCAGTAGGTTCAAGGGGATGTACCCACTCCCGTTCAGGTCGAGGAGCAGCCTCCTCCACCCTCACCTCATCACATGGATGCTGAGCTGCCTCCTCCACCTTCATCGCAACATATGGATCCGGAGATGCCTCCTCCTACTCAATTTTATCATGGAGAGTCCTCCACTCAGGGAGCCACTCAGCCTTCTTAGGTAGACTATGAGGTTTTTGACAAGCGGTTCACTGGGCTAGAGACTCGTGTGGACACTTTTGGGGAGGGACTTTCTGCTCTCGGGGATAGCGTCGACACTATGGGCCATGTGGTTGACACCATGTCAAGCCGCATGGATTCCTTCTCCACTACCCTAGATACCCTTTCCACTCATATGGCCACACTCACCACTCACATGACTAGCCTCACCGACAGTGTTGCTGATTCTAGCCAGTCCTTCCACATCATGAACAATACTCTTCTTAGCATGGCTCGTCGTGATGCGGCTCGTGACCTCGCCATTGGCCATATTCGTGATGCCCTTCATGCTCAAGCTCATGCTCTTGAAGCTCTCAGCCATCGCCTTGGCTACCAGCCCCCTCCTCCTCTAGACAATCAGCCACCTGCAGATGCACCTTGAGGAGTTTTTGCTTTTTCTCCCTCTAGCTTGCTGTCTTTTGGTTTTGTGTCACTTGGGTCCCCCTTCGTCTATCCTATGTCCTTTTGATGATACCAAAGGGGGAGAAGTAGTAGTAGTAAGGCAGGGCTTTATATAGTTATGTATGTGTGTGGTTGGTGTGTTTACATGTTTGACATGTGACGATCATGAGTCTATTTTATGCATTTGTTTAGTCCCTTGAGTCTAGAGTCGTGCATTCACTTTTGCACTAATATACCTTGTAATGCAACGATGAATTGAATGCAACTGGTGTTTGATCTCAAATGGTTGGCTCTTATATCTTATTTCTCTTCTAATTGGCATATACATGTTGAATGGTTTGTGTTCGCTGGCGTAACGGGATGTGAGTGAAGTGCTTTGACTTTGAACCTTGATCTCAACTTTCAAACATTGCTCAAAGGCACGTTCATGTATTTCAAAACCCCTTCATTTTTGTCATCATCAAAAAGGGGGAGATTGTTGAGTATATCCAAGTGATTTTGATGATAACAAACCCAGGGTTATATGTTTTATCACGTGCTATGTTTCAACTATCAAGTTCGAATTTCACACGCTTTCAAAGCCTACTTCACCATGTAAAAAGCTTAATTGTTTAAACCCGTCAAAATGCATAAATCCTTGTTTTGGTTTCTGAACCACCCAGGCTAAGCTTAAACCAACTCACCTTGATTGGAACAAGGTAGCCATAAACTGTTTCGTTCATATATTATATTGCATTGGCTAACCTTTTATTTTTTGCAGAAACCCCAGCTAGCGGTCGACCGCCAGCTTCTAGCGGTCGACCGATTTTCCCAGCAACGAATGGGCAATTCCCTGTAAAAGTTCCGGTCGATCGCCCCTATGCACAGGTCGACCGCCAGCCTCGAAAAGCCCCTATTGTTGACTTTTTTTTCTCAACGTGGGAAGTCTCTCTTCAAGGATTTGTTTAATCCCAAAGTCACCAATCTTCCCATGATTTGTGGATCTGGTTCTTGGCTTGTCCCTTGACCATTCAAGAGTTATAAAAACATCTCATTGAGGCTTGTAACCCTAATCAATCAAAGGAGGTCAAGGGAGGCTATCAAGGGGAGATTCAAGAGCTGGTACTGTAGCCGTGAACATTTCTCCGAGAAGTTAGATCTTCATCCATCTTCATCCATCTTCAAGCAACATCTGGAGCAGATCAGCCCCGAGCCAAGAGGAGATCAAGCTGCATCCACAACCTTCGTCATCAACTAAGGGGGAGCTTGAATCTGAAGTTTTCTTTTTGTGCCTTCCATTCCAATCTTGCTGGGCTTTAATTTTTGTGTTCTTGTAATATTGAAACACCTGTGTGTGTATGGATCTACACAGATCCGTGTGTGTGTTAGTGATCTCTTTGTTCTTCACCTCTCTTTGTGTTTCGATGCTTGTGCACCTTCATGGGAGTTCTGAACTCACACGAGTGTGTGTGTGTGTCTTGATCTTGTAACATTCTACAAGATAGTGTGTGAATCCTCACAGTCGGTGGCGGGTGGACGTAGGTTGCAGTTGTTGCATCCGAACCACCTAAAAATCGTGGTGTTCTGTGTGGTTTACTCCTTATCTCCTACCTCCATTCTGCTCTAGCTCATTTGCATATTGCGTTATCACATAGTTCCTTTGTTTAGATCTAGCTTTATTAACCTTTTTACGAGAGATCTTTGGTATATCAAAAGGTAGCTTCTGATTGACACGGTCAGTCCTATCGGGAGGAAAATACCTTGTGTGAGAGAATCTTCAGATTCCCGGACTCCGCCTGGTACCAAAGAACTGGTATATGCGTTGATTTAGCCAGATTCATTTTGTATTTCATCAGATTTATTCTTATTTGTTGCTATTTCTTAATACTTGTTTCAAATCTTTTAAAAAACTGTTAAAATCTTTCATCACCCAATTCACCCACCCTCTTGGGTGTCATTGATCGTGGGACTTCAGGTAGTGGGTTGTATGTTTGGTTCCAGGACCTAAGGGTGTTGTGATAGCTAGGTCCGAAGGTAGAGGAACGGGCGAAACTGGCAATATTTTTGCAAAAGTAGTAGATATAACGGAATGAGCAGCACCAGTATCAAATAGTACAAAAGTAGGATGATAATAAACTTGAACGGTACCTTCCATTAACCCATCATCCTTGGGTGCTTTCTCGTTCATTATGGCATTTAAGCGAGCTTGCTGCCTACGCCCGCCATTAGAAGGTTGATCTTTCATGAGAGGGCAATCTGACATGCAGTGCTCTCGGCTTCCACATCATAAACAAGCGTCAAGACGCTTCCAGCATTTTTCGACTGAATGACTGAACTTTTCACAGAACGTGCAAGTCGCCATGACTTGCTTCTCTTCCTCTTTGACCTTCTTGCTTTTGTTGTTGTTGTTACCGCCATTCCCATTACGGGACCACTTCTTGTTATCACGGGTTTTGTAGGACCTCGTGATGCTAAACTTTCCTTCTTTCCTTCCTCTCTTCTCCTGCTTGCGACTTGAGGCTTCGCCCCTACCTGTGAACTTCACGACCTTTTCCAAGGTTGTCACGCCCCGAGTGTGGAAGGAACTCGGTACGCGTGACGAGTTATATCAATCATGTCAATCAGAGCACGAGGTAATTCGACCATAAGACATAGTGCACAAATTAATTGCATGATTAGTAACCAAATCCTTTATTCATTAAATTCATAACTTCAACTAACTTCATTACATAACCCTTCAAAGGAAAAGAGTACTAAATGACATTCTAGACTCAATAAAAAGGAAAATTACAATAATGACTCAAGAAAATAGAAAAGACATGACTAGACAATACCTTCAACGATCGGACGGCTCTACACTCATCACTCGTGTCCATCCCCATCCGAATGGTCTTCGTCATTGGAATTACCTGAAAAATAGGGGAAAAACTAGGGTGAGCAAACGCTCAATAGGGATTATATCTCAAGAACAAGCTTGCTTTAAGTAAATATCATATTACATGAGATGCAAGTATAGCTATGCATGAATGCATGATCATATAAAGAAGGAATATCAAGAGAATAATGACGGGAACTAGTATGTACAAGATATCATGTAAATTATCAAGAGATATCAAGCATGTAATCATCAAGTCGGGAATTGACTATTTTATTTCAAGCAAGTATATACGTATTTCGGGTCACGCAAGTCACGTCACGTCAAGTCAAGTCAAGTCAGGCACTATAGAGATTGTGGAATGTCATTGATCAAGCTAGTCATGCACTCTAGTGCAATGCCACACCGTCGTCAATATAGCTCCCATGGGCACAAGTACTTTCAGACGCTCATCCCAAGACAAGACCGGGCCCCATAATTGCCAGGCATTGAGTCATGTAAAATATCTAGACATCCACTATAGTTATAGCCAATAGAATTCCAAAGGATTAAGCCATTGTAGGAACTTTAAGGTAGATTCACGGAATAAGGACTTCAAGGATAGAACTTGAATAAGGATGACTAGGTGATAAATCACATGAAAACCATGACAATTCAGGAATCTGGGATAATTGGTGCCCACTCAGGCTGCCGTCGATTACAAAAATAGTGCTCACTGTCTGGTCACTAATTCTGTGAACAGTAACATGCACGATAGAAAATTGTGTCCATATACATGGTGGCTCAGTTCAATTGGCGTCCACTATCTGGTCGCACATTCCAGACAGAGACATAACTCTCACATAACACTATAAACATCGCTCTATGATGGCTAGGGCATCATGTTTCTTTAGAGTGATATGATAATCAAAGGTTCTAGAGTTTTTAGGGTACAACTTGAGGGAATCCAAGACTCGCGGAGTCTTATAGAGGTCTCAATGAAGAAAGCACCAGTCCGAAGGAAGGAATATCTCGTGGAAGGTCCAATCATCACCAAGAGTTGAGGTGTAAGCATGAAACATCATGAAACAGGGACTCTATATTCAGATGTGAGATAAGAGTGTCAATAGACCCGAGGTATGGGTCAAAACCCGATAAAAACTGAGAAGCAGGAAATAGCGACCACTCATAAGGGCGCTATAAATATGCGACTATTCAGAACGTCACCAAATCAATATTTTACAACAATTATATAATTTTCACAATAATGGGTGACCTTCCAAGAAGGCGCCATATTTTTAAATAGCGTCCAAGCGATGGGCATTAATTAATATTTTTCTACATTTTTTCCTTTTTAATTAAATAAACAAGAATCAACGACTCTGTACAGAGACGCTATATCAAGAATAGGCGGCTTTTCAAACAGTCGTTCATTCCTTACTGTGTAAAGGTTATAAAGCATCAGGTAGGTACATTTATTGAGACAAATCACTATTCATTTCTTTAAGATTGAGCATGAACAGTAACATCTTGATGTTTATATGGAATTTCAGGAAGCTAATCACATGATAATGTAGAGAAAATTATGGAGACTCTAGAAATATATTCATGCAGAATTAAACTCATCAGGTTCTATAATTATTAAATTTTAAACATGTGATATTTATTAATTGCTCTAAAAGAAATAGTGACGGGGTGATGGTCTCTCATTAAAGGGCGGCCAGAAGACTATCGCTAATTCAAGAATTAGCGACCTTCTTCATGGTCGTTCATTAATAAGCGGTCACTACGTTAGCCGCTATTTTCATATGAAATAGTAAGAAACAGATCTGCGTAAGGAAATTATAACAAAGATCATGGGAACAATAAATTAAGCAGGAATCATGGCTTATATGCATCCTATACCTATTACTATGATCTTATGCTATAGTTCTTGAGAAAACCTACCTGTTTGGCTTGACGAACATAGCAGATAGGAAGAGGAATAACAAGAGCAACTACAACAGCAGCAGACACAATGGCAGCAACTACAACAAGAATCGATGAAGAAGCACAACCTTTCTCCTTCATGCAAGATAGCAGGAGGATGAAGATGATGCAATAGCATCAACGAACGTAGGAGAAGGAGGAAGAAGCAGGAGGAGGGAAACGAGGACACACTAGCAGTAGCAGAGAACACAAAGATGAAGATGACGTCGATGCGGTAGGGAAGCAGAACGAGTAGCAGTAATGGCTTTCTCGTTCGTGAGGGGGTCTTATATATAGAGTTAGGGTTTAAGCCTACTAATGGGAATTAACCTTCCCACGTAGCAATCCTAAAGGGTTTAAAATTTTTATGTAAACCTCCCTATTGCCTTGTTCGCAGCCGCTACCCCAGTTGGGGTTCAAAACCCTAAACTCCCATGCATGTCGAACGTAAGAAGCTCCTTCATATGTGTGCTTTAGACAGAAGGGGTTTGAGATTTTGAAACAACCCTTAACATATATCTATACATACATGTGTATATATCCAATGCATCTTTTGACATGGGAAGGGTTATGGGCTATTATTAATAAGGCCCATTTATATAAAGGTTAACCCCTTTTTAATGGGTATGGGTTGAGTTTCTAATGCTAGGCTTTACTAGACTTTTTATTTGTGTTGGTCCTTTGTTTGATTATTAAGAGAATTTATTACGTTTAATTTATTTAAGAAATTTTATTCCCTATAATTTTATCTGAGATGCTACAAAGGTCCTCTTGCATAGGTGGGCTCGGTGGACCATCTCGGTATAGGTCCGGATGTTTTATGGGCCGAGTTGTTTGACAAAAATCGACCTTAGACCATTCATGAAGCGATTACCTTTAAGAAGCTCCGTAGCCACAAGGTGTGGAACATAAGGGGCCAGACGAGAAAATTGAAGCTCATACACTACCACGGACATCATCCCTTACCGTAGGGAGGCGAATTCTGCAACCTTCCTTTCACGGACATGTTTTGAGAAATACTTTTCTCGGAAGTGCTCAAGGAACTCCTCCCAAGTAATCTGATCATTTTGAAGATGGTACGAAGTGGCCCTCCACCACGTTCGGGCATCCTTATTTAGCTAGAAGGTGGTAAGAAGGACCTTCTCCTGATCCGAGCATTGCATGACGTTGAATATGCGATCCATTTCGTCAATCCAGTTCTCTGCCTCATCAGGGTTTGATGACCCAGAGAATCGCGGAGGGTTCTTACTCTGAAAGTTTCGATGCAGATCACCAGCGCCTACCCTTGCGCTAGCCTGAGCCACAGTCTGAAGGGCCTGGGTAAAACCCATAGCTTCCCAGTTTGCACGATTCGCGGCCATTGTGTAAGTAGGGTGCTTGAGAAAATAAATAATTAGTTATTTCCTTGGAATATAGGAAGATTAACCTAAAGGTTAATTTCTAAAAAAACTATCTCATCCCGGGCTCTACCCAATCTCACATGGGTTTAAAAATTTCTTTCCTAGTTCATAGGTATGGATCCTTAAGCCTTGGACTTAACCTTATGACATGAGATTTTCCTTGGACTTACTTGTGCCTAAGCTCTGATACCAACTTAACTGTCACGCCCTAAGATATGTAGCGGAATTAGGTCGGGAACGTGAACAGTCGGCAATATGCCTCAAGCTAGTAATATAATCAGAGTGCTAAACATTCACACATAAAAGAATGAATGCACAAGGTCATATACTAAAAATTCCACTTTATTCAATCATAATAATCAAAAGTACATTTACATTTGACTCTCTCGACGTAATGACCGACTAGACTCAATAAAAGAAAAAATACATAACATGATCAACTTCACCGCCTATTATAGTGAAGGGACTTATCTATAACAAGACTCATGACTTTAGACTATCTAGGGCTTCTCTTGATCTTCACTCGCTCTCACCCTCGGATCCGTCATTCGAGTAATCCGAATCCGATCCACTAGAGTTTCTTGAAAAGATTGAAAAAGTAGGGAATGAGCGCACTCGCGCAGTAGGTATCTTCGTACCAACATGAAGGCATAATTTAAGTAATTAATACTTTTGCTCTAGAGGGTAAGATAATGTAAATGCAATAAAACACGCGATAAAAACCAAAGTAACTACAAGTATTAGGATGAATGTAGAGATATGAGATATAAAATATAAGAGCATGATCAAGCAAGAGATTATAATGTGGTCTTTAATGAACGAGAATGTACTAACATGTAACGAGAATGTACTTTTCATAACCACAATGGCTATGCACTAGAAAGTCATGCATATATGTAACGAGCAAGTATAATTTCATGATGAGCCTAGTGGATTTCACCCATTTATAAAAAAACTACTCCCAGCGCAATGCGACACCAATGATCATCATACCCCATGGTTTACAATATGTATCCAGCCATCCGCCGAGGGGGCTAGAGTGGAGCCTTTGGACACCGTCCGTGCCCGCCCTTGCATCTTCAAGTTATAAATCAAGCTACTTCCACAAGAAATAATAATGTAGGGCAATAATATAAGGTTCAAACAATAGTTCAATGATAACAATGTAATCAAGGTAAGAATGCACTAAGACGGAATCATGAGATCAAGGATGATTTAATTGGATATTATGCGATGGAGGAATTCCGACAGCATAACGGTATATTCATAAATTTCAATAATTTATTAATAGCTTATTAAACAAAGTGTTGGGTTCCCGATAATCAAAGGACCATGTAGGAACGGAGTAGAGTTAACCCTTTTGGTCAAACCATGGGTTAGACACAATCTGGGAGAATGCGATCAAGTGAGGACCATTTTCTTGAAGAGGCGGTCAAGTCAAGACCACATTTAGGGTGGAGTTGACGCAGAGGACGAACAGGTCGATGCAACAAGTAAGCCTGGTAGAACGCGGTCACGCCAGGACCGCCTTCATGAAGTAGCAGTCGCCTGAAGGCCGTGTTCATGTCAATTCACACAAAACGTGAGTTGCACGAAGTGCTTTCTAGACCATGGGGTTTTAGGGTACAACAAGCTCGGCATCTTAGTGGGAATCTCAAGCTCGCGGAGACTTACGGAGGCCTTGAAACATGAGCACCTAGTCCGACAGAATGAATATCCGACGGAGAGGATCTCAACTCCAAGAGATGTGCCTATGAAGTGCGTGCGTAACTAATACCATCGTATCGGGATACATGCTATGTACTTAGGAAAGACATGGAGATGAGACTGAAATGTGTAAAATAGCGATTAAAACACCAATATAGCAAGTTCTACAAACTATGGAAAAATATCTTTAATACAAGACTATATGGTTTTGGCATGAAATTAGCATAAATTTAAAATAAGTTCTAAAACATGATATGGCATGCAATTGGAACCATCATATCTATAACATAATCAGTAATATAACTACAAGGGGAATTAGGAAAATATACCATAAGGTAGTAGGTACAAGCTAAGAAAAAAAGGGTTAATCACGTCACTGTTTCTCAGAAACAGAAAACTAAAAACGGTCTAGAGGTGACCGCAGTATGGATAAAGCGGTCAGTCTGGAACCGCCTTATGATGGATGCGGTCTTTGATGAATCGCTTTCTATCTGCAATAGATACAAGGTAAAATAGTGCGGGTAAGGCCTATTCTAGGGCAATAAACGTATGAAAATCATAGAGAACTAAGGGCCACATTGGTAACGGGTTAAGCCGGGTTAGGGTCAGTTCACCGGGGTCGGGTGGGTTATTCCTTGTTTGATATTTTTTTTCTTAACTCAGGTCGGATAGGGTTAAAGTGAATTAACTCATTCCAAGGAAATAGATGGAATGAGTTAATCCGCCCCGGTTAGGGTTAGGGGTCGGGTGGGCCACCCCGGGCAGGCCACCCGCCCCTAACCTAACCCGTCACTAAAGCGGCCCTAAGAGATTAAGCATGCTAGAACAAAATAATTGCATGGGGTGCATGGATTTGGACAACTTTATCATCTTTTTATATTAACTCTAAAGGATGGATATGAAATTACCTCTGCTAAGGTCCCTAAACCTGAGATCTTTGCCAGATGAACACGCTTATTCCTGTGTGTTCTGCAGAAAAATAACTACTTCCAGATCCTCTAACTCCACAACGGCTTGATATCCTAACACAAAATTTGGAGAGGAGTTAGACAATACTAAAAGAAACAAAAAGTTCTAAGGACTTAATCTGAGATGATAACATCTTACCTTCGAACCACGCGCTCCAAAACTAGGGTTTGCGCATGTTGATTCTGGGCCCTATTTATAGGGAATGAACTAGGGCTGAGCAATTTGATCAAATTACGGGTCCTAGAAGGGGCCAATTCGATCGCTTAAGAGTCCTAGACATATTCCCTCATTGGATAGCATCGATCCATGGCGATTGGGATGGTAAAAATCCCATTTTTCCACGCTTCTACAGATCTCATTTTCGGAAGCTAAACGCGGTCATAGACGAACCGCCTTCATCAGAACGCGATCTCGTGATAGACCGTCTTCTGGCATTTTATCCAAAAAAATCAGATTTTTTTTATTTATCCACTATTTATCCATAATTATCCTATTTATCCATTTTAAATCTGAAAATAGGCCTAATTACGTCTCTAGAAGTGGGCTTGGGCCTAAAAGCCTAAGAATTGGGTTTATGGGCCTGGCTTAAGTGGGCTTAACCCTTTAGTTAATATAGGGCCTTCAAATTAATTTAATTAGCCCATAATTCATTTAATAACCCATTAAGCCTTTTTAAATGCTTGATAATTTTATTTTAATTCCTGAAAATTCTAGAAAAATCTAGGTAATTACTAGGGTTGTTATAGGAACCCTTTGGAAACCACAAACCAAGATCTACAGTTCCCACCAGATATCAAAAAATCCTTTTCAAAGCAGTCAGATGTAACTCTTTTGGAAAAGATTGGAAATGAGCACATATACAGACACTAAACTGTATGTCGGGTCTACTAGCAATCAAATATAGCAATGACCCTATCATTCCTCTAATGAGTGTTTGGTCAACATTCTTACCATGCTCATCTTTATCCAATTTTAGAGTTGTAGATATGGGTGTGGAGTGTGGCTTGGTAGATTCAAAATTATACTTTTTGATCAACTCTTTGTTTATTTCTTCTGGTTGATAAATACTCCATCTTCCATCTATTTTACTTACAATCCCAAGAAGAAATTCAGTTCACCCATAAGGCTCATTTCAAACTCCCCCTACATCAATTTATCAAATTCCTCATTCAATATACCATTGGTGGCCCCAAATTTTTTCATCAACATATACTTGTACAATTAAGAGGTGCTCATTGCAAGTTCTACTAAATAGAGTTTGGTCAATATTACCTCTCTTGAAGTCATTTTAAATGAGCAATGTGCTAAGGCTATCACACCAGGCCTGGTGTAAGGCACGTGCCTTAATGGATCCTTGATGGTTTTTGTTCTATTATTTGTTCTGGAATTTCTGGTTATTTTCTGGATTTTTAAGAATTTGTCTGGTATTTTTCCGGATTTATTTGGAGTTATTTGAGGGTTATTAGAATTAATTTGATTTTAATATATATAATGATTATATTATATATATTTTAATTTCTTTTTTTTCTCTTTTAATCCCTCTCTCCCCCTCTTTCTCCCCGTCGATCTCTCATTCCCACTCTCTCTCTCTCTCTCCTCCGTGCGATCGCCCCTCTCTCCTCTCTAGGGAACGCGGGCGAGACGAGGTCGGATTGAGACAAGGTTGGCGCCGCTGGATTCCTCGCGTCGAGAGGAGCGCGTAGGTGTCCACTTCGGCATGGTTCGGTGATCGTGGGAGCGAGGTGGAGCGTGGAGGCTCCGTAGCTCTTCCTCCTTGCATGCGGTCTTTTCTTCGGTTTCGGCTTGCGAGAGGTAGGGGGATGGAATCTCGATCTCGCTAGGATCATTTTCCCTTAGCTCGTTTGTTGATTAGCGCCCCATAGCATGCATGATGCCCATGTTTCCATATTTGGGGTTTTAGCTTAAATCTTTGAGTTTAATGCGTTTTAGGCCTTGCATGTGCTAGATTTAGTTGTTAAACTGTTGTATAAACTGTATGGTTTGGCAGGATATCAGGTTTTTCGATGATACCCGGTGATTTCTGTCGTCCGGGAGGGCTTCGGTTTACAAACCATACCCGCCCGTAACCCAGGTGAAGTGACGGTCCTGCCAGGAACCGTCACTTGCCTGACGGTCCATAGTGGACGCGTCGCTTCCAAATAACGGCCCATCGGGGGTGCGTCATTTGGAGAGTAACGGTGGGAATCCCATCCGTCACTCGCTCGTTGTTTTCAGTTAGCCAGGTGAGGCGGTGAGTCCGGCGGTCTATTGGCCGACCGTCGTTCACTTCCGACGCGCTTAGACCGGAGCGTCGCTTCGCCTGCTGTCGTTTTTGACGCTGTTAGTTGATTTGGTGGCCTCGGGTGGATATAACGGCGGTGACCCACCGCGTTGCTTGGAAGTAACGCATAGGGCCCCTACCGTTACATTCCCTCTTGCACCTTTGAGCTGGAACTCAGGTGGAAGTAACGGATGGAGACCAACACGTCATTCTTGGTGTAACGCGCCAGTCCCCGACCGTCACTTTCAAATAGCGCGTGGGCATTAGACCGCCACTTCCCTGATGGGTTTAATATGTTGCCAGCCCATTCATTATGCGTTCCTTCGTATACTCATGCCATATTCATATTGTTTTAATGTATTGTGGCGTGTTTTATTACCATTAGAGTAGCCTTTCTTTCCACGCAATGGAGCCACTGTTGTTTCCCTAAGGTCTGTTGAGTGCCGACCCGCTTGAAGATGGCAGAGGGGTATGTTTCCCATGCACGGTTTGTAAGCTAGTTCCGTGGGCTCCCAGCCAATGGTAGCGTCCTACCAAGGGGGAAAACTAGGTAGAGGGCCTGGCTCAGGCTAGAGTCAGTGTGTGCACACGTGGTCGAAGACTATGGACTGACACCGACGGGTGCCACTCCGACTGGTCACTTGGTTTGGTACTGTTTACGCGCTTAGCTTGTCGCTTCGTCGACTACGAGTGCTTGAGATGCAGTGTAAGTCGTCAGTGGACGCTTCTGGTTTCTGCTCCAGTGGTTGTCCTTCCTTGTTGCTTGGACTAGTTAAGACTTATTCTATTTGGTAGTTTTGGTTTTAACGCTTGCATTTAGTTAGCTGTGGCATGCTTTAGCTGTTATACTTGCTTAGTTAGAGTCTGCAGCTTTACTTGAGTAGTTATTCTTGCCATTTCCTGTTAGTTATTTAAATGCATGCTCTACTTGCTTTATTTATGCATGTATGCTTGTTTAGTGTGAGGTAGGGATCCGCGTGACCCCTACTGAGTCTGGCTGTGACTCACCCTTTCTCTTTTCAGGTGAGCCGCGCCCGCCGTCTCCCGGTGCTTCGTGAGTTGGTTCGGAGACCGTGTTAGTTGCCAGCTTTAGTCGAGGCGCCCTTGTGGCTTATTGTACTTTTGCCGGGGTATGCCCCGCGTAGTTGTACCTTTTTAGGCTAGTACTCTTGTTTCTCTGGATTAGTATATGAGTATCACTCTAGTTGTTTTGAATTGCTTCCGCACTTGTGTTAATTTCTTTACTTAATTGTAAATTACGCGTTCCAAATTCCAATTCGTTATGCATACCCCTCAGCACTTTTCTTCTAACCCTTCAGGGGCCTCATCAGCCTCTTGGGTGGCTTCCCCAGTTCTTGGTATCGGTGTATCGATGTTATCGGTATATCGGTATCCTTAACTCTGGGTCGTTACAGTTGGTATCAGAGCGTTGTTTGAGGAATTGTATAAGGAATTGAAATTTGCGCTTGTCCAGAGCTAGTCATGTTGTCGTCTATTGCTGGCATAGGATGTTTTCCGTGTGATTGATTAAATTGCGATTGATTTGTGTTTTGGCAGTGTAATTATGCCTCCCCGTCGAGGAAGACCCCCTCGAGCTCCTCGTGTTCCTCGAGATGCGCCCCGGGAAGATAGTGGTTCTGCACCTCCTCCTACAGTTCCAGCTATTCCAGTTGTTCCTCCTCCAGCGCCGATTATTGCTCCTCCAGTTGAAGCGCCTGGCAGTCGATTCAATCCGCCTGCTTTCGATGGTCAAGCCGATCCAGAGGTGGCAAGGCAATGGTTGGATGCGGTCGAGCGTGTGTTCGTATCGATGGAGTGTGCTGAAGATGAAAAAGTTATGCTTGCTACTTTTCAACTCCAGGGTACATCCATCACGTGGTGGAAAGCCGAGTGGCAGATTGCCTTTCATTCAAGACCTCTTCGGCAGATCACTTGGGCAAAGTTTGTTGCTGCTTTCGAGCGTGCCTATACTCCCGCCTGTCTTCAGATGGACAAGATGTATCAATTTATGGAGCTGACTCAGGGCAGTATGACTGTGCTTCAGTACCGGAATAGGTTTATGGAATTGGGTCAGTATGCGCCTCATGTGCTGGCTAGTGAAGCTTTGAAGACTCAGCAATTTTTGCGGGGTTTGAGGCCTGAATTGAAGATGCCTCTTATCGCCAGTCGTGTTGCGGATCTTGATAGTGCGTGCCAGACAGCGGTGGCTTTAGAGCTGGAGATGACGAGACCTGGTGGATATCCTCAAGCAGGGTCAGTGCAGCCGGTAGCTCAGTCGCAGCAGACTTACCGACCGCCAGTGCCAGGTATTCGCTCGGTCCAGTCAGAGATTTCTAGTGCTTCCTCTCCTTCCAAGCCCAAGTTCAAGCGGTTCAAGAAGAAGAAGAAGTTTTTCCAACAGCCGTCCGGTACAGATTCTATTCAACAGCCGACAGCACCTTCTTCTCAGACTCGGCAGAGCTCAGCTGTCAGTCAGCCATGGACGTGTAGGAGATGCGGTGGTCATCACAAGGGCCAGCCGTGTTATCTTCCTGTTGTTTGCTTTAGGTGTGATCAGCCGGGTCATGTGGTTCGTGATTGCCCGTTGAGGCCGAAACAATTGCAAGTTCCTCAGTTTTCTCAACCTCAGCAGCCGCAATTCAGACCTCCGACTGCACCTCAAGCTCAGCAATTTTACTCTCAAGCGTCGGCGTCTTCTCAGCAATCTTCAGCTGGTTCTAAGAAGCAGAAAGGCAAGGTTTCTCATTTGACTAGAGCTGATGCTGTTGCGTCCCATCTTGTGGAAGGTACGATTATGCTTTATGGTCATTCAGCTCATGTCTTATTTGATTCTGGTGCTTCTCACTCTTTTATTTCTGAGGATTTCATGGCCTGTATTGAGGAACCGACTTCCGAGGTATCTTGTGAGATGTTTGTTGAATTGCCTTCTGGAGATTTCATGGTTACACCTTTGTGCCTGGAAGAATCTCCTGTGATGATCGATAATCACCAGTTGCCGGCGAGATTGTATGCGTTGCAGCTGGCAGATTATGATGTTATTCTGGGAATGGATTGGTTGGAGCATTATGGAGCTGTGGTTGACTGCAGATCGAAGAAAGTTTATTTTCAGCCACAGGGAAAATCAGCCTTTTATTTTCAAGGTATTCGATCCCGATCTTCTCGTATGATTATTTTTGCTATTCGAGCCTATAGGTTGCTTAGCGCAGGCTGCCAGGGATTCCTTACTTCAGTGGTTATTATTGAAAAATCACGACGGGATGTTTGTGATATTCCGGTTGTCTGTGAGTTCCCTGATGTGTTTCCTGACGAGTTGCCAGGCTTGCCCCCAGAGCGAGAGATTGAGATGGTGATTGAACTGATTCCAGGTACCAGCCCCTTAGCAAAGCCACCGTATCGAATGGCCCCAGCTGAATTGAGAGTACTGCGAGCACAGCTACTAGAGTTACTGGAAAAAGGTTATATTCGTCCCAGTTTTTCTCCGTGGAGTGCCCCAGTGCTGTTTGTGAAAAAGAAAGATGGAAGCCTGAGACTTTGTATTAATTACAGGCAGTTGAATCAGGTGACTATCAAGAATAAGTATCCGCTTCCCAGGATTGATGATTTGTTTGACCAATTACAGTCTGCTACTGTCTTTTCATAGATTGATCTCAGGTCTGGCTACTTTCAGTTACGGATCCGGGAATCCGATGTGGAGAAGACTGCGTTCAGCACTCGTTATGGTCATTTTGAATTTTTAGTCATGCCGTTTGGATTGACTAATGCCCCAGCAGCTTTTGTAGACCTGATGCAGCGTATCTTTCGTCCATTTCTTGATCAGTTCATGGTGATCTTTGTTGATGATATTTTGATCTACTCTGCTTCTGATGAAGATCATGTGCAACATTTGAGGATCGTTCTGCATACTCTAAGAGATCACGAGCTTTATGCGAAGTTTAGTAAATGTGAATTCTGGCTTCGGGAAATTCATTTTCTTGGTCATGTGATTTCTGGTGATGGAGTGGCAGTGGACCCTGCAAAGATCGATGCTATTATGAGTTGGCAGAGACCGAGAACTGTAACAGAGATTCGAAGTTTTCTAGGTTTGGCTGGGTATTACCGCAGATTCATTCAAGACTTTGCGAAAATTGCAGCCCCGATGACTAGATTGACTCATAAAGATGTGTCCTTTGTCTGGTCGGATCAGTGTGAGGCTAGCTTTGTTGAATTGAAAAGGCTATTGACTTCTTCTCCTGTGTTGACTTTGCCTTCCGGCTCGGGTGGATTTATGGTCTGTACAGATGCTTCTCGAGTAGGTTTGGGTGCAGTGCTAATGCAACATGGTAAGGTTATTGCATTTGCATCCCGACAGTTGAAGCAGCATGAAGGAAATTATCCCACGCATGATCTAGAGCTAGCTGCAGTTATTTTTGCCTTAAAGATCTGGAGACATTATCTGTATGGTGAGAAATTTCAGATTTTCACTGATCATCAGAGTTTACGATATATTTTCTCCCAGAAAGATCTGAATCTTAGGCAGCGCAGATGGATGGAATTCATGAAAGACTTTGACTTCACACTCTCCTATCAGCCTGGTAAAATGAATGTTGTGGCTGATGCTCTGAGAAGGAAAGTACAGGTCAGTTATTTGTTGCTTCATGAATGAAAATTATGGGAACGGCTTTCGAGTGAGGCATTTAAAGCAGAGTTTCCTGCTGATCCGAAGATGGCAGTTTGTGCTAGCTTAGTTTTGGGTTCAGCTTTATATCATCAGATTAAAGATGCCCAACAAGCTGATTCTGATTTGGCTCGTGTTATATCAAGTTATGATGTGGATTTTGATGACGAGCTAGTTGTCAGTTTTCAAGGCAGATTATATATTCCCGCCGATGATGATTTAAGACTTGAGATTCTGAGTGAGGCCCATGGTTCTCGTTTTGCCATTCATCCGGGTGTCACCAAGATGTATCAGAATTTGAAGAAGCAGTTCTGGTGGCCAGGTATGAAGAAAGACGTGGCTGTGTTTGTTTCTAAGTGCTTGACTTGTCAGTTAGTTAAAGCCGAACATCAAAAGCCAGGTGGTTTGCTTCAGCCGTTAGAGATTCCGATGTGGAAATGGGACCATGTTACTACAGATTTTGTGGTGGGTTTGCCTCGGACTTCTCAGGGTTTTGATGGCATCTGGTTGTTAGTATATAGATTGACTAAAACTGCCAGATTGTTGCCGATTAAGGTTGCTTGGAATGTGCAGAGATTGGCCGAGCTGTATGTGCAGAAGATCGTGCCACTGCATGGAGTTCCTGTTTCACTTGTGTCAGATCGTGACCCACGTTTTACCTCCGACTTTTGGCGTAGTTTCCAGAAAGCTTTGGGCACTGAGTTAGCTTTCAGTTCAGCGTATCACCCTCAGTGAGATGGACAGTCAGAGAGGACTATTCAGACTTTGGAGGACATGCTGAGATTGTGTTGCCTTGATTGGCAGGGTTCGTGGAGTCAGCATTTGCCACTTGTTGAATTTACTTATAATAACAGTTTTCATGCTAGTATTGGAATGGCTCCTTATGAAGCACTTTATGGTCGTCCTTGTCGAACTCCTCTGAACTGGTTTGATGTTGGGGACAGATTGTTGACAGGACCTGACATGGTGCAACAATGTTCTGATGTGGTTCGTCTGATCAGGCAGAGATTGTTGACGGCTCAGAGTCGACAGAAATGTTATGCAGATCAGCGCAGACGCCCACTACAATTTGAACCTGGAGATATGGTGTTTGTTAAAATATCTCCGATGAAAGGTGTTTCTAGGTTTGGGAATCGTGGAAAGCTTAGTCCGCGGTATGTTGGCCCTTTTCCGATTGTTGAGGTTATTGGTCAGGCGGCTTATCGTTTGCAACTCCCTGCGGCTATGCAAGCTATTCATGATGTGTTCCACGTGTCTCAATTGAGGAAATATGTGCCGGATGCTTCTCATGTTCTCGATGATTCAGTGTGGCCTGAGGTGACTGTTGATATGTCCACGCCGGAATTTCCTATCTGAATTGAAGACCGTCGTGAGCAGCGGTTGAGAAATAAGGTTATTCCTCTAGTAAGGGTTGCTTGGCAGCGTCACTCTGGTAATGAGTCTACTTGGGAGCGTGAAGATGAGATGCGTCAGCTTTTTCCCTTTTTATTCCAGTGAGGTATAAGTCCTTTCTCAGTTTCCTCCTTTTCGGTTGTTATAAATTTCGAGGGTGAAATTTCTGTAAGGAGGGAGGGACTGTAAGGCCCGTGCCTTAATGGATCCTTGTTGGTTTTTGTTCTATTATTTGTTCTGGAATTTCTGGTTATTTTCCTGGATTTTTAGGAATTTGTCTGGTATTTTTTCAGATTTATTTGGAGTTATTTGAGGGTTATTAGAATTAATTTGATTTTAATATATATAATGATTATATTATATATATTTTAATTTCTTTTTTTCTCCTTTAATCCCTCTCTCACCCTCTTTCTCCCCGTCGATCTCTCATTCCCACTCTCTCTCTCTCTCCTCCGTGCGATCGCCCCTCTCTCCTCTCTAGGGAACGCGGGCGAGACGAGGTCGGATTGAGACAAGGTTGGCACCGTTGGATTCCTCGCGTCGAGAGGAGCGCGTAGGTGTCCACTTCGGCATTATTCGGTGATCGTGGGAGCGAGGTGGAGCGTGGAGGCTTCGTAGCTCTTCCTCCTTGCATGCGGTCTTTTCTTCGGTTTCGGCTTGCGAGAGGTAGGGGGATGGAATCTCGATCTCGCTAGGATTGTTTTCCCTTAGCTCGTTTGTTGATTAGCGCCCCGTAGCATGCATGATGCCCATGTTTCCATATTTGGGGTTTTAGCTTAAATCTTTGAGTTTAATGCGTTTTAGGCCTTGCATGTGCTAGATTTAGTTGTTAAACTGTTGTATAAACTGTATGGTTTGGCAGGATATCAGGTTTTTCGACGATACCTGGTGATTTCTGTCGTCCGGGAGGGCTTCGGTTTACAATCCGTACCCGCCCGTAACCCAGGTGAAGTGACGGTCCTGCCAGGAACCATCACTTGCCTGACGGTCCATAGTGGACGTGTCGCTTCCAAATAACGGCCCATCGGGGGTGTGTCATTTGGAGAGTAACGGTGGGAATCCCATCCGTCACTCGCTCGTTGTTTTCAGTTAGCCAGGTGAGGCGGTGAGTCCGGCGGTCTATTGGTCGACCGTCGTTCACTTCCGACGCGCTTAGACCGGAGCGTCCCTTCGCCTGCTGTCATTTTCGACGCTGTTAGTTGATTTGGTGGCCTCGGGTGGATATAACGGCGGTGACCCACCGCGTTGCTTGGAAGTAACGCATAGGGCCCCTACCGTTACATTCCCTCTTGCACCTTTGAGCTGGAACTCAGGTGGAAGTAACGGATGGAGACCAACACGTCATTCTTGGTGTAACGCGCCAGTCCCCGACCGTCACTTTCAAATAGCGCGTGGGCATTAGACCGCCGCTTCCCTGATGGGTTTAATATGTTGCCAGCCCATTCGTTATGCGTTCCTTCGTATACTCATGCCATATTCATATTGTTTTAATGTATTGTGGCGTGTTTTATTACCATTAGAGTAGCCTTTCTTTCCACGCAATGGAGCCACTGTTGTTTCCCTAAGGTCTGTTGAGTGCCGACCCGCTTGAGGATGGCGGAGGGGTATGTTTCCCATGCACGGTTTGTAAGCTAGTTCCGTGGGCTCCCAGCCAATGGTAGCGTCCTACCAAGGGAGAAAACTAGCTAGAGGGCCTAGCTCAGGCTAGAGTCAGTGTGTGCACACGTGGTCGGAGACTGTGGACTGACACCGACGGGTGCCACTCCGACTGGTCACTTGGTTTGGTACTGTTTACGCGCTTAGCTTGTCGCTTCGTCGACTACGAGTGCTTGAGACACAGTGTAAGTCGTCAGTGGACGCTTCTGGTTTCTGCTCCAGTGGTTGTCCTTTCTTGTTGCTTGGACTAGTTAAGACTTATTCTATTTGGTAGTTTTGGTTTTAACGCTTGCATTTAGTTAGCTGTGGCATGCTTTAGCTGTTATACTTGCTTAGTTAGAGTCTGCATCTTTACTTGAGTAGTTATTCTTGCCATTGCCTGTTAGTTATTTAAATGCATGCTCTACTTGCTTTATTTATGCATGTATGCTTGTTTAGTGCGAGGTAGGGATCCGCGTGACCCCTACTGAGTCTGGCTGTGACTCACCCTTTCTCTTTTCAGGTGAGCCGCGCCCGCCGTCTCCCGGTGCTTCGTGAGTTGGTTCGGAGACCGTGTTAGTTGCCAGCTTTAGTCGAGGCGCCCTTGTGGCTTGTTGTACTTTTGCCGGGGTATGCCCCGCGTAGTTGTACCTTTTTGGGCTAGTACTCTTGTTTCTCTGGACTAGTATATGAGTATCACTCTAGTTGTTTTGAATTGCTTCCGCACTTGTGTTAATTTCTTTACTTAATTGTAAATTGCGCGTTCCAAATTCCAATTCGTTATGCATACCCCTCAGCACTTTTCTTCTAACCCTTCAGGGGCCTCATCAGCCTCTTGGGTGGCTTCCCTAGTTCTTGGTATCGGTGTATCGATGTTATCGGTATATCGGTATCCTGAACTCTGGGTCGTTACACCTGGGGTGTTTGTTTTAAACTATATAGTGCTTTGTCCAACTTGTATACGTGGTTTGGAAATTGATTGTCTTCGAATCCAGGTGATTGCTCCACGTACACTTCCTCCTTCACAAATCCATTTAGGAATGCACTTTTGACATCCATCTGAAATAACTTGATATTTTTAGAACTCACAAAAGCAAGTAAGATTCTTACGGCATCTAACCTAGCTACAAGAGCAAATGATTCATCAAAATCGATTCCTAATTCTTGACTATAGCCTTTGGCTACTAGCCTAGCCTTATTCCTAATTACCACCCCTTGATTACTGAATTTATTTCAAAAAACTCATTTACTTCCGATCAGTGGGTGATACTTAGGGCGATGCATAAGAAATCACACCTCATTCCTTTGGTACTGGTGTAACTCCTCTTGCATAGCCAAAATCTAAGAATCATCTGATAAAGCTTCTTCTACAATTTTGTGTTCAAATTGTGAAAGTAGGGCAAGATAATCAAAATTTTGTACTTCCCTATGTGAAGCTCTTGTTCTCACGCCTTCTTCCACATTACCAATTATGTTCTCCCCTAGATGGTCTTTATGAAATGTCCATTGATTGGGCAGCTCCCGCTGTGGTGCTCATGGTACTTGATCTTCTTGATTTTCTGGATTTTGTTCTGTCTGTGCCACATCCTATCCATTTCTCTCATTTCCTTTCTCTCTTTCTTCATCTTCCTGCTCTACAACAAGAAAATTATCCCTAGCATTAGATTTCTTTGAAGTAAATTCATCAACTACAACATGTAGGCTTTCTTCCACTACAAGTGTTCTCAAGTTTATACTCTGTAGGCCCTTGAATTAAGTGAGTGTCCAAGGAAAATTCCTTGGTCACTTTTACCATCAAAATTTTCAAGATATCATTTCCATTATATAAAAAATAGCATACAAATCCAAATGGTTTAAAGTAAGAAATATTGGGCTTTTTACCTTTGAACAACTCGTAGAGTGTTTTCTTAAGAATAGGTCTTACCATGTTCGTGATATAGCAGTCTGTGCTAACTGCTTCAGCCCAAAAATACCTTGGAAGACCATTTTTAGATACCATGGTTCTGGCCATCTCCACTAGTGTTCTATTCTTTCTTTCTATTACTCCATTTTGTTGAGGGGTCCTTGGTGCTGAGAAGTTATGAGTATACCTCTGCTTCCTGCAAAATTCATCAAACTCATAATTGTCAAACTCCTTACCATGGTCACTTTGAATTGTTTGTATGTAGTAGACCTTCTCATTCTGCACTTTTCAATAAAAATCTTCAAATTCTTGCAAACAATAATTATCAGAATGTCAATAATAAACGTCATTTTGGAAAAAGAAGAGTTTCATGTTTTTATTGTGGAGGTGCAGGACACATAATGTACATATGCAATTTAATGCAACATGATGATTGCTCGGAGGTTTAAGAATCATTTGGAAATACTAGAGCTAACACCTATGGACCCAAGTTTATTTGGGTACTAAAATCAACTTGAGAATTGTCTTATTTTTTAGAGGTCTGCCTAAAAGCTAAAGGGAATAAGTGATACTTAGACAGTGGCTATTCCAGGCACATGATTGAAAATAAAGAGCTCTTCATAGACCTACATGAAAAGGAAGGTGGTATAGTTATTTTTGGTGGACAAGATAGAGGTAAGATCATTAGAAGCTGAAAAATATGTAAAAATTTTGAAAACTCAATTGATAATGTTCTTTTAGTTGGTGGTTTGAATCATAATCTCTTGAGTATTAGCCAACTTTGTGACAAATGTTACAAAGTGATTTTTGAATCATCACATTGTTCAGTTGTTGATAAAATTTCAAACCAAATAAAGTTAATTGAAAATAGTAACAATAACGTTTATACGATTGATTTAGATGAAACATCATGTAGTAATATTTGTTTAGTTGCAAATAACTTTGACGATGTATGGCTATGGGACCATCGTCTAGGACATGCAAGCTTTAATGTTGTCTCCAAATTGTCAAGAAAGAATTTAGTTTCAAGCTTTCCAAATTTAAAATTTGAATCCAATAAAATTTGTGAAGCATGCAATAAAATAAAGTAAAGTAAATCAAGACTTCATTTAAATGCAAGAACATCATCTCCACTGAATGACCCTTTCAACTTCTCCATTTGGATCTATTTCAACCTACCAAGACTCATAGTCTTGGAGGGAAATTATATAGATTTGTTATTGTTGATGACTTTTCACGATACTCATGGGTGTTGTTTTTGGCACATAAAAATCAAGCTATCCATATGCATGTAATTTTTCAATTTTTGAGTTCATGTGTGTGGATGTGTTTGCATTCAAATATGAGGTCATGAGTTTATGTTCAAATTCCTTTTTATTAGTGGGCACATAACCCAATCCCTCACGCTGAAAATTGACCGTTATGCCTAGAATGTTATCCAAATTTTGTTTTGCCTTAACAAACTTCTCAAGAACTTCTTTCAGATCTTTTAGTTCAAGAAGCAATGATTCAACTTTAATTTCAGTCACTTGCTTTGCTTGATCACACTTGATTATTTTCATGTGTATTTCTTCTAATTCTTTCTTCAACTTTCCATTTTGTTCTTCTAGATTATCCATCAGCTTATCTGCATTTTGTTTCTCGCTTCCATGCATGCAATTTCTTCCTCAAACAATTTTACTTTAGAAACTAGCAATTCATTTTCATCCTTTAGATTTTCAATTTGAGAGTCTAGATCACTACATCTTTTGCATGAGATATTTGTGTGAGCAATGTCATGCACTTTCTTCTTCAAGGTTTTATTTTCAGATTTGAATTTTTGGTATTTTTTATAAAGGCCTGCATAAGCAATTTGCCATTGCTCACTAGTAATACTTTCTGAATTAGAGTTTACCTTAGTTTGATCATTTTCTTGAGCCATCCGGCAAAGGTTCTTGACTAGCTCATCGAGCTCATCTTCCTCCTCCGACTTAGATTCATCTTCATCTTCGTCACTCCATGTTGCCTTCATGGCTTTAGGCTTCTTTGCCTTACCCTTCTTCATCTTCTTCTGGAGTTCGAGGCATTCACCCTCATGTGACCTGCTTTTTTACATTCATAACACATAATTTCATCTTTCTTGCTTGTCTCACCTTTCTTGATCATTGACTTCCTCTGAAATTTTCTTGGAAAAACACCTGTCTTCCTTGCATTCCAGAAATACTTCCTGGCTCTCCTCGTGATCAATGCCATCAGCTCCTCTTCTTCACTGTCCACATTAGATCTGTCATCACTTTCTTCAAATGACTGGGGGTTGGCCCTCAGCACCACGGTCTTCAACTTCTTGTTGACTTCCTCGGTTCTCTTTATGTTCAACTCATAAGTCATGAGTGTACCGACCAACTCATCCAAAGTGATTGCAGTGAGATCTTTCGAATCTTCGATTACCGATGCCTTGGTATGCCATTATGGAGACAAAGACCTGAGTACTTTTCTGACCAGCTCATGATTGGAGTATTTTTTTCCTAGTGCTTTCAAAGCATTAGTTATCTCCATCAACCTAGCAAACATTTCAAAAATTGATTCTTCTGGCTTCATGCTGAACAATTCATAGTCCCTGATGAGAAGATTGGCTTTTGTCTCCTTAACTTCGGACGTGCCTTCATAGATCAACCTGAGTTTATTCCACATTTCCTACGCTGATGAACACATAGAGATACGTGAGTACTCATTAGGATGAATAGCACATTGAACTATATTCATTGCTTTGAAATTGGTAATTGATTTTTGGGATTTTTGCATGAAAACTTTTGTTGAAGTTGAATTTGCAAAAAAACCATTCCTAGAAATGCATTAGCAGACATATCACTGGGTTAATTCAAATAGTACATAAATGCTATTTAAGCGTGATTTTTGTGTAAGTTGTTAGTAAAAAGAAGTGATTGCGTGCAAATAATTATGGCATTTTTGCACAATTCAGATTTACACAGTGATATACCTGCTAATACATTTCAAGGAATGATTTTTTTACAAATTAATCTCTAATAATGATTTTCATGCAAAAAACTCATTATTTTTTAATATGTTCCTCAGTCCAAGCATCTTCATTCTTAGATAGTTGATATGGACCTTTACAAATCAGACATCATACATCAAATTCCTACGCCCTAAGAAACACAATCATCCTATTTTTCCAGTAGGGATAATTTGTCCCATTGAATAAGGGTGGCCTATGAAATGAGTGGCCTTCAGGCAATAGTCCCTTGCTTGCCATTTGCTTGTGATCTTTGCTCAAAGACTATGAAGTCTATATAAATAGAGACCAGCGCTCTAATACTAGTTTATGTCCCAAGCAAACGGCAATCAAGAAGGGGGGTTGAATTGATTGCCCCCAAATTTTTGACAGAAAAATAATTATCGAGTGAACAGATTTTAACCAATCAAGATATATCAAGAATTAACCAATTCTCTCTGACCTCACTGAAACACACTCGATCTAAGCCACAAAAATTGCACACAATTTCAGTCACACACAATCCAAACCACAGAGACACAAGGTTTTAGGTGGTTCGGCCACACACACTAGTGTTTCTATGTCCACCCCTCACTAACTAGTGAGGCTTCACTATATCCACGCTACTAAGTAGCATACACACAAACGGAGACAAAGTCTCCAACACAATCATGCTGCACCTAGCAACCCATGCACATATACGAATACGCAGAGATAAGAATCTCTGCACCACACACACTCAATCTGTAGCAACTCAGAATTTTATATGTATGAAAAGAAATAATGAAAGATAAAAATAAAATTATAAAATATTTGTTATTAGGCCTATAAAGTATAGAATACATTAACATAAACACTAATCCCATGTAATAATGTGAACGGCGAGATTCGTGGCTCGATTCGGAGAGGGAGAAGTCATCGGTATTGTAGTAGTATTGTAACATTCGATTTAAGAGAGAATTATTAGCTCTACTCTAATCCTAATTAGTGGATGAGGTCATTGATTATATCATTGAATAGATGAGGTCATTGGTTATGTCATGGAGGGATATTTATTTCAACATTCACATGTTGAAATTTATTTTTAACATAGGATGGTGTAATAGTAACATTGGTTGGTGAAATAAGAAAATTAGGTGAAAATTGATGTAGAATTAAATGGGTAATAGAATAATGGGGGGATTTGGCCTATAAATAGGGTTGGGATCTTCCCTACTCAAAGTACAAATCTATTGAAAAAATTGTTGGTCGTAGAGGGGAGAAAAGTTTGTAGTTTAGAGGAGTGTTCGAAGTGTTCTTCGTTCTTGTACTTCTTCCTCTTTGATCTTCAACTAGGTAAATTTTCTCTCATGCTAAACGTAATTAGATCTTCATATATGTTTCTTTACATGAGTGTTTTAATTCTATGCAAAATTTTCATTATCATGTATCTATGGCTTGTTTTGAGATTTAAAGTCAAAAATTAAAGTTTTCACTGTAATACCAAGTTTCGATTTTTTTTAAGAGTGTGGATCACACATGGAGCGTGACTTAAACGTAACAACCACGTTAAGACTGATGTGTCCGATTTGCCTCGTTTACGTGCGTTATTGCAAAACTTTAATTTTAAAATTTTAAAATCATATTCTTGCCTTAAAAATACTATCGAGAAAGAAATGACTAGGTAAATGAACTTGTAAAGTTATCGTTAATCGTTCAAATAACTATGCTCTAATTTTCATAAAATTCTTGTATATGATTGACCCTATCTATTTGATCTAAGCTCTATCTAAGAGCTTGACCTCATCTTTCAATATATTTCCTTCATTGAATTCTCTCACACATGAACATGTTAGAATATGCAAGAATAATTTTTGTTCGATTTACGTGTTTCTGACAAACCTTATAGCTAGCAAGTTTATCAAGAAAGACCAGTGTCTAAGGTTAGAGGTCCACAGGTAAACGCCTTAAGAGGATAAGTGATTTTTAATTAGGACCTTGTGAATGCGAGGAGAACCTCCCACTATCCCACCTCTTACCTGGACGAGATCTCTTTAGTTTTCTGTTAAGCACCCGACTGTGAAAAACTTGATCTAAACCGGTTTTACAAGATTTTCCGTGAGAGCTAATCGTGCCTTGACCGGCAATTCATTCTTTTTATTGTCTTAATGTCGTTAAACATGATGTCTTAAATCATCCTTGAACTTGTCTTATAAACTTCATTTGTACTTCATACTGCATGCCCTTGGAATGAAAATTTTGCTAGATCTATACTTTAGTCATAAACTACCATTTGGGAGTGTAGGAGCTAAGTGCCATGTGGGGTAAAGTGTTATGTTATGGGAGTCACTTCTTGAGACTGGAATGGCGTAAAGTGTTATATAGCGGGAGCCACCTCTTGAGCATGTGGGGGCCACCTCTAGAGTCCTCCACAACTATTCTTCTAGTTGTGCGTTATACTACGCTTCATAAGTTTTTCTTGAAACTGGGATTGTCCATATTTAAATGAATTATTCTAAAAATTACATGGGACTCTTGGTCCGCCTTACACTCAATGCATAACAAATATGGGGGCCCTGATCTGGTCCTAGGCGAGCAAAGCCTAAAAGTACTTATGCCCGAGGAAGTTGAATGATCAGGGGTGGCATTGCACCAACTGACATGCAAGATTGAACTAGACAATTCACTTGGTTACATGCTTGACTCGTTATATGCTTGACTTCATGTACATGACATTCTTGACCGAATGTGTTAATATTCTCGTTACATGGTCAAATTTATAATTCTCTACATGTTATTGATCTTCATGCTTACACTTGAGTTCTAAGATATCTATTCTTGAAATTTTTGACTTCTTGATCTTGATTACTTTTGTCACCTATTAAATTACATATTTTATTTCTTGACTCTACACTATTTATTTCGTGAACATTTAGATGATCCAATATGCTAATAACTTAAAGTGTCCTAGTAAAGAGATATAAGTCCTACTAAGCTTTCAAGCTCATCCCGTGTATTGTTGATAATTTTCAAGAAATTCTGAAGATGACGAAAATGGGCTTGAGTGACGAGAGTGCTAATAGTTTTTAGTAGATTTTTTCCAGTCTTTTTACTTAAAAAATGAATGTACTGGACTCGAATAGTATCAAAACTCTTTGCAAGATATTTGTTGGAAATTTCATATTATGAAATAAGATATGATTTGATCCATTATGTTGTTCATACTTATCATTTGAATCTCTTGATTGACCCGTTCGTTTAACTATTCACGTCTTGATGTTTCTGCCTTGTTCGGGGCGTGACAGTTTAGTTGGTATCAGAGCGTATGCTTAAAAAGAGTCTAGTGTATCAAGACATAGTTATTAAAAACCCTAAGTTCTTTACACTATAGGATAAAAGTTAGCTATACTTGACTTGTGAGATTGGGTAGAGACTTGGGCTAGAGATTAAGATATGTATAGTTAAGACATTTAATTCCCATAGCTTGCTTTGCAGAAATTCTTAGCTGTTGAAAATGGCTGCTGAGCGTGCTCAATGGAGAGAAATGCAAAAGACCATCCAAGGGCTAACTCAAGCCCTACAATAAATGGCTCAAGGAAGAGCTAATCACCATGGTGCGGGAGACCTACACCATAACTTTAGGAACATCAATCCCCCGAGATTCAACCATTCCATTGACCCGGATGAAGCCGAACATTGGATCAAGGAGATAGAAAGAATATTCCATGTCATGTAATGCTCGGACCAAGATCAAGTTTTGCTTGCAACTTTTCAACTGGAAAGGAACGCGAGAGCTTGGTGGGAATCGGTGAAGGCGACCTTGCTCGATCCCCAGATCAGTTGGGAGGAAATTTTGGAATATTTCAATGGCAAGTACTTTTCAGAAAGAGTCCAAGAAAGGAAGGTAGCAGAATTTGCCACTCTTAAGCAAAGGAGCCTCTCTGTAGTCGAGTACGAGGCCCAATTTTCCCAACTAGCCCGTTATGCTCTACATCTTATTAATATTCCCCAATTTTCATGAATGGACTAAGGACCCAATTGATGAGGACATCACCAGCACTTTCATATGATCAAGGGTCCCGATGCTCGCCACCTATGCTACATCTTGTTCACCATTTTATCTCGAGTCATATGATGTAATTTTTATTTTCTTATCATGTACTTTTCCTTTTATTTGAGTCCAATACCTAGGTTAGGTAGCTATTTACCTAAGTCTTAAGTCATTATGTGTGTTATTGGGTCCAATTATATGGGCTAGGCCCAAGGGCGCCCCCTTCCCCTTGGTTTAGTGTTAGAAGTCCAAAAGTTAGGGACTTAAGTTAAATTGTGGGATTCCTATAAATAGGACCCCAATCCCTCATTTGTAAGCGAATGAAGTATTGAGTTTAAAATCCACAAGAAGTGTGTCTCTTGCTCTCTCTCTCTCCCTCTCTCTCTCTAGCTCTCTCTCTCTCTCCCTAAAGGGGGCCCATTCTCTCTCCTCCCCACCCCAAATTCGAAATTCACTCTCTCTCCTCCCTATTCACCTCTAATTAAGACCCCTCCCCCTTCCCCATACCTCCCATTTAAGTCCCCTCCAACCCCTAGGTGGAATCCCTTTCTCCTAGGCACCTCTCCCTCCTCCCAAGCAACCTTTCCCCTTCCCCATACAACCTTTCATTTTCCCAAGGGAGAAACCCTTCTCCCAAGCACCCCTTCCTCTCCCCAACACAACCCTTCTCCTTCCCAAAGCAACATTAAACCCCATTAACCTCTCATTCAAACCAAAGGAGAGAGATCTCCCTCTCTCTCTCTATCCCAACCCAAATTCGCAGCTCCCCCTTCCTCCACCTGCTAGACCATCTTCCAGCCCCCATTCTGCCCCTCCCACACCTTAGATCACCCTATACCAGACCCCCACACAGCCCGGGGTCGCCCCCCCACACACATCCACCCCATCTACCCCATTTTCTATATACTAGTGAGCAGCTGCAGTTCTGCAGAACCGCCCCCCTGTTGCAGCATCGGCCACGACCTCATCCCGGATCTTCTGAGGGCGTGGCCTATATCAACGGAAAGCTCTGCCAGTCTGCTTCTCCACCGCGTTGGTCTCGTCCTCATCCGAGGTCCGTGCTGCCCGGGAGGTCCACTCTCCCCCAACTGCGCAGAGTTCCTCATACCGAGCTCCTGAACCGGAAGAGAAGCTGTGCCCCGAAGAATCGCAGAAGAATCAGGCCAAGGTCTCTTCAACAAAGTTCTTCCTCCCCCAGTCCTCGTTAAGAATCAAAAAGCGGAACTGCGTTCGGCATCCGTGGGACAGAGTTACCATTTTTCTCCCTCGGCTACTCTAATCTGCGTCTCACAGTCTGCCTCAACCTGTCCTTACTATTCAGAGTCCCCCAGTCGACTCCGACCTCATTCGGCTTCCCCGTCAGTTTTTCTGCGAAGAGGACTCGTCCACGATTCCATAAACTTTGGTGGTTCATCATTCGGAGTCCGGGAGCTGTCGGGGCAGCCTCTGTAACCTGCTGCCAAGAACTTGAAGCCGCCTTCCCCAGATTCTGTCACTCTGTTCGACTCCCCACCCGGACCAGCATCGACGTCAGAAGAATTCTAAAAAATTCTGAGGCATCCTAGCCCCAGTTACGAAGAGTTTCCCTCGGTCTCATCATCAGAAAAATTCCGGACTGGAAGTTTCGACCTCAACATTGACTGTTAGTCATTTGTCGCAGAGTGCAGGCAGATTCGACATCAGCTTCCCCTTTCGCGATTTCGGCGAATCTCCCCTCCCCGCCTGGCCGGCTTAGCGCCCCACCCTGCGTGGAGGTAGTGTTTGCATGTAAACCTTACTTCCCCACCCCTAGTCCAACCCTCCTGTGTGAGGAGTAGTGGATGTAATTAATCTCAACAGGGTTCAAGCTTCACCGGCGCAGTGTGCGGGGAACCCACACTTCCCCGCTCGCCCATCGTCTCCGACCGGGATCGGCGTCTTCACGCCGATCAGGTGAGCTCCTGGTTGCACTTCTCTACTGGGTTACTTTGCTTGTTTAGTATAGCATCTTAGTGCCGTCGGTCGGTGAGTGAGTGCCCGATCTCAAAATTAGCACCGATTTGAGCGACCACCGTGGAGTGAGTTGAGAGTGCGACCCTACATCCCACGCCCTCGACGTGCTAGTCAACCTTGATATTGGGCATCCCTGGCCCATTGGGGTCCATCCCTAGATGGCCATACCCTCGGAACCTTGAGGTCCATCCTCGGACCCTCTCCGCCATCGCCGGTCCACCTACGGACCCGAGTGTGCCAACGCGAGTGAGTCCGCTAGTGTGACGCTGCCAACTTGTTGTGTTGCTTGCTATTCTAGGTCCGAGGGGTCGTTTCACATCAAATTGGTATCAGAGCAAGTTCACAACTTGTCTCTCTACAAGTTGGTCCTAGGGTGCACTCGCATTTAGAGTCATTATTGGGCCACCCAGTGCATCATCATGTACACTCCACATTGGTTAAGTCCCCTCAACACGGCCTCCCACAAGAGTCCGATTGACCCCCTCCTCATGGACATCATCCTAGAAGGGGACCTTAGTTTTGACGGATCCAGTCCTAATGCCTACCAAAAGTGGGAGACTACCATGGATAAACACTTTGATAGGACTAGGGTCTACGGACACGCTAGAGTCCGCAGGGCCACAGGGTGGCTTCGGGGACAAGCCAAGAAGGAGTGGGATCGCGTAGTGGGCTTAAGAAGGATTTGGAGGCAAGAACCCATAGTATCATGGGAAGAGATGAAGATTGAGCTTAGGAAGATCTACGCTCCCCGACCTTCCCACTCCTACCGTGAGAACTATAACCCGAGGAGCACTCCCACTCCTCCTTTCTCCCGCAGTCAACCCAAGACCACCGATAGGGTCCAAACTTCACCACCCCGGGTACACCATGCCCCAACTTTCATCACCCCATCCCCAAAAGACCTTCCCATTCCCTTGGAGAGTAAGACCCCCACACCCCAAAGGGATAAGATTGTAATCGAGGAACATGAGGCCTCCCCAGATTGGGAAGAAGAATACGAGTCACAATGTCATGGGTTAGGCCAAGAAGTTCCCATCCCATGTGGAAGAAGCATCATGGCTCACTCCACCCTCACCATTCAAACCCACATAGACCCCATGTCCACCCCTCCACCTAGGCCTGTGACAGCCACCATTCCCCAGCCGAAGCTACTCACCCAATCCACCTTTCGCTTCCAACTCCTATCCTACCCAAACCTAGCCCTCCACTACTTCCACTCCCAACCCCAACCCAAGTCCGGCCTCACTCACCACCCTGGGTACACCATACACCAACCTTTATCATCCTTCCCTCAAAGGACCCACTCACCTCCTTGGTAGAGGAACCCATACCCGACCCCATAGTAGTGAACACTCCGGACCAAATCCCCGCCATGGAGACCACCCATGTCCAAAAAGAAGAAGAACCCTCACATGGTGGTCTTCGCCTTACACCACTCTCTCTAGATGGGACCAAGATCATCTTAGGAGAACCCCTTGTTAATTGGCTAAAGGAGAGCCCAATTAGAGAGATCACAGCCCATGTTTTCTCCCCCATGGAGAGAAACTTTTCCATAGTTCCCTTCTCCTCCTATCACACTACCATCCAATCCTCCTACCAAATAGAAACTTTAGGAGACCTCCTTCACGGCCTAGCATGGCAAGTGGAGCTGACTGGTATGTTGACCACGGTGATTGACCGACCTAGGAGCCTTGACCTCCTACACCTATGTGTCGGGTCCATCTCCTCAATCTACACTGTGGGTTGCTACACTAGTGACCTACTTTTGCTCCTCCCTACACCCGATGAGCCCGATACTATCCACAAACTTGAGTTGCTTATCTCGGGTAGAACAACCAGCCCTCCATTCATGGCCGACCATTCCACCAAAAACTTTGGCCCGATCACTTTACTAGAGGAGGAGAATCCGCCATCAAGGGTTGGGAGGACCAAAAGGACCTAGAGTTCCTCTCCTTAGGTGACCCTTACCATGACCCCTTCGATCCCTTCCCATACCCACCCACCTTACTCACCACCAACCTGTCCCTACCCCATCCAACCTTATTGGACCAAGCCCACTCCATTTTCCTTGACCCCTTTGACCCCTATGAGTGGAAACTCCCACACCAAGCCATATACATAGGAGAAACCATTTGGATGGGAATGCATGTGCCACTACATTGTGCATCATTTGGTAGGGATAGTAAGCCTAGTCATGTCATACATCTCACGCACACTTTAAGCCTAATGCATGACTGGCTCACATTTGGATGTGCTGGTCCTCCCTCATTCATCATTGATCATCTGCATGTTAGGAGCATCTACGGGTGTCCAGGTCCCCCGGCATTCATCACCACCTTATGTGATAGGTTCTCCTACAGATACCATGGCCCTCCCACCATTGTTATGAAGACTAGGCATGATAGGGCCACTAGTGGTTGCCCCGGTCCACCTAAGTTCATCAAGGTCCACATGGCATCACAACATGATAGGTCAATTTACGGTTGCCCCGGTCCACCTTTACGCACCAAGCTTTTCACACCCACACCGCATCATAGTACATGGCATACGCATATACGCAAGCAATTCGCAATGAGCGGTGAGGTTCACAAAGAGCGGATAAGAGCTCGCAAGCGCCACTTGGAATTCCAAGTAGGCGATTTGGTGACGATGGCATCGGAGTGGCTCTACCTTAGGGTCACCTCCCATTCGAGGGCACGAGGACTTGGACCTTTTCATGTTCCTAGTGACTTTGGCAACACAGCTTATGGATTGAATTTACCAATGGGTTATGGGATATTCCCCACTTCTCACGTGGCTGACCTGGCACCCTATATGGGCACCGCGGTGGATCCTAGTGAGTGCTTTGAGCCTATACCTTCCTTTGAGAGGGACACCCCGGAGAGCTCCCACAAAATAGCCTTGAGAGCCCGACGTGTGCACACGGAGGCAATACTAGGCAAGCAGGGTTCCATCGCCAGCAAGAGGGTGCGCCTGAGCCACCTTGATAGGATGAAGGACCGTCCCCTGGTCGCAGACACAGGGTTGAGTTTGGAGGTTGAGGTTCACTCTGAGCTGTTTGAGAGGACCACTTCCCCGGTGGGCCCATACTCGACGGAGTCGAGTTTTCCGCACCCCGGGGGTATGATGAGGACATCACCAGCACTTTCATATGATCGAGGGTCCCGATGCTCGCCACCTATGCTACATCTTGTTCACCATTTTATCTCGAGTCATATGATGTACTTTTTATTTTCTTATCATGTACTTTTCCTTTTATTTGAGTCCAATACCTAGGTTAGGTAGCTATTTACCTAAGTCTTAAGTCATTATGTGTGTTATTGGGTCCAATTATATGGGCTAGGCCCAGGGGCGCCCCCTTCCCCTTGGTTTAGTGTTAGAAGTCCAAAAGTTAGGGACTTAAGTTAAATTGTGGGATTCCTATAAATAGGACCCCAATCCCTCATTTGTAAGCGAATGAAGTATTGAGTTTAAAATCCACAAGAAGTGTGTCTCTTGCTCTCTCTCTCTCTCTCTCCCTCTCTCTCTAGCTCTCTCTCTCTCTAAAGGGGGCCCATTCTCTCTCCTCCCCACCCCAAATTCGAAATTCACTCTCTCTCCTCCCTATTCACCTCTAACTAAGACCCCTCCCCCTTCCCCATACCTCCCATTTAAGTCCCCTCCAACCCCTAGGTGGAATCCCTTTCTCCTAGGCACCTCTCCCTCCTCCCAAGCAACCTTTCCCCTTCCCCATACAACCTTTCATTTTCCCAAGGGAGAAACCCTTCTCCCAAGCACCCCTTCCTCTCCCCAACACAACCCTTCTCCTTCCCAAAGCAACATTAAACCCCATTAACCTCTCATTCAAACCAAAGGAGAGAGATCTCCCTCTCTCTCTCTATCCCAACCCAAATTCGCAGCTCCCCCTTCCTCCACCTGTCAGACCATCTTCCAGCCCCCATTCTGCCCCTCCCACACCTTAGATCACCCTATACCAGACCCCCACATAGCCCAGGGTCGCCCCCCCACACACATCCACCCCATCTCCCACCCCATCTACCCCATTTTCTATATACTAGTGAGCAGCTGCAGTTCTGCAGAACCGCCCCCCTGTTGAAGCGTCACCCACGACCTCATCCCGGATCTTCTGAGGGCATGGCCTATATAAACGGAAAGCTCTGCCAGTCTGCTTCGCCACCGCATTGGTCTCGTCCTCATCCGAGGTCCGTGCTGCCCGGGAGGTCCAATCTCCCCCAACTGCGCAGAGTTCCTCATACCGAGCTCCTGAACTGGAAGAGAAGCTGTACCCCGAAGAATCGCAGAAGAATCAGGCCAAGAGCTCTTCAACAAAGTTCTTCCTCACCCAGTCCTCGTTCAGAATCAAAAAGCGTAACTGCGTTCGGCATTCGTGGGACAGAGTTACCATTTTTCTCCCTCGGCTACTCTAATCTGCGTCTCACAGTCTGCCTCAACCTGTCCTTACTATTCAGAGTCCCCCAGTCGACTCTGACCTCATTCGGCTTCCCCGTCAGTTTTTCTACGAAGAGGACTCGTCCACGATTCCAGAAACTCCGACGGTTCATCATTCGGAGTCCGGGAGCTGTCGGGGCAGCCTCTGCAACCTGCTGCCAAGAACCTAAAGCCGCCTTCCCCAGATTCTGTCACTCTGTTCGAGTCCCCACCCGGACCAGCATCGACGTCAGAAGAATTCTAAAACATTCTGAGGCATCCTAGCCCTAGTTACGAAGAGTTTCCCTCTGGTCTCATCATCATAAAAATTCCGGACTGGAAGTTACGACCTCAACATTGACTGTCAGTCATTTGTCGCAGAGTGCAGGCAGATTCGACATCGGCTTCCCCTTTCGCGATTTCGGCGAATCTCCCCTCCCCGCCTGGCCGGCTTAGCGCCCCTCCCTGCGTGGAGGTAGTGTTTGCATGTAAACCTTACTTCCCCACCCCTAGTCCAACCCTCCTGTGTGAGGAGTAGTGGATGTAATTAATCTCAACAGGGTTCAAGCTTCACCGGCGCAGTGTGCGGGGAACCCACACTTCCCCGCTCGCCCATCGTCTCCGACCGGGATCGGCGTCTTCACGCCGATCAGGTGAGCTCCTGGTTGCACTTCTCTACTGGGTTACTTTGCTTGTTTAGTATAGCATCTTAGTGCCATCGGTCGGTGAGTGAGTGCCCGATCTCAAAAATAGCACCGATTTGAGCGACCACCGCGGAGTGAGTTGAGAGTGCGACCCTACATCCCACGCCCTCGGCGTGCTAGTCAACCTTGATATTGGGCATCCCTGGCCCATTGGGGTCCATCCCTAGCTGGCCATACCCTCGGAACCTTGAGGTCCATCCTCGGACCCTCTCCGCCATCGCCGGTCCACCTACGGACCCGAGTGTGCCAACGCGAGTGAGTCCGCTAGTGTGACGCTGCCAACTTGTTGTGTTGCTTGCTATTCTAGGTCCGAGGGGTCGTTTCACATCACCAATATATTCCCTAACTAGCGCCTATGGACATTCCAACATATGCCATGATGGTCCTCAAAGCCCAACTATTAGAAGATGTCATGGAGATGACATATAGAATTAAAGGAAGAGTCGTGAAAGAGCAAGTCGTTGGCATCAAAAACTTTAAACCAACATTTGGAAAGAAGAGGCCAAACGAAGGAAGAACTCCTCAACAAGACAAAAGGCCTCGAGATGGAAATAGCAAGCCATCCCTACTGCATCTTCATCATCATCAAAAGATATCTGCAAGTATTGTGACAAGGCTAGTCATAAGACTGAAGAGTGCTGGAGAAAGAAGGGAGCATGCTTGCATTGTGGAAGAAGGGATCATTGGATTTCTGATTGTCCCCTTATGAAGGAATCTCCGTCGAAGAAGAAAAGTCAAGAAGGACCAAGGTGTCAAGGAAGACTCCAAGATCTAATAGAACCTGCACCTACTAAAGAAGGAGGAGTGGTGGAAGGTACTCTCAACATCAATTCTAGAACTGTTTTTGTTCTATTTGATACTGGAGCTACCCATTCATTCATATCCTAAAATTTTACTACCACCTTACATGGAAAACTTGCCCCTATGAAAATTAAACTTAACATTTCCACTCCTTTCGGAGCAAGCACTGAGCTTGAACATTGTTTTCCCTCTAATAAAGTATTGATTAGTGGCCGTAACTTAGCTGCTGACTTGGTATGCATGAACATGGAGGGTTATGATGTAATCTTAGGTGCTGATTGGTTGGCCAAGTATAATGCTAAGGTGGATTATCAGTGAGATAGTGTAACCTTTGGTGAACTGGGATACCCAGAACTCTCTTTCTCTAGAAATAGCCATCCTAGACACCCTCTTCTCATCTCTGCCCTTCAAGCTCGAATAATGATGAAGAAATGATGTGTTGCATTCTTGGCTTCTGTCCTTATAACCGAACCCAAGAAACCCATTCTGGAAGAAATCTCTATTGATAGGGAATATCCTGATGTATTTTTCGAGGAGTTACCTTGCATACCACCTGAGAGAGAAATTTCATTCTCAATCGATTTGATACCAAGAGCAGCCCATGTATCCAAAACTCCTTATAGAATGTCACCTACTGAGTTGAAGGAACTAGAAGAGCAATTGATAGAATTGTTAGAGAAGGGATTCATCAGACCTAGTACATCACCTTGGGGAGCACCTGTTCTCTTTGTAAAGAAGAAAGATGGATCTATGAGGTTATGCATTGATTATAGGCAGTTGAACCAATTGACTATCAAGAATAAGTACCCTCTACTAATAATTGATGAATGGTTTGATCAAGTCTCTGGAGCTCATTGTAGGCAAAGAAAGCGCCCCCGAACAATGATAATGCGATATAAGAAAAGGGGAGGGGCGATAAAGAAAGGGAAGAACGTACCGCGATCGCCACTAAGGGTTAATAACATAAGAAAGAAGAGAACTTATTAACAAGGTTGCGTCCCTTGGAACTATAAGAGATAGCTAGAGAATATCTCGGGGGGTTACTGGCTCTGGACGCGGTAGTGCGCCTCACCGCGACAAGAAGAACGCGGCCCTCTGTGCTACCACGCTCAACATGGAGATGCGGGAACTTGTGGTTCAGCTCCTCCTCACCTTCCAGCTGGCTAGAAAGCAAGGGCCTCACGTCCTACACTTGTCTATCCTACGAAGCAAAGCAACAAGGGAAAGAAAAACCCATGAGAAATAAGAAAGTGTGTAGCATTAATCCCATATAGGAAGTAAACATGAAAATAGGGGGAAGAATGCATCGGGGAGGGTTTTTAACCCCTGTAGAAGGGAACAAAAGATAGGTGTGTGTTTGTGTGATTGAAGTAAAAACGTAGAAGAATAAAGATAAAGAGTGCATGCATGCAAGAGATGTGGTATAAAAGAAGATAAAGGAGAATAAGGCATTGTATTTTGTGCACCTTATAGATTTTGATGATAACAAACCTATATAACTGTTTGGAATCTTATTTGTGTTTGGTGAAACTAATGCCTATCATCTAATGATCGTTTAACTTATCCTGGGTGGAGTTGCAGCAGACTAAGCTCTAAAATGTCCAAGAAACATCATCTAAGGTATGTTGGACTTAGTGGGTTAAAACCTCGTCTCTATTGTCTACGTTACAGGTTTGCAGGAAAGAGTTCGGTCGACCAATGGCCCTAGAATGATCGACCGAAGTTGCCAGAGTCTGGAGGTACAAGTTTTTACAGAGTTCGGTTGACCGATAGATTTGGTTCGGATGACCGATTCTCCCAGCGCTCAGCTAACCAGATCTCTGCAGAGTTCGGTCGGGTCGGTAGACCGATCGCGGTTTCGAGAATTACGAACTTTCCATTTTCTAGCCCGATTTGGGTGATCTCTTGCCAAATCTCTCAGGGGACTTCCTAAAACCTTTGGGGATGCTTTGGAAACTATATATATGTCTATCCAAGGCTTTTAGATGGGCTCTCCATGAAATTACAAGCTTCTCAAGAACCCTAGAGCAAGGATCCTCTTGTTGTAGTCCAAGATCTACGATTCAAAGGCATTCGTGTGTGGCAACTTCCATAGCATGATTTCCATCTGCTGGAGGCTTCCACGTCCAAGCAGTAGATCAGGAGTACCAGGGATCAAGAGAGGATCGCAACCTTACACATCGTGGAGTACGGGAGAGCTGATTGGGTGAGCCACATCGGATACGTCATCAAGCCCGATTTCTACAGAGGGGGATCTTCGTTGTTCTTTTATCTTTGCTATATCTTATGTGTTTTCATGATCCAAAAATATTATTGAACGTGTATGTGTATGTGCCGTGGCTCCGTGCACTTGTTGCCCTTGCGCCGTGTGTGTGTGTGTGACTGTCTTTCAGGCAGTGTGTCCTGATCGGGACGTGTGTGTGTTGGAGGATTCTCTTCCTAGTGTGGTTAAGCCTCACTATTGTGAGGGGTGGACGTAGGCACGTGTGTTTGCGTGGCCAAACCACCTTAAAAATCCCGCATCCCTTGTGGTGCGTGCTACCATTTCTTCTACCACCCGTTCTTGTTTTCGCTTAGTGAGGCATGGTGAGTTTTTCACTGATTCTTGTTGGTTTTATTTGAGAGCTTTCGCATTGGTATAGTTCGATTCACCCCCCCTCTCTAACTGTTTAGCCATCTAGTTCTCGATATCTTCGTATACCGACTCTTCAATTGGTATCAGAGTAGGTCTTTAGCATAGAAGAGAGATTATGGTTAGATGGCTTAGGGTAATTTTATTGTTGAGGGTCACTCCATTAAGAGGCCACCGTTTTTCGATGAGTCTAACTATTCCTACTGGAAAAACTGCATGATTGTTTTCATTAGAGCTCAAGATTATGAAATTTGGAAAGCTATCAACAATGGTCCTCACTTGCTACTTGAAATGAGAGCAAGTGGAATGACGATCACATTAAAAAATCTAAAATGATTTTTTCTGCCATGAACATCATGCACTGTTCTTTACATCCTAATGAATATTCTCATGTTTCGATGAGTAGATCTGCGAAGGAAATGTGGGACAGCCTCGCATTGATTTATGAAGGAACTTCCGAAGTAAAGATAGGAGACTAAGGCAAACATTTTGGTTCACAATTACGAGCTATTCAGAATGAAGCCGAAGGAGTCCATCTCGGAGATGTTTTCTAGATTCATCGAGATCACCAATGGACTCAAAGGCCTCGGTAAACAGTATACAAATTCTGAGTTGGTACGTAAAATCTTGAGGTCTCTTCCACCTGCGTGGCATACAAAGGCCACTGTGATTGAGGATTCCAAGAACTTGGCGACGCTTACTCTGGCGGAGCTGATCGGGTCTCTCATGACCTATGAGCTGAATATCCAGAGGAATGAGCAAGATGTGAAGAAGAACAAGAGCCTCGCCTTGAAGGCTGCACCGACACAACATTCTTCGTCAGAGGAGGAAAGTGACGAAGATGATGATGAGAAGGCCCTTGCCATTCTCACAAGAAAGATGCGCAAGTTCATCCAGCAATGCAAAAATTCAAAAGGCAGCACCAAAAAACTATTGAAGAAGCAATCATCTAGTAACAATGACTCAAGTAAGTCAAGTGAGGTAATTTGCTATGGCTGCAAGAAGCCGGGGCACATGCGCGGTGAGTGCCCGGAGATCCTCAACAAGTTGAAGAAAGGGAATTTCAAGAAAACCAAGGCGATGGTCGCTACGTGGAGTGATGAGGACGATGAAGTGTCATCAGGTGAGATAGAGGAAGCTGTGGACTCTCTATGTCTCATGGCTAATGAGGAGGATCCTACTAAGGTAAATGAGTCTGAAACTTTTACTTGTGAAGAACGGGAACTAGCATATATTGTTCTACTTGAGAAACATAAAAGATTGAGATTTGAAAATAAAGGTTTGAAAAAGAAAATTCAAGAAACCACTCATGTAAAATCTCCATGCATAGTTTGTCATAATCTAGAAGAGAAATTGGAAAAACTAACTGACGCTCATGAAATCTTGCTTGGTAAAGTCAGGATTTATGAAGATGAAATTGAAAACATGTCACATGTGCAAACTGAGCTTGAACAGGCCAAAAATCTGGAGAAAGAAAATTTAGAAATAAGAAGTGAAAATGAGAATCTCAGGTCTAAGATTGCATCTCTTGAAAAACATCTCTCTGAAACTGAAAGCACAATGAAGGACATGCAGGTCACCTTAGATAAACTTAGGAAAGGGAAACAGAACTTCGATGTTATTCTAAATCTAAAAGTCAACTTTCAAAGAGAAGGTTTGGGTTATAAACCGGAGAAGAAAACTTCATTCAAATTGAAAACTAAGACCTCCTTTGTGCATGCTTCCAGTGTGGCCAGTACTTCAAAAACACCTCCAATGGTAATGAAAAATCCCATCCAACAATACCAACTAACAATTTTGGAAGTCTGAAATCTAAGAAAGGACCTACACATCATGGGTCTAAGATGCAGAAACAAGGATTTGTCCGTGGTGTAAAATATCAAGTAAAGCAAGTACATGCCCCAAAGATTTCAAATGTGACGTGTTTCTATTGTGGAGTAAATGGTCACGTTAATTCAAACTGCACTATGAAGAAAAATCTGAGTAAATTGAATTTGGTATGGATCAGAAAGGATGGTCTTGCTTCTTGGACTAACCACCAAGGACCCAAAACTATTTGGCTACCAAAAACTCATGCATGAGTGTTTTGTTTGAATGCAGGTGTGTCTTGAATCCACCGGAGACAAATGGTACTTGGATAGTGGGTGCTCAAGACACATGACGGGGGACAAGTCCAAGTTTTCAGAACTGAAGGAAAAGGACGGCGGACTTGTATCCTTTGGAGGTAAGGACAAAGGTAAGATTATTGGGCTCGGGTCTGTTGGCAAAAACTCTAGAAGCTTGATTGATAATGTCTATCTTGTGAAAGGGTTGAAACACAACTTGCTTAGTATAAGCCAATTGTGTGATAAAGGGTACAAAATCATTTTTGATGAAAAACACTGCATTGTGCTAAACAAAAATTCAAATGAAATTAAGTTCATTGGTGAGAGGTCTAATAATGTGTATGTTGTGGATCTAAATGAAATAATTTGTGAAGACAGGTGCTTGCTTGCTAACAAACATGAAGATGCATGGTTATGGCACCGTCGGTTGGGGCATGCTAGTTTTGGAGTAATATCCAAATTGTCTAGACATGATAGTTATCGGTCTGCCTAAAATAAAATTTGAAAGTGACCGAGTTTGTGAAGCTTGTGCAAAAGGCAAGCAAACAAGGGTGTCTTTCAAAAATAAGAACCTTGTTTCCACTACTCGCCCACTTGAACTCCTCTACCTTGATCTTTTTGGACCCACTAGGACTTCAAGTCTTGGAGGTAAGTCTTATGGATTCGTCACTGTCGATGACTACTCTAGATTTATCTGGGTTCTATTTCTAGCCAATAAAAATGATGCCTGGATGGAATTCAAAGTATTTTGCAGGAAGGTATAGAACAATAAGGGTTACTTGATTACAACAATCCAGAGTGATCATGGAGGAGAATTTCAGAATGAGGAGTTCCAAATTTTCTGTAACGAGCAAGGCTACACCCATAATTTTTCGTCACCAAGGAATTCGGAACAAAATGGCGTTGTGGAACGAAGGAACCAGACTTTGGTGGAAATGGGAAGGACCATGCTCACGAAAAATTGCTTACCAAGGTATTTTTGGGCCGAGGTAGTGAGCACGGCATGCTACATTATCAATAGAGCCATGGTAAGACATATTCTAAAAAAGACTCCATATGAGCTGTACAAAGGTAAGAAGCAAAATATTTCTTACTTTAAACTTTTTGGCTGTACCTGCTACATTCTGAACAATGGAAAAACAAACCCTGGTAAGTTTGATGAAAAGAGCGATAAAGGTATATTCATTGAGTATGCATGAAATTCTAGAGCCTATCGGGTTTTCAACAAAAGAACTTTGACTGTAGAAGAGTCACCACATGTCATTTTTGATGAGTTTGGTCACAAACTAACCCCTCTACCTAATGGCTCCAATGATGCAGAAAATGGGTCAACAACCCAAGAAGCCCCCCAAGCATTACAAGAAAAGGATGAATCTATTGAACCTACAAGCTCAGAGAACATCGAGGATGGACCACCACTTGAAGAACTTCAAGATATCCAAGAGAAGGATCCAGATCTTCCCAAAAATTGGCAGTTCATGCGTGATCATCCGGTTGGTAATATTACAGGTAATCTTGAAGATGGATTGAGGACAAGATCAACTTTTGGACAGGTATTTGATCAAGACCTAATTGCCCTAACTTCCCAAATTGAACCCTCAAGTGTGAATGAGGCTTTGGAAGATGAGTCATGGGTCATGGCTATGCACGAAGAGTTGCACCAGTTCGAAAGAAACATGGTGTGGACTTTAGTGCCTCGTCCTACCAACCACTCAGTTATTGGCACCAAGAGGGTGTTCAAAAACAAGCTGAATGAAGAAGGTATGCTGGTTAGAAACAAGGTCCGGCTAGTAGCCAAAGGGTATAGCCAAGAAATGGGTATAGATTTCGATGACTCTTTCGCTTTTGTGGCCCGTCTTGAGGCGGTTCGCATCCTTTTGGCATATGCATGTTCCTTGAACTTTAAATTATACCAATGGATGTAAAAAGTGCTTTTCTTAATGGTTTCATCAAGGAAGATGTGTTTGTAGAACAACCACCGGGATTCATAGATGCCCATCGTCCTCACCATGTTTTCAAACTACAAAAGGCCTTGTACGGACTCAAGCAAGCGCCAAGAGCATGGTATGAAAGGTTAAGTACATTTCTGCTTAATAAAGGATTCAAATGAGGTATGGTGGATTCAACGCTCTTCACTAAATCTCTGGGCAAGGACATTTTAGCGGTGCAAATCTATGTCGATGACATAATTTTCGGAGCTACTAATAATGCTTTATCTATTGAATTTGTAGATCTTATGAAAGGAGAATTTTAAATGAGCTTGATAAGAGAACTTAGCTTCTTTTTGGGGCTGCAAGTCAAACAAACGGGAGAAGGGATGTTTGTGAACCAAAGCAAATATGCTAGGGAGTTGCAGAAGAAGTATGGGTTTTAGAATGTGAAACCAATGCCAACCCCCATGTCATCCTCGGTGAAATTAGACTGTGATGAGAAAGGTAAAAACATGGATCCAACACTTTAACGAGGTATGCTTGGCTCTCTACTATATCTTGCTGCCTCTAGACCACATATTCAGTACAGTGTTGGTCTTTGTGCTCGTTTTCAGTCGTGTCCAAAAGAATCACACTTCTTGGATGTAAAACGCAATTTCAAATATCTATCAAACACTGTAGAATTTGGTTTGTGGTATCCCATCGGTTGTAACTTTGATCTGGTAGCTTTTTTCAATGCGGACTATGCATGTTGTAAAGTGGATCGAAAGAGCACAAGCGGGATGAGTCAATTTCTTAAAGGATGTCTGATCTCATGGAGCTCTAAGAAACAACACTCCGTGGCTCTCTCAACTACCGAGGCTGAGTATGTGGCTGCTGGTAGTTGTGGAGCTCAGGTGCTCTGGGTTAAACATCAATTGCTTGATTATAATGTCACTTTGAACTACATTGCTATCATGTGTGATAATACTAGTGCCATTCATTTATCTAAGAATCCTGTTCAACACTCGAGGACCAAGCATATTGAAATTCGACACCACTTTTTAAGGGACCATGTCAATAAGGGGGATTTTGAACTCAAATTCATTGACACAAATCATCAAATTGCAGATATCTTTACAAAACCACTCAATGAAGACATGTTTACAACCTTAAGAAGAAAGTTTTGTGTTCTTCAGTTGGGTGCTTCTATTCAGGGGGAGTCTACATGTAAAGACCTTTTAAAGAGAACGAGAGTTGTACCCCTCCTGTTTCAAGCTCATCATCTAACTGTGAGGTTCATGGTTTGTGGACTGCTCAGTCCGTAATTCAGAAGTTTGGAGACGAACCCCATACATGTTTAATGCCCTTAAGCAGTCTTAAAAAATTGTGTCTAGAGATCTTCATTAGACTTGAAAATTAGAAAGTTCAAGGCCTCCTCCATTGAAAGACTTTAAGCTATGTATTGACCTTAAACAATTCATTTGTCTTGGAGTATTCTGAAGGAAGTTTGTAGTGCACAGTGAGCCACAAAATAAGATTGGCAGAGCAATGACAAGGATGCACTGAGTAACTGGATACACTTCACCTGAGACATGAGGTGGTTCGCATCAAAAGGTGTTGTCCAAAGTTAACTCTTTTTCATGGATTGGCAGAGCAATGACAAGGACGCACTGAGTAATCGGATACACTTCACCTAAGATGTGAGGTGGTTCATGTCAAAAGGTGTTGTCCAAAGTTAACTCTTTTTCGGGGCTTGGCGTCAAAAGGTGTTGTCCAAAGTTAACTCTTTTTCGGGGCTTGGCAGAGCAATGACAAGGACGCACTGAGTAACCGAATACACTTCACCTGAGACGTGAGGTGGTTCGTGTTAAAAGGTGTTGTCCAAAGTTAAGTCTTTTTCGAGGCATGGCAGAGCAATGACAAGGATCCACTGAGTAACCGATACACTTCACCTAAGACGTGAGGTGGTTCGCGTCAAAAGGTGCTGTCCACAAACGTTATCTCTATTCAGAAATTCACTTATCAAAAAAAATTATGCGGAGCTTTGTAGAAGAAGAATTGTTAACCCGCTGAGTAGCTGGGGATTCTGGCATCTAAATAATATGTCTCTTCATGCAAAAAGGTGTGGTTGAACATGACTACTCCATCTAAAAGCACGATGGCCAGCCTACCTTACAAAAGTATATATCTTTGCACATGCTCCATTGTTGCCTTCTCGTCCATCATCAACTCTAGACGATGTCTACTTGTTTAACTTTAATACTAGTTAAAGTCATTATTGCAGAGGTCTTCTTCTCGATAATATGTAAGGTTGTAAGTCGATTTCTGGGCAAAATCTAAGATGCTACTTTAATCCTATTACATTTGTAGGAGGTTTTGCTTTCTGACTTCTCTCTTACTGGACTGCAGGGTGTCACTCTCCATCTCTGTTGTTATTAATGGGGGCTTACTACTCTCTCTTTCTAACATGACTCTTTCACATCTCCACAAGCCCTGACTAGAAATTTCATGCATTCTTTTTGCATTCACCCTGCCGATCCTCTCTACATTTCTTTGCCGTGTCTTTTTGCTGATGTCAAAAAGGGGGAGAGAAACCATTTGTCAAAAAGGAGAGAGAGAGAGAGAGCAACTGTGAGTTGGCCATGTCATGTTTGGCTGTGTCATATTCTTTGGTAGCTGGTGTTTTGAGATCTCTGGGCTATATGATTTTGTCATCTTCAAAAAGGGGCAGATTGTTGTATTTTATGCACCTTATAGATTTTGATGATAACAAACCTATATAACTGTTTGGAATCTTATTTGTGTTTGGTGAAACTAATGCCTATCATCTAATGATCATTTAACTTATCCTGAGTGGAGTTGTAGCAAACTAAGCTCTAAAATGTCCAAGAAACATCATCTAAGGTATGTTGGACTTAGTGGGTTAAATTCATGCTAACCTCGTCTCTATTGTCTGTGTTACAGGTTTGCAGGAAAGAGTTCGGTCGAACAATGGCCCTGGAACGATCGACTGAAGTTGCCAGAGTCTGGAGGGACAAGTTTTTATAGAGTTCGGTTGATCGATTATCCCAGCGCTCAGCTAACCAGATCTCTACAGAGTTCGGTCGGGTCGGTCGACCGATCGTAGTTTTGAGAATTATGAACTTTCCATTTTCTAGCATGATTTGGGTGATCTCTTCCCAAATCTCTCAGGGGACTTCCTAAAACCTTTGGGGATGCTTTGGAAACTATATATATGTCTATCCAAGGCTTTTAGAAGGGCTCTCCATGAAATTACAAGCTTCTCAAGAATCCTAGCGCAAGTATCCTCTTGTTGTAGTCCAAGATCTACGATTCAAAGGCATTCGTGTGTGGCAACTTCCATAGCGTGATTTCCATATGTTGGAGTCTTCCACGTCCAAGCACTAGATCAGGAGTACCAGGGATCGGGAGAGGATCGCAACCTTACGCATTGTGGAGTACGAGAGAGCTAATCGGGCGAGCTAGATTGGATACGTCATCAAGCCCGATTTCTACATAGGGGGATCTTCGTTGTTCTGTCATCTTTGCTATATCACTTGTGTTTTCATGATCCACAAACGTTATTGAACGTATGTGTGTACGTGCCGTGGCTCCGTGCACGTGTTGGCCTTGCATCGTGTGTGTGTGTGTGACTATCTTTCAGGTAATATGTCCTGATCGGGACGTGTGTGTGTTGGAGGATTCTCTTCCTAGTGTGGTTAAGCCTCACTGCTGTGAGGGGTGGATGTAGGCATGTGTGTTTGTGTGGCTGAACCACTTTAAAAATCTTGCATCCCTTGTGGTGTGTGCTACCATTTTTTCTACCACCCGTTCTTATTTTCGCTTAGTGAGGCGTGGTGAGTTTTTCACTGATTCTTGTTGGTTTAATTTGAGAGCGTTCGCATTTAATTTTTAGTGGGTATAGTTCGATTCACCCCCCCTCTCAAACTGTTTAGCCATCTAGTTCTCAGTATCTTCGTATACCGACTCTGCATAAGGCAAAAGAAGGGAAATAGGGGAACTCTAGAAGAAAGAACATGAATACATAATACTTTATCGGTGATTAAGGGTCGAAGAGAAGAGTTGGCAGAGCGGCATGGCTTCACCCCATATCAGAAAAATGCCCTCTCTTTGAGCTCATGGCCATGGGAGGCCATTTATAGACCTTAGAAGCCCTAGATCGGAGTTGGAGGATAAATCCCAGAAAGATAGGATTTTAGGAGATAAATCCATGGGATAATGATGAGATAATGTCCCTAGAAGGGTTGGGAACCGATCTGGCATGAAATCCTCGGAGTAGGAAGCTTAGAATAAGACTCTAGGGCATCCTCGGCTGGAAAAGATGAAGTCCGAGCTGAATAAGACTCTGACTGAGAACGCGGCCTATCACGCGACCGCGACCATGCCAAAGGGAGAAAGCCAAAAATCAGTCGACAAACATGGCCATAGGTCGATAGACTTGCCCATATAGGTCGACAGACCTGGTGATGGGTTGATAGACCTGGTCAGGTCAGTCGACAGAGCACGCCATAGGTCAATTGACCTAGTCATAGCCAGTCGACTGAAGTCAGTCAGATGTAGTCTGATACAGAACCGCGGTCATACGGACACAGCTGGGCGATAGACCGTGACCAGGAAAATAGGCCAGAAAATGAGAAAATCATGGATAATAACCTCTAGGGCTTTAATGGGCTTGGAAATGGACTAAAAATGGGCTCGAAATATGATGAAGGAAGACTCTGAAACAATGGGTAATTCGGGCTATCATGAAAGATGAATAAGAGAGAGGCCCGACTTGTAAGCTGAAAATGAGTGTCAACAGATGCCCCTCCTTGATGTCCGCTTTGCAAGGGAATGAGCGAAAGCGACGTAGAGGTGAAATGGGATAGAGATGGAGGGAAAGTGAAAACAACATGAAATGAAGATGAAGCAAAGAGAACTGAAAAGTGGGCATTAAGGCAAAAGACACATGTCACAACCAACAAGAGACAAGAATTCTCCCGAGAACGCTGAACTAACCACAAGGAACAGCTAACGTGGATGACACATGTCTGGAGAACTATCTATCTAAGTAAAAGAAAAACACGACCGACCTCATTAGAAAACATAATCCAGAGCCAATGAAGGGATCGAAAGAGCAAGAGATTGGAAAGCTGACAAGAGGAGTGAAATTTAAGATAAAATCCAGACAAGAATGACGCTGGCCAACCAGACCAAGCGAATAGATCATAGGAAACATCAAATTCAGAGTGGAATGAGGATCTCTTATTCAAGAGAGTTAAAAGTAATTAACCATTTCTTAGGAGAAATCTTGAAGAATCACGAGGCATGAATGCTCAAAATGACATGATGCATGCTGGGCTAAAATAAAGAAATCATAAAAATGAATGCAAAGAAAGAGAAAATAGAAAAAACTCAAGGATAATATTACTATACCGAATAAGTTGGGATCAAGAGTCTTCTGACAACCATGATGTACGAGATAGAGTCCATCGTTCCCCACCCGATTCAACCTAACGGCCTATCCAACGATTGACCGTATGCTCCTAGATCATCATCATTTTTGGTAAAGGAGAACATCAGATCCCAGAGCAAACGGAGAACCAGCCAATCCATGAGATAATATAATAGCGTAGAGATAACATATAGTAATGCAACAAAGAGAAGGGATAGAGAGCCATACCTGACTTATTTGTGCAGGCGAGACGACATTTTTGGATTTTTATGAATTTTCAATTTTTTTAAATTTTCAAATAAGACAACTACAAAATGAACATAACATAACATACCACCGCATCATAGACATAACATCAAGTGCTGGAAAAATGATGTTTTGATGATGTCTCACTATAAGTCAGTAGCCAATTAATTTAGAATCTCATGTAACATCTTCTAATTGGCTAGGTATGAAGAAGACTAACAGAGCTTAAAGGCATCGTCGACCCTACCATAGCATGAGTCAACACATCTGTTCGCAAGAAGAAGAAAAAGTCCAAACGAGTCTAGGCTGCGTTGACCCCATTGTCTACTGCGTCGATGCACAACACGCCCCCTCATCAAGAAGAGTCGACCCTAGGAGTCAGCTCCTCTTTTTCCAAGTTCTGGTTGGAAGTAGATCATCTGACTGCGTCGACCCCAGAGTGAAGCTACGTCAACGCCATCAATTCTAGCAGCTCACGCATTCACAAGAGTTTCAATTATCTCCGAGCCACAAGCAAGGAAGACAAATAGAGAAAAAGGTGATGGCTCAAAAGACTACAAAATAACGCTTAAGGGTGACAAATAGATACCCAAGGGTTTAAAATGGTTTACAAGGCTGAAAAATGGCTAGTGGAGCTGAAGTCACCAATTTCAACATAGTTGCGTCAATGCAAAGCCCACCCTGTGTCAACGCAGTCAAGTGGAAATGGCTCAAGTATGCACAAGGCTGACAATGATCAAAGGCGACGGCTTATAGGCGAACAAGGGTAACAAATACCTCCTAAGGGTGAAAAATGTCTCTTAGGGGTAATAAATAGACAACTAATGGTGACAAATAGCTCGTAGCCATGTCAAGTGGCCCGTGAGTGAAGGCTGCGTCAACGCAATGCCCTCATTGCGTCGATGCCATCAAAGGCAAGTTCACCATCCACTGTAGGACTCATGAAGGTCGTGTCAACGCCATCAACGCAAGGCTGGACACCCAACAAAGGCGACGGCTCAAAGGCTTTTAAGCGTGACCAATGGCTTGCAAGGTAGACAAATAGACCCACAAGGGTGACAAATGGTCAGCAAGGGTGTAAAATAGCTCATGGGGAGCAAATGAAGAACGCAAGCTTGCTAGTAGCTGTAGAACCTTTGAAGGTTGTGCCAACGTAGTGCCCTCAATGCGTTAACGCTATCAACACCAGCTCGCTAGAAACTGAAGTTCCCATGAGGCAACATCAACGGGCTTGCTGCATCGACGCACCAGAAGATTTTCAAGCAGAAATCTACATTTTCTGCAATATTTCAGAAGTGTTCCAGAGGATGAAAATATGACCTGTAAACCCTCAAAATCATGGATTTCAAGATCTGGAAAGGATTCCTAGGACGGTCAACTGTCCCTGTCATCATTGGATTGCCATAACAATCTTTCTGGTCAATAGTTCTACTAGTTTATGAAAATGGGAAAGGTCTCCTTTCAAGGCAACATGCTTTTTGCATCCAACCAATCAGAGTGTTGTCCAGAAGATCCTCCAGAATAGAAGGACGTCCTTCCTTCTGCCAACCAATGAGGGATAGATGCTGCAGGTTTGAATTATGTAAAGAATAGTTGTTTATTCCAGCCAAATTACAATTCTTTTAGAGGGAATTTTCTATGCCCTTTGTGCCTATAAATAGGACCGGCCTTGTTTGCATGGAGACGCTGCTGAAGCCTATGAAAAATCTGGAGAAGGTCTGAACGGGAGAGTCCAAGAGAGAAAAGAAAAGAAGTGCAGTCCTGAGTGAAGAAGAAGGAGAAGAAGAGTGTGTCCAGCTAGCCATCCAGCCACAAAGCCTTAGCCTGAACTACTTGTTTCCATTCTGTCGATGGCGTGTGCTTGTGTTTTGTGTTTTTGCTTTCAGCATTTTCAGAACTTCCCAAGAGTGTGTAACTGGGGATCTGTCCCCGTGTTTTGCTTCACTTGCAGCTTGTTTTCTTTTGTTTGTGTGTGTGTGGGGGGGGGATCTTCCCCGTGGGACTTGTTCAAGTGTGTGTGTGAAGACCTTATCTTCGTGTGTGTTTTTCTGGGCAACCAGCGTGTGTGTGTGGATCTCTTTTGGCCAAAGAGTGGAAGCCTCACCAGGTAGGTGAGGGGTGGACATAGGCTTGCTGGATAGTAGCCGAACCACCTTAAAACGTTATGTGTTGTGTCATGCAATCTCCATATCTTCTACCTTCCTTCACGTGTGTTGCATTTGTCTAAGTGCGTCCATAGCTTTTCTCTGCTGATATTCCTTGTGACTACCTGCTTTGTGTGCTCCGAATCGTTGTGTTACTGTTCTTGCATAGTTCTTCTTAAGTGGTTGAAAAAGTGAGTGTCGAATCTATTCACCCCCCCTCTAGATCCTCTCGTACCATCCAACAATTGGTATCAGAGAGGGTTCCCTAGAAATGTGGTCCAACGTCCCTGGGAGATCCGATGGGAATGTCCCTCGCAGCTACATAGCTGAGGGCCAGGCCATCAATAATTCACCATTCTTCGATGGTACACATTATCTGTATTGGAAGAACCGAATGGAAGTTTTTCTGCGTGCCCAGGATCACTTGATTTGGCGTGTTGTGAGTAAAGGTCCCTTTGTTTTACTAGAAGTAGATGACACCTGGACACTAGACCAGCTTAAGAAATCCACAACAAATTGGAGCGCCTTGAAGATCATGCAGTGCGCCATCCACCCCACAGAATACTCAAGAGTATCCACTTGCAAATCTGGAAAAGAAATGTGGGATAGGCTTTAGCTAATCTATGAGGGGACATCGGAGGTAAGGTCCACGAAGGCCAACATGTTAACTTCTGATTATGAAATGTTCAGAATGAAACCAGACGAATCTATTTCTGAAATGTATGCAAGATTCGCCCAACTAACAAATAGCTTAAAACTTCTGGGAAAAGAATACACTCAGAGTGACCTTGTTAGGAAAATCCTTAGATCTCTCACCCCTGCATGGCATACTAAGGCCACTATGATAGAGGACTCCAAGGACCTGTCTGTAATAATAGTTGATGGACTGATTGGCTCGCTCATGACATATGAGCTAAACCTGAAACAAAGTGAAGAAGACACCAAGCCCAAGAAGACCGTGGCTCTCACGGTTTTTGAGAGCACTGATGAATCTGAAGATGAAGGAGATGACACTCCAGAAGGAAGCCTAGATGACTACGCACTGCTCATTAAGCAATTCAAGAAGTTCTTGATTAAATTCAGAAGAGAAGAAGGACTCCACAGGTAAGTAGAGCCTCCAACCTGAAATCTCCTCTAGTCAAGAAATCTGACAATGTTAATTGTTATCAATGTAAGAAGGCATGACACATGCGAGGTGAATATCCTGAGTTGCTCAAACAAATGAGCAAGACCAAGGGAAAGAAACCCAAAGCCATGATGTGCACATGGAGCGATGAGAAGGAAGAAGGTGAAAGCTCCTCAGGATCAAAAGACGAGGATGACTTCTGCCTCATGGCAGATGGTAATGAAGAGGAAGAAAATCAGGTAACTACCCTGTTCGACCATTTTCTTGTTGAAGAATGGGTAGAGGCATATACTGTCTTATTTGAAAGATATGAAGTTTTTAAGAAAGAAAATAGGCACCTTAAGAAGAAAATCAATGTGCTGGTTCATGATAATCCTGTTAACAAGGAGTTGGAAACACTAAGAGTTGAAAATGAAGACCTGAAGAAACAGGCTAAAATTTTTAAAACCAATCATTCAGAACTGGAGAGCTCAAAGGAAGAAAATGATGACCTTAGAACACAGCTGAATCATGCTCGCTTGAAATGTGAAGAATATGAGAAGGAAAATCAACTTAATCTTGAAAAGTTTGAAGCCATAAAAACTGTCAATGATGCATTGCAGAGAAACCTTGAAAAAGCTGAAAAGGAGCTAAAGGACAAACAATCTGTCCTAGAAAGAATGACCAAGGGAAAATCATACTTGGTTGCCCTTCTAGGCACCAGAGTCAATTTCAGAAAAGAAGGGTTAGGATTCAAGCCCTCTGTAAAAAGGCCCTTCAAATTCAAAACCATTTCATTCTGTCCAGAAAAACGTAAAGGAAAGTTGACTGTAGAAGAACCATCAAGGCAGAATCTCCCCAAACCTAAAATCTTCAAAAACAAGGGAGGTAGCCATCAAGCTCGATATGAAGGCCAAACTGAACCGCTGCGTCGACACACTGTCTCACAAGGTCAACGTAGCTCATCTGGTTATTTCAAACAGAAAAATAGTTTCAATAATCAAAGAAGGTTCAATGGCCAGGCAAACTTGGGTACACATCATACCCATTTCAACCCAGTTAGAAACCCACAATCTAGGCCACAACTCAACACATTTTCAATAAACTTCATGAAATCTGGTTGTTACATCTATAATTTCCCTGGACACACCAGCAACCAATGCTAGTTCGGCCATAGAATAAGATCCTTCAAGCAAGTCTGGATTCTAAAGAACTTGTTGCATGCATTCAACTATGATTGTGGACCCAAATTTGTTTGGGTTCCAAAAACTTCTGCTTAATGTCTTATGTGCAGGAATTCCTAGCAGCCTATCACAACCAATGGTACTTGGATAGCAGCTGATCGAAGCATATGATGGGAGACAAGAAGAAATTCATTCATTTGATGAGGAAAGAACGAGGTCAAGTGAGGTTTGGAGGCAAGGATAAAGGAATAGTCATTGGCACGGGAACCATAGGTAAGACTTCTTCCAATTGCATTGAAAACATCATGCTTGTTGAAGGCCTTGAGCATAATCTACTCAGCATAAGCCAATTGTGCGACAAAGGCCACAAGGTATTTGTTCAATGCCAAGGAATGTAAAATTTTTAAATAGGATTCTGATGCTGTGAAGTTTGTAGGACATAGAGTAAATAATGTTTATATGGTAGATCTTGACAGTCCTTTTTCATAAAACCTCTGCCTGTCTGCCAGTTAGCCTAATGACGCGTGGCTGTGGCACAGAAGACTTGGCCATGTCAGCTACAACACATTGCACAAGTTAGCCAAGTATGGTATGGTGAGAGGTCTGCCCAAACTCCCCTACAAAAGGAACACTCAGGTCTGTGAAGAATGTTCCCTAGGCAAACAAACCCGAAAATCCTTCAAGCCTAGAGTTGAGCCACTGTCATCCATGCCCTATGAGTTTCTACACATGGATATGTTTGGGCCAACCAGAACCACCAGCATCAATGGTAAGAAATATGGCTATGTGGTGGTGGATGACTTTAGCCGGTTCACTTGGATTTTCTTCTTAGCAAATAAAAATGATGCCTTCTCTGAATTTCAGAAGTTCTTCAGAAAGATAAAGTATGAAGGTAAGTTTAGAATTTCTACAATCATGTCTGACCATGGAGGAGAGTTTGAAACTCCTCATTTTTGGAATTCTATAATAAGGAAGGATTAACTCACAGATTTTCTTCTCCCAGGACCCCAAAATAAAATGGCATTGTGGAAAGAAAGAACCGGACAATTGTGGAGATTGCTCGGACAATGCTAATTGAGAGCAAACTACCAAGAAGGTTCTGGGTGAAACTGCAAACACCGCTTGCTACATAATCAACCGGGCCATGGTAAGGCCAAAATGTAAGATAACACCCTATGAGATGCTCAAAGGTAAGAAACACAACTTAGCCTATTTTCGAGCCTTTGGTTGAAAATGTTACATCCACAACATTGACAAAGTTGATCTTCATAAGTTTGAGGCTAAGAGTGATGTTGGAATATTTTAGGGATACTCCGAATCTTCTAGAGTATATAGGTTTTTTAATGTGAAGAATAAGTCATGGAGGAAACTCCACATGTGGTGTTTGCTGAAATGAATGATAAATCTGACAAAGACATTGTTGACAAAAAAATGGAGGAAGACGATGGTGTATTCCTGGAGTCCAAAGAAGAGCAGGGAGAAGGCAGTCAACAACAGCCCATATAGTAAGAAACAGGTCGGTCGACCGTAGTCCCTACACACCCTCTCCTGCCCGGTGAGCCTTCCACAACATTCGAACCTTAAAAGATCATCCTATCCAAAATGTCATAGGAAACCTGGATGATCCTCCTAGGACCAGATCATTTCATAAAGATGTGCATAATGAAGACCTCATTGCATTAGTTTTACAATTTGAACCCAAAAGCATTGAAGAAGCCTTGCAAGATGAAAATTGGGTTAATGCTATGCATGAGGAACTTAATCAATTTGAAAGAAATCATGTGTGGAATCTGGTTCCCAGACCCACAGACCAACATGTCATCAAGACTAGATGGGTATTTAGAAACAAGTTAAATGAGGAAGGGGTCATAACTAGAAATAAAGCCAGACTGGTAGCTAAGGGGTACAACCAAGAGATGGGAATTGACTTCGAAGAATCTTGTGCCCCTGTAGAAAGACTAGAAGCCATCAAAATTTTTTTAGCCTTCGCATGCTCCCTAGGCATAAAGTTACAACAAATGGATGTCAAAAGTGCCTTTTTGAATGGCTTAATAAAAGAAGAGGTCTTTGTAGAATAGTTGCCTGGCTTTGAACATGATGCTTTTCCTAGCCATGTGTATAAATTGAACAAAGCATTGTATGGACTGAAGCAGGCCCCACGAGCCTGGTATGATAGGTTGAGTGAGCATCTGACTGATGAGTATCATATTTCATATCATAATTTGCATCACATACATCATCTTTGGGAATTAAAAGAATAAAGTTATGCAATTTGGATAACTAACATCATTCTCACAATTAATTTGAGTTTGCATGAAATTATCATAGTTTAGAAGCCATAATGACTATGTGAGACATGAACTTGCATAAGGGATAAATTGAATAATATATTTTTGGCATTTATAGTGGATTTTTATTATTGTAGGAATGAGCGACCAAGTTCCAGGCACCAATTAATAAATGCCCTTTTGAGAGGGCGCACATTCAAGAAACTGTGACACTTCGAGAAACTGCCCATTCTCTGTACGAAAATAGAAAGAAAATTGAGAAAATATGAAAAAATGAATGAGTGGCTGTTCAAGGAGTCGCTGGATCTTTTGCACGAAAAGCAAGGAAAATGATAAAATAAGGAAAGAAAGATTATGTGGCTGAAGGATAAGCGCTAATTAAAATTGCGAACAGAAGAAAGGCGTTATTTTACGAAATGAACGACCCTGCACTAGTCGCTATTTTAGTTAGAACTAGAAACGGAAACAGATAGAATCAAACGAAGTTATCTTGCTATGTTTGGAATTATCTCCCCTTATTTGATGAAAAGAGGACTCTATCTATGATAAGATACCTACTTTGAGCAATATCTTGATGCTGTAAACTCGGATTTGAGCTCTATCACCAAGGATTTGTAGGATTGAAGTCCCCTGAGCACTATAAAAATAGCCCTAGAGTGACCATGGCAGAGAGCTTAGCCCTTTTTCCTTTCTTTCTGTTCTTCCTTTCAATTTACTATCTTCAGCAACGTTCTCCGTTTTTAAGTGCTCTTTAATTTCTTCTTCTTCCACTTCTTCTAATTCTCTCTCGTTTTCAAGCTATTTAAAGTTTTTCAAATCTCTATCTTTTCTGTTTTACTGTTCATCTGCGCATCTCTCTGTTCTCCCCCTACTTTCTCCCCTTTCTACTCCTCTTCCTCTCCTGCTTTCTTCATAAACAATCTTCATTTTTTAGTGTTCTTAAATTTCTTTTTCTTCTTCGTCCTCTAGTTCTGCACTATTTTTAAGCTATTTACACTTTTTCACTGTTCTATCATGTTCACCCATGAAGTAGCATTTTTCTCTATTTTCCCTTAGTTTTCACCCTTTTCCTCATGTCTTCTCCCTCTGCACTCTTCACGAAACTTCTTCCTCTCCTCAAGATATTCAACTTTCTCTTCTTCCTCATCTTCTAATTCTTCTCTATTTGAAAGTTATTTCAGTTCTCCTTTAGCTCTATTTTTATTTTATTTTTCACTGTTCTATCTATCTTTCCCTCCTCTATTTTCTTCACACACCCCTTTAGCGGAGATTCTTCCTTCGGTGCTCTAAAGGTGGCGTACCTCTCTATGGTGGGGTGATCCAATCAAAGGCCTGGCACGGCGTGGGCGGCGCTATTCTTCACTATCTTGGCTCTATTTCTTCCCTTGTTCTTTTACTTTAAGTTGTAATTTTTATTTTCCATAGAGTTGTAATCTTTCCTTTTAGCAATAAAAAAATCAAATCTTTTGCAATTGAGTTCTTCTATTCCACTCCCTTCAAAATTCAGTTCTCAATCCTCTCATATTCTTTAAATAGTTTATTTCCATACAATTTTATTTTCCTGTAGCATAAACTCACTCAAAATTCAGATTTCTCAAATATAAGGATTTTTCCAACTTGCTTAATTGAAAATGGAGAGGGGGATTTCTGTAGCTCATCTAAAAGCAGCCGAACTAGGTCCATCAGGACCAAACAAGGCCCAGCTCATTCCAAGTGACAGCCTCGTAGGGTCCACTTAGAATAAAAAGCCCAATAAGATTACTCGGGATCAAACCCTTCCTCGGCGGCCCTTAGGCTCGGAAGGCCCGAACGACAGTCAAAACGGAGGAAGACCCATGCCCGATCTATCCCCTCGCCGGAATAAGGGCAGGCACTCAGCGCCCACTCCGACCTATCCTCATCCGAGCTATGCCTATCGCCCGGATAGGGTTGGCACCTTTTATGCTCGGGACGACCGACGATTGCTTATCCATGCTGCCGTTGAGAACCCTTTATGAGTAGGAGTTTATGAGGATAAGGGGCTCATGATCTCTCAAGGCTATAAAGATCCCATGATGAGGACGTAAAGATTTCACGTTGAGGATGTAACGCCCGCATGAAACCCCTCAGCTTACGGGACTCATGAAGCCAATGCACTATATAAACCTGGGACTACCTCCAACGAAAGGTAAGGGCAATACACGCCTAAAACTCCCTGAGCAGGAACCACTTCACCACCTTGGTGTAGGGGGATCTCGTGCACCTCTTTCTACCTCCCTCCATATCTTCCACTATTGCTCTACTGACTTAAGCATCGGAGGGTTTTCCGTAGGGAACCTTCCCTGGGCCCCTTGATCTATTTCCCTTTCTTTACAGTTCACTCTTCGGTGATCATCTACCCCGCTCACGACAAGTGCGAGATCACGCCCCTTCATCTGGCGCCGTCTGTGGGAAACGACCAAAGAGCCAGTATGGTGCGAAGAAGTTCAGGGAGGAGGTCCGCCGGCGATAGGGGAAAGGCCATGGTGGCGGCGGGAGAAGGCCCCTCTCAAGCCTCACAAAATCACCCCACCAATGCCAGCACTCCCGCAGACAGACCGCCCCTCCCCCCGCGGCGGTAGGGCTCCCCCCCCCCTCCCGCCGCGGCGGTAGGGCTACTGCTTAACGGCGGCGCTAATGCTTTCCAGACCCTCAACGCAAAACTGGATGTCCTCGTGGAACTCATGAGGACTCAGGCGGCCAAGGATGGAAGGTCACGTGCCCCTCCGGAGAGCCCCCCCCCCCCCCCCCCCCCCCCCCCCCGCGAGAACGTGTCCCAGCACACCGCCGGAGGCCGCTTCACCCTCCGAGGCCGGTAAATCATCCGTAATAGGTCAGGAAGACCCTCACAAGCCCCTCCTCCAGAGCAAGTGGCCTCCTCCACTCCGAAAAAGAGGAAACCTGGGGCACGCCGTCTGAACCCAGAGACCGAAGTCCCTGGGGAACGCCCAGACAGCCCCCCCCCCCGGAGCTATCCCTCCGACTACGAGAATTTGAGAGGCGCTTCGCGAACTGGAGCGGGCCCTATGCGCCCTGCAGAAAGACTCCTCCGCAGAGGACGAGGAGAAATCCCCATTCTCCGACTATATCTTGAAGGTAGAGGTATCTCCTAGAACCTCCATTCCGACCTTCAAGCTTTATGACGGCTAGGGCGACCTGGCCGATCACTTTGACAGCTTCGATGCTCTGATGACCCTTCATGGAGCATCCGACGCCATCAAATGCCGAGCCTTCGTGACCACTCTGGTCCAAGGTGCCCAAGCCTGGTTCCGGGCCCTCGCCCCCAGATCCATCCGAGACTTCAAGCAGTTTGGGCGAGTCTTCAAAGAGAGTTTCACCGGGAGCGGTCCCCCAAGGTCGGTGGCGGGGCTTTTGGCCCTCAAATAGCCGCAAGGGGAGAAGCTTCGGGCTTACATCACCCGATTCAAATCGGAAGCCCTGAGGATCTCCCGTCTAGACGTCGCCTCGGCTATAACCGTGCTAACCGGGGGCACCCGCGACGAGAACCTCCGTCGTGAACTCGTCCTCCACCCTCCCTCGACCCTTGCTGCGCTAGTGACTCTGGCTCTGCGCCACGCTGAGTGCTAAGAAGTGCTCAGCGCCTGCCGAGACGCAACCGGCTCGGGTCGGGAGGGGGACAAGAAGCGGGCACCCGAGCCAAACTCGGGTCTAGGGAAAAGGCGGAACCAAGACGGGGAATGCAAGGAACCGTCACGAAAGTACGAGCGGTACACTCCCTTAACCACTCCGGTTTACGAGATATATGAGGACATCAAAGGCTCGGGCCTCCTCCGCTAACCCGAGCCAATGAGGTCGAAGAACCGCAGTCACAGCAAGCATTGCCTATTCCATAGCGACCACGGACATCACACTGGCGACTGCCATCAGCTCCAGGACGAGATCGAGCGTCTCATTCGTCAGGGGCACCTTTCCCGGTTCCTGGCTGGGCACAGGGAAGACCGAGGCGCCCTAGAGGAAATTGACAACGCCCCTCGCGGGGTCCATATCAACGTCATCGCCGGAGGAGCTGCATCAGGAGGAGACAGTGGCTGAAGGAAGCGTCATGCTGAGCAGGCGAGCCGAGCCATCGAGCCTCCCAAGGCCCCGCCAAGTGAGCCTCAAGTCATAGTCTTCTCCGACCGAGACCTGGAAGGGCTGACCATCCCGCATGACGACGCCCTAGTCATAACGGCCACAATAAACCATTGTAACATAGACAGGATTCTAGTTGACAATGGAAGTGCCCCCGATGTATTATCCTATGAATGTTTCATTAAGATGGGGGAGGATCCATCTAAACTTCGCCCGATCCGAACCCCCCTGTGTGGGTTCAATGGCCAGGCCACTTACCCCGAGGGAGCCCTAAGCCTGCCGGTTACTCTTGGCACTCCACCTAAGACCGTTACGGTTATGGCAGACTTCATAGTGATCAAGGGTATGATAGCATACAATGCAATCTTTGGCCGAGGAATCCTTAGCCGAACGAAAGCAGTGCCTTCTACCTATCACCAAAAGATGAAGTTCCCCACCAAAAATGGGTTGGGGGAAGTCCAAGGCAACCAGGACATGGCCAGAAGGTGCTACAATATTTCGGTTGAAGCCACAAGGCCGGACGGGAAGAACAAGGGCCCCCGAGAAGTCGAGGAAAAATCCGCAACCGCCGAGCCTGGAGGCGAATTGCTAGCGATTTTCCTAAATGACGACCCGACCCTGGGAGTAAAGATTGGAGCCGACCTAACATCTGAAGTCCAACAGTAATACAAAGAGTTTCTTTCAGCATACATCCGAGTCTTTGCATGGTCTGATGATCAACTCCCCGGGATACCGGAGGAGACAGTGATGCATAAGCTCAATGATGGGGACATCGCTTACCACTTCTCACTTCCCCACGGGACTGGATGATTGCCATTATGTTTAGCTTGATTTCCGAAGTCTAGCTATGTATTTTTTATCTTTCCTTGAGTCATTTTGATGTACTTATCTTTATTTTGAGTCATGGTCCTAAGTCGTCACATTATCTATCTAAGTATGTTAGGCTAGGGAGTCGTTTGGGCCCAATTAGATGGGCCTGGCCCATGGGCAACCTCTTCTTTCCTCAACCCCCTTGCTTATTTGCTTTTAGTAGTTTATCCAAGGACTTTTTGTAAATGTTGGGATTCCTATAAATAGGACCCCAACTCCACTTGAGTTCAGTAATGAAATATTGAGTAATTTTGAGCATAAGTGCATCTTTCCCTCTCTCTCTCTAGCTTCCTCACTCTCTCTCCCCCTCTCTCTAAAGGGGCCGGCCCCCTCTCTCTCTCCTCCTCTCTCTCTCTCCCTCTACCTTGGGCGAATCTGCCCCTTCACCTTCCCCCATCCACCTGCCACCTCACCCTCCAACCCTTCACTTCCCCTAGGCCACTTAACTCCCATCAATTCCCTCCCCTTCCCAAGAGACTCTTCCTATTCCCCATACATCTTCCCCACATCCAATACACCCCTCCCTCTTCCCCAAGCAACCTTCCCACTCCCCCAAACCCTCATTCACACCCCTAGACCATTCAAACCCCAGCCCCCCCCCCCCTCCACTTGTTGCGCAAACACCCTCCCCACCCCTTACCTCCTTGCCTTGGCCGAACCCCACCCCCACCTCTACCAACTTCGGCCCCCACCTTCCTGCTCCATCCCCCCCCCCCCCCCCGACCAGATCCGACCCTCTCATCCCCCATACAACTCTCTCCCCTCCTGCCATCACCCCACATCTTCCCCATTACCCTAGCTCCACTTCTCCTTACCATTAACCCCACCTCCACCCCCTCAATCTGTTACAACTGCAGGTGGTAGAAGAAGTCTCGGTTTGCAGAAGCTCCCCCGAGGTCGTCCGGCAACATCTGAAGGCCCATCCTACCATTCTGGAAAGGGTTCCCTGTCCCCTACGCAGGCGAGGTGGAAGCACCCCGTTCCGAGTTCGTGGCCACCTGTGAGAACCGATCTCCTCCGACAGCGTCAAGAACCAGTTGCAGAACATCAGAGCCCGATCAGAAGCCGAATCACGGTCGACAGCGGCAGAACCAGATGGAAGTTCCTTCTCCAAAGATCTTCCTCTCCCTGTCCCCGATCAGGAGCAAGAAACGGGACCTCGTTCGCCCACCAGGAGCCCGAGTTACGAATTTTCTCCCACCGGCGTACGAGTCTGCCTCCTGCTGTCTTCCGTGACCAGATCCCACTCAACGGAGCTCCCCTGTCCACCCCGACCTCAGAAGGAGTCCCCGTCAGTTTTGGTGCGCAGAGGCCTTGTCTACGGAACCAACAACTCCGACGGATCGAGATTCTGAGTCCGGGAGCCCGAGATACAACGTCTGCATCCTGCTGCGCATGTTCTGGAGCTGTCAACCCCAGATTCCGGCATCCTGTTCGAGTCTCCACCACGACCACCAGCGACGACAGAAGAATTCGATATAAATCTGAGGCATCCCAACACCTGTTACGAAGCAAACCTCACTGGTTTCGTCATCGGCAACAATCCTGAGAACGATCTACAACTGCAGCAGCGACCACCTGTCCCTGTGCACAGCAAGCAAGCGGATCGGCGTCAGCCTCCGTTCCATCTTTCTCGTCAAAAACCCCCCTCCCGCATGGCTGGCTTATCGCCCCTCCCTGCGTGGAGGTAGTGTTTGATGTATGTTTGAGTTCCCCACCCCTAGTTCCACCCTCCTGCGTGGGGCGTAGTTCATGTAACTAGCAGCTCAAGCTACATCGGCGCAGTGTGCGGGATCACACTTCCCCGCTCGCCCACGTCTCCGAACGGGGTTGGTTTCTTAAAACCAACCAGGTGAGCTCTAAAGCTTTGCTCCATTCATATTAGTGTCTATTTGTTTAATATCCGTAGACATAGCTCCGTTGCGCAAGGGAGTGAGTGTCCGTTCCCGGAGCCATCATCATTGAGTGGTCACCGTGGTCATCGTGAGAGAGAGGAACCTTGTGCCCCAAGTGGCACCGGCCAGCCCCAAAGTGTGGGCCACGTACCCTCGGGAGGATAACCCTAGCCCTGCTGGCACTCTACCAGTTAGGGTCTTGATCCATCACCTCCATCTAGCATCATATAGTCACCCGGGGCTTGCGAGTGTGCGACGGCGTTTCGGTCTCAATTTATCATTTTACTTGCTATGTGATTGTGAATGCGGATTAGGTCCGAGGTTTGCATTTGCTTGCTGCATACCCCATACTTGTGTCACATCACTCAACCTCGACCCAACCGTGAAGCCCGTACAGCAATGCAGAAGGAAGCACGCGCTAGAGAAGCAGGCGATCATCAAGGAGCAAGTCACCAAGGGGCAAAAGACTGGTCTTTTTAGACCGGTCTTGTACCCGACGTGGCTGGCTAACGTCGTCCTGGTACCAAAAGCTTTGGGAAAGTGGCGAATGTGCGTGGACTTCACCGACTTGGACAAGGCTACTCCAAAGGACTGCTATCCATTACTGAGCATCGACCAACTCGTTGACTCAACCTCGGGCAACGAGATACTCAGCTTCCTAGACGCTTATTCAAGTTACCATCAGATCAGAATGAATCTAGAAGATATCGAGAAGACCGCCTTTATCACCAACTTCGGCGTATACTGCTACACCCGGATGCCCTTCGGGTTGAAGAATGTTGGAGCAACGTATCAGAGGCTGGTCAACCATATGTTCGAGGGACAGCTCAGCCGGAACGTCGAGGCCTATATTGACGACATGCTCGTCAAAACCCCCAAGGCCAAGAACCACTTCGCTGACCTAGCTGAGACCTTCGACACCCTCTTGAAATACAATATGAAGCTCAATCCCACCAAGTGCGCCTTCGGAGTAAGGTCTGAGAAATTCTTGGGCTTCCTAGTCACCCAGCGTGGGATCGAGGCCAATCCCGACAAGGTCCAGGCCATCCTGGACATGCGCCCACCCACCTGCGTCAAAGACATTCAACGCCTGACTGGACGCATTGCCGCACTCAGCAGATTCCTGTCCCGTGCGGCCGAACGATGCTTACCTGATGGGGACATCGCTTACCACTCCCTATTTCTCCAAGGGTCATGACGCTCGCCATTATGTTCAGCTTGATTTTCTCAGTCTAGCTATGTAATTTTCATACCTTTCTTGAGTCATTTTGATGTAATTCCCCCTTTGTTTTGAGTCAAGTCCCTAGGTTATCATGTTATTTACCTAAGTTTGTGTCGTCATATTGGGCTAGTATGTCTAATGGGCCCATTTAGAAGGGCCTGGCCCAGGGGCATCCTTTTCCCTTTCCCCATCTCTTTTGGTTATCTGTTATTAGTTCTTTTCTTAGGGACTTTTTGTAAAAGTTGGGATTCCTATAAATAGGACCTCAACCCCACTTGAGATGACTAATGAAGTATTGAAGAAAGCTTAGCCACTTGATTTATCTTCCTCTCTCTCTCTAGCTCTCTCTCTCTCTCTCTCTCTCACTAAAAGGGGCGAACCCCTCTCTCTCTCTCCCCTCCCTTCTCTCTCCAAAATTCGCACCACCCTCTCTCTCCTCTCCTTGCCACCTCATCTGCCACATCAGCCTCCAACCCCTTCACCTTACCAAGGCACTTAACTCCACTTCAATTTCCCCCACTTCCCAAGCAACCCTTCCCCTTCCCCATACAACCCTTAATTTTCCCAAGAGAGAATCCCCTCTCCCAAGTAACCTTTCCCCTCCCCAAGGCAACCCCTCCACCTCCCTAGGCCACCATTAACCCCACCATTAACCCATCACACCAATTCCAAAGGAAGCCCTCCCTATTCCCCAAGCTACTTGTGCCCCCATCTCCCCACCACCTCCCCCTTGACCATTTGCGCACCCAACCCCTCCCCCTGCTAGCTCCGCCACTGGCCTCCACCTCACCACCCCTTCCCACCTCCCAAACCCCTCCCCTCCACCAAAGCATCCATTTTCCCCACCCTTCCACCAAAGAAACCCCCCCTCCACCCCCTTTCTCTCCAAATCTGTGTGCAGTTGAAGCCCTGCAGAACGACCTCCTATTGCAGTGCCGCCCTCGACCACATCCCAGAGCTCCTGGGGGCGTGGCCTACATCGTTGGAAAGCTCTCCTAGTCAGCTTCGCAATGGCGGTGGTCTCATCCCCTTCCGAGCTCCGTGCTGCCCGAGAGGTTCGATCTCCCCCGACTGCGCAGAGCTGCCCCTGCAGAGTACCTCAACCTGAATAGAAGATGTACCACGACGAACTTCGGAAGAATCAGGCCAAGAGATCTTCTACAAAGTTCTTCCTCGTCCAGTCTAATTTTAGAATCAAGAAGCAGAACTTCGATCGGCATCCGTGGGCCAAAGTTATCATTTTTCTCCCTCGGCTACACGGATCTACTTCCCACAGTCTGCATCGACCTGTCACCACCATTCAGAGTCCACCAGTCTTCTCCGGCATCAGTCGGCTTCCCCGTCAGTTTTGTTGCGAAGAGGACTCGTCCAAGGTTCCAAGAACTCCAGCGGTTTGTGATTCGGAGTCCGAAGCTATCGGGACACTATCTGCAACCTGCTGTTGGAGATCTGAAGCTGCCAGTCCCAGATTCTGTCACTCTGTTCGAGCCTCCACCAAGACCAGCCTTGGCATCAGAAGAATTCAAAAAAATTCTGAGGTATTTTGGCTCCAGTTACGAAGAGTTCCCCACTGGTATCGTCATCAGCAAAATTCCAGACTGAGATCTACGGCCTCAACATTGACTGTCTATCACTTATCACAGTGAGCAGGCAGACTCGGTATCGGTTCCTCTTCTTGGGTTTTAGTGACTCTCCCCTCCCCGCCTGGCTGGCTTAACGCCCCTCCCTGTGCGGAGGTAGTGTTTGAGTTGTAATACTGAATCCCCACCCCAAGTCCACCCTCCTGTGTGAGGCGTAGTGCTTGTAATTATTTAACAGGGGTCAAGCTTTATCGGCGCAGTGTGCGGGGAGCCCACACTTCCCCGCTCGCCCTCGTCTCCAAACGGGGTTGGTTTCTTCAAACCAACCGGGGTAAGCTCTGACCTTTGCTTCATTATTAGTACTTGTTCATCTAATATCCGTGGAGTTTCTCCGTTGAGCAAGAGAGAGAGCGCCCGACCCCGCGTGTTCCACTTACGAGCGGTCACCGTGGGCTGTGAGAGAGAGGGACCTAGTGCCCCAATTGGCACCCGGCCAGCCCCTTAAGTGTGGGCCTCGTACCTACGGGAGGGCAACCCTAGCCCTGCTGGCACTCTACCAGCAAGGCGATTCGGTCCAATCTAGTACTTTGTTGCTTTGTGTTTGTGCTTGCGGAATAGGTCCAAGGACCCGTGTCCCATTGCTGCATCCACCCTAGTCATGTCACATCAGTTGGTATCAGAGCAAGTTCACAACTTGTCTCTCTACAAGTTAGTCCTAGGGCGCATTCACATTTAGAGTCTTTATCGGGTCACCCAGTGCATCATCATGTACACTCCATATTGGTTAAGTCCCCTCAACACGGCCTCCCACAAGAGCCCGATTGACCCCCTCCTCATGGACATCATCCTAGAAGGGGACCTTAGTTTTGACGAATCTAGTCCTAATGCCTACCTAAAGTGGGAGGCTACCATGGATAAACACTTTGATAGGACTAGGGTCTATGGACACGCTAGAGTCCGCAGAGCCACAGGGTGGCTTCGGGGACAAGCCAAGAAGGAGTGGGAACGCATAGTGAGCTTAAGAAAGATTTGGAGGCAAGAACCCGTAGGATCATGGGAAGAGATAAAGATCGAGCTTAGGAAGATCTACGCTCCCCGACCTTCCCACTCCTACCTTGAGAATCATAACCCGAGGAGCACTCCCACTCCTCCTTTCTCTCCCAGTCAACCCAAGACCACCCGTAAGGCCCAAACTCCACCACCCCAAATGATTCCAATCCTGATCACCACCACCACTCAAACCAAATTGGCCACCACCCAACCCAAAATTCTCCATCAAACCCACACCCTACAAGCTTCCACAAATCCTCCTCCCACCCCTCCTCCGACAAGGGTCACCCCTAGTCAAAACATACCCCAGCAAGAAGGGAGTTCCAATGGGCCAAGTGTGGGTGAGACCGCTCAGGGAAATAGACAACAATGCTCTAAGTGTAGAGGCTTTGGACACTTCATCCATCAATGCCCTTCACGAGAGATGTCCAACACACTAACTGAAGAAATAGTTACCCCCATCCAAAGGGAACTTGAGGAGGTGATTGAAGTCCATGAGGCACCCCTAGAATGGGAGGAGGAATATGAAGCCCAATGTCAACAGTTGGGTCAAGAGAACCCATCCCTACCCAAAGAAAACCCATTGAGCCTAACTGGGTACACCCTCCCTCATGAGTTACATGATGACCAACCAAGTTCCCCCACCCCTCCCTCCATGAGAATTGTGATTCTTGGGGAACCCCTCATTGAGTGGCTTAAGCAAGACCTCCTCCTCCACATCATGCGCCCCCCCATGGATAAACATAACCCAATCGTGCCCACCCTACCATTCCACACAACCTATCATTCGTTTTGCTTTGTAGGAGCCATGAGGGACTTGATTAAAGGCATATTAAGGCAAATAGAGGTGACAAACATGCTGGCCTTAGGAGTGAGTGATACGGGGTATCTTAGTTTCTCACACCCCTCTATCAGGTCCATCATCTCCATTTACACCAAGGGTCCTTGCATGAGTGAGCTCGTATTGTTTCTACCCGAGCCCAATGAGTTTTACACCACCCCCCTACCACAAGAAAAGGGCACTCAACCTAGGGAATCTGCTTTGGTACTTACCGTATTAGGAGACAAGTGCCTAGCCCACACTAGGGAGTGTATGCTTTGGAGTGCCCCAGGTCTAGGATGGGAAGAAGCCTCAATCCCCTCAACCCAAGTCCTCCTAGATCCACATGATCCCTTCCCACTAGCCCTTCTTTGCCCACCCACCTCCTTGCCCTCCTACATCTTTCCCTACCCCTCGTCCCTTTGCAAGGAGCATTACGATAGGTCCCACCAGGTTCATGATTCCCACTTCCCTATGTGTAATAGGGACCCTAGGGCGGTCACTTGGATTGAAACCCACCTCCACGTCACCCACCCCTTAACCCATCTTGACCTGTTTGGCCACTTCCTATGGGCTTCCAAGTACTCCTCACTCACCACCCACTCCCTCCTACTCTCACCCACCATGTCAGACCTAACCCACCCATTCCAAAATTCAGCCCACACTATGAGAGTCATTGCCAAGGGTGACATCAACCTTGGAAATAGGGGAGTGACCCATCCCAAGATGTCCACCCCTTGGAACCGCTTCGACCCCCATGAGTGGAAACCCCCAAATCTCACAGATGGGACCATCTTGATAGGAATACATGTGTCGCAACATTTCGCATCATGTGATCAGGGTAGTCACATCATTTGTGTCACTCACGCACTAGGACCGATGCACGACAGGTTTACATCTGGGTGTCCAGGTCCCCCTTTGGCAGTGAACATTATTAGGAAACCTATACATGTTAGGACTCCATTTGGATGCCCCAGCCCCCCAAAGTCAGTCATCATGAAGTCTAAGCATGAAGGAAGCATTCATGGATGTCCGGGACCCCCAACATCAAACACCCCTTTGCATGATAGGTTCACCTATGGATGTCCCGGTCCTCCTAGGTCCATCAAAGTCTACGTAGCACCATGGCATGCTAGGTCCACTTTTGGTTGTCCAGGACCCCCATTATCCACTAGGAGTCAACGTTCACAGAGTTGCATGAAGACAATCCGCAAACACATCAACAAAAGCAATGAGGTGTATAAGAAATCGGCTGATTCCCACCGACGCCACCAGGAATTTCGTGTAGGTGACTTTGTGATGGTGAGAACTGAGAGACTATTCCCTGGGAATGTCTCCAAATTGAGGTCGCGTGGATCAGGACCCTTCCAAGTTTTGAGGCGGATCGGCACAAATGCTTATGAGTTGGACCTCCCAGAGGAGTACGGAGTAAGTCCCACATTCAATGTGGCTGACTTGGTGCCATACAGGGGTCCCACGGTGACACCTAGTGAGGAACTCGAGCTTGTTCCACCCCATGAGAGAGCCACCACCCGTGAGAAAGTTCCACCAACCCAGAGGGGCCAACGTGAGCAATTGGAGCGAATATTGTATGAACAGGTCACTGTCATCTAGAGCAAAGGGTATGGGCGCTACCTCACTTGGCGAAAGGACCAGCTACCTTTGGTAGACTTGAGGGCAACCCCGCCGTGGCTTCCTCCGCATACGATGGATCTTTACTCGACAGAGTCGAGTTCTCTGCACCCCGGGAGTATGATGGGGACATCGCTTACCACTCCCTATTTCTCCAAGGGTCCTGACGCTCGCCATTATGTTCAGCTTGATTTTCTGAGTCTAGCTATGTAATTTTCATACCTTTCTTGAGTCATTTTGATGTAATTCCCCCTTTGTTTTGAGTCAAGTCCCTAGGTTATCATGTTATTTACTTAAGTTTGTGTCGTCATATTGGGCTAGTATGTCTAATAGGCCCATTTAGAAGGGCCTGGCCCAGGGGTGTCCTTTTCCCTTTCCCCAGCTCTTTTGGTTATCTGTTATTAGTTCTTTTCTCAGGGACTTTTTTAAAAGTTGGGATTCCTATAAGTAGGACCTCAACCTTACTTGAGATGACTAATGAAGTATTGAAGAAAGCTTAGCCACTTGAATTGTCTTCCTCTCTCTCTCTAGCTCTCTCCTTCTCTCTCTCTCTCTCACTAAAAGGGGCGAACCCCTCTCTCTCTCCCCTCCCTTCTCTCTCCAAAATTCACACCACCCTCTCTCTCCTCTCCTTGCCACCTCATCTGCCACATCAGCCTCCCACCCCTTCACCTTACCAAGGCACTTAACTCCACTTCAATTTCCCCCACTTCCCAAGCAACCCTTCCCCTTCCCCATACAACCCTTAATTTTCCCAAGAGAGAATCCCCTCTCCCAAGTAACCTTTCCCCTCCCCAAGGCAACCCCTCCACCTCCCTAGGCCACCATTAACCCCACCATTCACCCATCACACCAATTCCAAAGGAAGCCCTCCCTATTCCCCAAGCTACTTGCGCCCCCATCTCCCCACCACCTCCCCCTTGACCATTTGCGCACCCAACCCCTCCCCCTGCTAGCTCCGCCACTGGCCTCCACCTCACCACCCCTTCCCACCTCCCAAACCCCTCCCCTCCACCAAAGCATCCATTTTCCCCACCCTTCCACCAAAGAAACCCCCCCTCCACCCCCTTTCTCTCCAAATCTGTGTGCAGTTGAAGCCCTGCAGAACGACCTCCTATTGCAGTGCCGCCCTCGACCACATCCCAGAGCTCCTGGGGGCGTGGCCTACATCGTTGGAAAGCTCTCCTAGTCAGCTTCGCAATGGCGGTGGTCTCATCCCCTTCCGAGCTCCGTGCTGCCCGAGAGGTCCGATCTCCCCCGACTGTGTAGAGCTGCCCCTGCAGAGTATCTGAACCAGAATAGAAGCTGTACCACGACGAACTGCGGAAGAATCAGGCCAAGAGCTTTTCTACAAAGTTCTTCCTCGTCCAGTTTACTTTCAGAATCAAGAAGTAGAACTTTGATCGGCATCCGTGGGCCAAAGTTATCATTTTTCTCCCTCGGCTACACGGATCTACTTCCCACAGTCTACATCGACCTGTCACCACCATTCAGAGTCCCCCAGTCTTCTCCAGCATCAGTCGGCTTCCCCGTCAGTTTTGTTGCGAAGAGGACTCGTCCACGGTTCCAAAAACTTTGGTGGTTCGTGATTCGGAGTCCGAAAGCTATCGGGGCACTATCTACAACCTGCTGTTAGAGATCTGAAGCTGCCTGTCCCAGACTCTATCACTCTGTTCGAGCCTCAACCAAGACCAGCCTCAGCATCAGAAGAATTCAACAACATTCTGAGGCATTCTGGCTCCAGTTACGAAGAGTTCCCCACTGGTCTCGTCATCAGCAAAATTCCAGACCGAGATCTATGGGCTCAACACTGACTGTCTGTCACTTATCACAGTGAGCAGGCAGACTCGGTATCGGTTCCTCTTCTTGTGTTTTAGTGACTCTCCCCTCCCCGCCTGGCTGGCTTAATGCCCCTCCCTGTGCGGAGGTAGTGTTTGAGTTGTAATACTGAATCCCCACCCCAAGTCCACCCTCCTGTGTGAGGCGTAGTGCTTGTAATTATTTAATAGGGGTCAAGCTTCATCGGCGCAGTGTGCGGGGAGCCCACACTTCCCCGCTCGCCCTCGTCTCCGAACGGGGTTGGTTTCTTCAAACCAACCGGGGTAAGCTCTGACCTTTGCTTCATTATTAGTACTTGTTCATCTAATATCCGTGGAGTTGCTCCGTTGAGCAAGAGAGAGAGCGCCCGACCCCGCGTGTTCCACTTACGAGCGATCACCGTGGGCTGTGAGAGAGAGGGACCTAGTGCCCCAATTGGCACCCGGCCAGCCCCTTAAGTGTGGGCCTCGTACCTTCGGGAGGGCAACCCTAGCCCTGCTGGCACTCTACCAGCAAGGGCCTTGATCCATCATCTCCACTCGGCATCATCAAGTCACCCGGGCTCGTGTGTGTGCGAAGGCGATTCGGTCCAATCTAGTACTTTGTTGCTTTGTGTTTGTGCTTGCGGAATAGGTCCAAGGACACGTGTCCCATTGCTGCATCCACCCTAGTCGTGTCACATCATTACCCTTCTTCGAGTTATTGAGGGGGCCTAAAATGGCATTCGCCACGTTCGCATGACACGAGGAATGCCAGAAAGCGTTCGTCGAGCTTAAGGAGTTCCTAGCTTCGCCCCCGGTGCTCTCCAAGGCTGTCCTAGGCGAAGCCCTGCATCTCTATCTCTCGGCAACCCTGTCTACAGTTAGCTCGGTCCTGGTCAGAGATGACTCGGGAGTTGAGAGACCGGTCTACTATACCAGCAAGATGCTCAACGAGGCTGAAAGAAGGTACCCCGCAACCGAGAGACTCGTGCTAGCGTTGGTTACCTCGGCCAAGCACCTCCGACCCTATTTCCAAGGGCACTCCATCACCATGCTGACCGGCCAACCATTGAAGAGGATCCTCGCTCACCCCGAAGCCTCGGGACGTCTCGTCAAGTGGGCCATCATGCTTGGGGCCTACGATATATCGTACTGGCCTCGCTCGGCTATCAAAGGCCAGGCGCTCGCTGACTTCATAGCTGAGAGCATCATCTCGACTGAAGAAAGATCTCCGTCCGCGCCCGGGCCGACCTAGGAACTGTTCATCGACGGATCCTCCAACTCAGCCGAAAGCGGCGCCGAGATCCTCTTGAAGTCCCTCGAAAGAGAAGAGCTACAGTACGCCCTGAAGTTCAACTTCCAAGTATCTACCAATGCTTCCGAGTATGAGGCCCTCATATCGGGAGCCTGCATGGCCCGGCGGTTGGGGGCTGAGCGAGTCAGGATTCACACTGACTCCCAATTGGTCGCAAGCCAGGTCAACGGCGGTTATGAAGCTCGAGAAGCACCGATGGTCAAATACCTCCAGCTGGTCAAAACCGTGGCACAATAGTTTGAGAGTTTTGAGGTAGTCCGAATAGCTCGGGAGGAAAAGTCCCGAGCGGACGCCCTCTCTCGGCTGGCCTCCTCTCTTGACCCCGAGGGTACTCGATCGGTCCTTCTCGAAGAGCTAGAGCGGCCGAGCATCGATTCGGAGCTCCTAGCTATTGACTCTGCCTCCCCAAGCGACGGGCGTACCCCTTATCTGTCGTGGCTCCAAGACTCTCAGGATCTTCCCGACCCTCGGGAAGCCCGAAGATTGAAATACCAAGCTCAGAGATCCGTTGCCCTGGACGGCACTCTCTACCAGAGATCCTTCTCCGGTCCCCTCCTGAAGTGCCTCAGCGCTGATGAAGCCAACTGAGCGATTCAAGAGGTTCATGAAGGTCTGTACGGAGCGCATTTAGGAGGAAGGTCGCTCGCCAGGATCTTGCTACGACAAGGTTATTGGTGGCCCACTCTACAGCGTCACTGCTCGACTTACACATAACACTGTGACCGATGCCAGCGATTTGACCACTTGGTCCATCAGCTAGCAACAGAGCTCATCACCTTAGCCGAGCCATATCCTTTCACTCGCTGGGGAATCGACATCCTCGGGCCATTCCCCATGGCCCAGGCCCAGAAGAAGTTCATCATCGTCGCCATCGACTACTTCACTAAGTGGATCGAGGCCGAAGCCACCGCTAGGATCACCGAGACAGTCATCTGGAGCTTCGTCTGGAAATCGATCATCTGTCGCTACGGCATCCCACGGGTGATAGTGAGCGATAATGGCCAACAATTTGATTCTTGGTATTTCTGAGACAAGTGTGCCGACCTTAACATTCGCAATCACTTCACTTCGGTCGCCCATCCTCAGGCTAACGGGCTGGTCGAAAATGCCAATAAGACTATCTTGAAAGGCATTAAGACTGGGCTCGACAAAGCCAAGGGCAGCTGGCTCGAGGAATTGCCGAACGTACTTTGGTCGCACAGAACGACTCCCAGAACAGCAACCGGTGAAAGTCCCTTTCAACTGGTATACGGTACCGAGGCCGTGATCCCGTTGGAGATTGGCAATCTCTCCCTTTGAGTCATCTGCTTCTCGTCCGAGGCAAACGATCAGAAATTGCTCGAAAACCTCAACCTAACAGATGAGCTCCGAGAGATTGCCAGCATCCGAGCAACGGAATAGCAACGCCGCCTCACTCGATACTACAACGCCAAAGTCTGAGATAGACACTTTCAACTGGGAGACTTCATCCTTAGGAAAGCTGAAGCCTCTCGACCACTTGAGGCGGCGGGCAAGTTATCCCCTAATTGGGAAGGCCCCTACCGAGTGGTCGAGACGCTCGGAAAAGGAGCATACCGACTATCCACGATGGAAGGAGAGCTCATCCCTCGGACCTGGAATGCGACTACACTACGCAAGTTCTACTTCTGAATACTGAGCATTGTGTAAACGACATGAGATAAAACAAAGCCTCCTTTCTTTTATTCAAACAACTCGCTTGTACATCAGGAAGGCCGAAGCCAAGAAAATACATGTCAAAAAAGTAAAAAATTTATCTGGCGCCGCCATATGAGCCCATCGCTCGGCTGACTCGGTTGACCTTCCTGCGTCCAGCCACTGACTCTGCCTCGTGCAGAAACTGGCTCGGATAAAGGGTAGTCGACCCCGTTGGCTCGAGCAGCTCGGGACAAAGGTGACAGAGGGATTAGGAAGGAAAAGGCTACCTTCCAAGTTGAACTTGGAAGATAAAGGGGAAGAGGGAACACATATGAAGGCATCCTCCCCGCTAACCTGCTAACTCTTTGGAAGGAAGAGAGTGCAGGCACCCTCCGAAGAGTGAAAGAAATGATGAGAAGAGTAGATGAGAGAAAAAGAGGCTGCGAGAGGGAAAAAGAAACCAGCAGAGTTGGACGAGGAGGCAGGGGAAAGCCTGGGAAGGAGGGAGCTTAATTGGCTTCCTCCTCCCCTCCATGGAGCGAGCAGGAAGGGACGGGCGGCAGGGATGCCTGATGTCCCCATCCGTCTGCCATCTCGCCCCCCGCAATCACCACCGGAACTGATAAAAAGAAGACGACGTGCCTCCGCACGTCGGACCTTCTTCAAACCCGTCCGCCGGCTGTCGAACCTCCTTCAAACCTGAAGCAACAAGGACTCTCTGCCCTCCGTCATCGGCAACCTCATCTTCCAGAGCATCTTCCATGCTTCAAATACAACAGCACAACACTACATGAAGAAAGAATGAGGAAAGACTATCAGGGAAAACCCTAAGCGGTGGAGAGGAAGGGACACCCTTCAGACCATTTATAGGCGAAGGGAGGCTATTTACCTTAAATGATTCTCTCCTCGAAAACACGCCAAAGGGATCTCTCCCTACGAACGGTCACCTCAAACTTCTCATTTCCGCCCCAACGGGACACACGAAGCGGCCAAACATTCAAAGCATGAGAAAATGGAAAGACACCCTATCAGATGCTCACCCAACCATCAGGCGAGATCCACGTAGAAAGTATCGGCACTTTCCAACCACTGCAGATACGCTGAACAAAATACGGCAATGGCGATATGGAACAAGTAAGTCTTCGTCATAACGCTATTCCCTTATCTATTTTTCTACACAATGGAGAAAGTTTTTCTTCAAAAGGAAAAAGATATACAAAGAGAGGAAGCAAAGCGGATACATTAGGCCTCTGGCCCACTCTGAAGCTGGGAAGTGGAAGGCTCGGGCGGTCTACCCCCGGCATCCCCGACGACGGCCGACCCTGGCACTTACCCCATCGACGTGGGAACTGCCTCGGTTGCGTGCCCTCCCTAGGGGTCCAGAGCTGGCGACCCCTCGGGCAAAGAGCCCTCTTGATCTTCTTCATCTGACACCGAAACAGAGGAGCCGGAGGATGACAGATCCGAGTCGTAGCATTGTCCGGATGGGAGTTTAATCCCGGACACCTGCTCCTCGACATAAGATACAGCCCGGTCATAGCCCTGCTTGAACCCCTTGCGGATGCCTCGGCGAAGCGCTGACTCGTAGTAGGGGAGGGCAGCTTCCTTAAGGTCGACCCGGTAGGCCTCTGAGCATTTGTATTGCTCGAGCGCCTCCGCCCCGGCCAATCCCACTCTGCCAACGAGCTCGTCCTTCTCCCACTCCGTCTCGGCTAATCTCCGCTCGGCCTCAGCCGCCCGCTCCTTGGCCTCCGCCGACTGCTTCTCTGCCTCAGCTCGATCGGCCTCAGCCTCCCCCCGAAGGCGCTCAGCTTCCTCCGCCCGATCCACCAGATCGGAGTGATATGCCTCCCACCGGCCATCCAGCTCGACACGAAAAAGGCTCTCCTCTTCAAGAAGCCTGCTCTTCCTCTCGAGCGATTCGCGGGCCTTAGCTAGCTGCTCAGTTAGCGCCCTGGCCTCCAGCTGGCTCGACTGCACCAGCTCCTTAACGGAGGAAAGCTCCCGCCGAAGCACATCACGCTCCTCGGCAAGCCGGGCCGACTTCTTGTCAGACCCACTAAGGGTCCGAGCCAGAGTCACTCGCTCTGACTCCAACCGAGCGTACGCTTCTGCCAGAGTGGCCCCCATTTGGGACAAGACCAGGCCGCCCTCCATAACCCCCGCGAGGGCCGCGGATGGGGAGTACTGCCTACCTCCCCCCTCACCTTCGCGGCTATACTGCGGCATACCTGGTACAGAGGGCCCGGGAAACCAAGCCTCTCCAAGGCCGCCAGAATGGAGAACCCCCCATCGGCTGACGTCCCACCGAGTGGCTCGGACTGAGCCATGGCCTCGGTCGCCTCTCGTGCCTCGGTCGGATTTTCTTGCGGCCCCCCAACCTGGATCGGCTCGGCACCTGCACCACCACCTGAAGCGCCAACCTCGGCCGCGGCCCCAGCATCCCCGCCTCATCTACAGCCCCCTCGGCTCCTACCGAGGGGAGAGCCGGGCCAGCACCGTTGCCAGTCGCAGGAGCAGCCCCGGCCCCCTCGGCTCCAGCCGAAGGAGGAGCCGAGCCAGCATCGTCACCGACCGCAGAAGCAGCCCCAACCTCCTCGGCCTCCTCTTGCTCGGCGGGTGGGAGAGCTCACCCGGTAGGGTCGGCCCCATCATGCTCGGCGGAGGGGCGAGCCGCGGCAAGGTCGCCTTCGACTGCAAGTATGACCCCGGCCTTCTTGGCCCGCTTCCTGGCCTTCGCGGCGGCCCGGATCATGCCCTCCACGGGATCCTTGCGCTTGGACTCCCGCGGCCTGGAGGATTCACCTTGGGCCGCCCCCTTGCCCTTATCTCTGGCTCGGGAGCGACCCGTGGGAGCAGCCGAGTCATCGCCGAGGTCGATCACCTCCGCGGCCTCCTCAAAAGCTGGCCGCCTGGTGTCTGCACAAAAAAGAAGACATGGTCAGAAAAAGAAAAACGGACCCAACGTCCAGAGAAGAGTCTAACTTGTGGCACCTGAGCCAGACGGATGCAGCCGCGTGAGGAGGCACCGCTCGACGTTCTCTGGGGTAACCAGCTCTTCTGTGGATTGGCGGTGCTTCAGCAAGACAGTCGCATATTCCTCCACATGTGGAGGGAACTCATCCTGCCTGGGAGGGATATTCGGATGGAAATTGGAGATTACTGGACACCTCCAGGTTTCCTCCACCGAACAAATCCCCACCCAGAAGAATTAAGTTTTCCACCCCTTATGCGAAGAATCCTTCGCAGCCAAGGAGATACAGCTCCTATTCCACCTCGCCTGGATGAAATAGAAACCCTTCCCGGTCGAAGGATGTGCTTTCAACTCAAAGAAATAGTGAAAGAGGCCTAAGGAAGGAGGAACTCCACACTGGCGGCAGAGAATGCGGAAGGCGGAAAGAAGAAGATAAGAATTGACTACCAACTGAATGGGCGCCAACAGGAAAAAATTGAGAAGCTGAAGAACGAAAGGTTCGAAGGGAAGGCGGATCCCACCCTTCCACGACAGAAGGAAAGTATAGATATGACTTGTACAAGAGTCCAAGCTCGTCTCATGTGGAGAGGCCGCGGCAAAGCAGAACTTGTGGGGCAGGCGATACTGGTGCTCCAGCCTTCTCACATCCACCTCCCCCAGTTCACTGCAGTTTGGAACCAGCGCCTTCACCACTGGCTCGTCCTCCCACTCCTCAGCATCCAAACGCTGGTCCGCCATGGAATCCGGAGAAGAGTTTGAGGAAAGTCAATCTCGGGACCCCGAAGATTCCGGGGGAAGAGGAAGCCACCGGACTGCCTCCACGGTTATCTCCGCCAACTCCGCATACGCCGCTGCATGCCTTTGCTCTTCCGTCGTATCCTCATGGCGCATCAAAGAGCTCAAAGCAAAGGTGAGCCAAATTCTAAAGATGGAGGGAGTCTGGAGTAACGGCAAGCACACAACGCCTATATTCCCACGCGGAAGGCGGCGCGTCGTTCCGACCTCCGAGAAAAGGGGGGCCCCTTCAGTTCAAATCCGTCAGGATCATCATTATTAAGGGCCCAGGTGACCATGACACGTGGCTTACTAACACTGCTAGATCTCCACCCACCTGAGCCACGCTGGTCTAAAACCCCAAACAGCTACTCTTCCCATCTTACTAAAGCTCGGGAGTAGGAGGGGGACAAGTGGAGAGGAGAATTTCTACAGCCCATCTAAAAGCAGCCGAACTAGGTCCATCAAGACCAAACGAGGCCCAGGTCATTCCAAGTGATAGCCCTGTAGGGCCCACTTCGAATAAAAATCCCAATAAGATTACTCGGGATCAAACCCTTCCTCGACGGCCCTTAGGCTCGGAAGGCCCGAACGACGGTTAGAACGGAGGAAGACCCATGCCCGATCTATCCCCTCGCCGGGATAAGGGCAGGTGCTCAGCGCCCACTCCGACCTATCCTCATCCGAGCTATGCCTATTGCCCGGACAGGGTTGGCACCTTTTATGCTCGGGACGATCGACAATTGCTTATCCATGCTGCCATTGAGAACCCTTTATGAGTAGGAGTTTATGAGGATAAGGGGCCCATGATCCCTCAAGGCTATAAAGATCCCACGATGAGGACGTAAAGATCCCACGTTGAGGACGTAACGCCCGCCTGAAACCCCTCAGCTTACGGGACTCATGAAGCCAATGCACTATATAAACCTCGGACTACCTCCAACGAAAGGTAAGGGCAATACACACCTAAAACTCCTTGAGCAGGAACCACTTCACCACCTTGGTGTAGGGGGATCTCGTGCACCTCTTTTTACCTCCCTCCATATCTTCCATCATTGCTCTACTGACTTAAACATCGGAGGGTTTTCCCCAGGGAACCTTCCATGGGCCCCCTGATCCGTTTCCCTTTCTTTACAGTTCACTATTCGGTGATCATCTACCCAGCTCAGGACAAGCGCGAGATCACGCCCCTTCAGAAAATATTCCTCTCCATGAGATCGACCCGTTCTTACCACTCTACTTAGATTTAATATCTTTTTAGTGAGTGAGTGTGGTTATTTTTGAAATTGTGACACGACTTTTAATGACGAGTGTAGTGCACATCACTAACCAGCAAAGGTTACATCAGAGGTAAAATTGACCAAACTCTATTTTCAAATATTTTGAATGGGCACATCGTCATAGTGCAGATATATTTGAATGATATAGTGTTTGGTTCAACCAATTCAAACATGTGTGAGCAATTTACTGATCTAATGATAAAAGAATTTGAAATGAGCCTCATGGGTGAACTCCAATTCATTCTTGGACTGCAGGTCACACAAACAAAGGAAGGGTTTTTCATAAACCAGTCCAAGTATACCTTGGAGATTCTGAAGAAATTCAGGATGAAGGATGTCAAGCACATCTCTATGCCCATGGGAATAAATGCATCCCTAGATGCTGATGAGAATGGTAAATCTATAGATCCTAAGACATATCGAGGTATGATCGGATCTCTTTTGTATCTCACTACTTCCAGGCCTGATATTCAGTTTAGTGTTTACATGTGTGCTTGATTTCAAGCCAATCCTAAGGAATCCCATCTAATTGCTGTAAAAAGGATTCTAAGATGTGTTGATAGCACGCATGACTTAGGGCTATGGTACCCGGCATCATGTTCTTTTGATTTAATCTCGTATACTGATGCTGATTATGCTAGATGCAAACTTGATAGAAAAAGTACTAGTGGCTACTGCTAATACTTTGGTGGATGCTTAGTTTCATATCGAGGTATGATCGGATCTCTTTTGTATCTCACTGCTTCCAGGCCTGATATTCAGTTTAGTGTTTACATGTGTGCTTGATTTCAAGCCAATCCTAAGGAATCCCATCTAATTGCTGTAAAAAGGATTCTGAGATATGTTGATAGCACGCATGACTTAGGGCTATGGTACCCGGCATCATGTTCTTTTAATTTAATCTCGTATACTGATGCTGATTATGCTAGATGCAAACTTGATAGAAAAAGTACTAGTGGCTACTGCCAATACTTTGGTGGATGCTTAGTTTCATGGGCTTCCAAGAAGTAGCACTCTGTTGCACTTTCCACTACAGAAGCTGAGTACATTGCTGTAGGTAGCTGTAGAACCTAGGTGCTATGGATGAAGCACCAACTCCAGGACTATGGAGTAGATCTTAGATGCACACCCATCTTGTGCGATAATACTAGTGCCATTAACTTAACCAAGAATCCCATTCAGCATTCCCGCACAAAACACATTGAAATAAGGCATCACTTCCTCCAAGATGAGGTAAATAAGAAAAACTTTGAATTACATTTTGTTGAATCTGAAAAACAAATTGCAGATATTTTTACAAAACCTCTGGGTAATGACAAATTCTCCACCTTGAAAAGAGAATTGGATATGTGTAGACCCCTCACTTGATCATTCGTGTATGGTTTTGCTCATTTAAGTCCAAATGATCACTGGTTGTTGCTGTCAGGGGGAGTCCATCATGCATGACTAATTGACTGCATTGTGTATAAGTTGTAGGTTGCTTCATTCCAATGCATGACTCAATGGTATATGAAATGGTGTGTGTGAAAGGATAGGTCTACCCTATCAGGAAGCACTCACTATGCGTGAGAAGATACTCCGCCAAGTACCAAGAGTCCTCACACATTGCATCTTAGTGTCCTTGGCTTGAGGGGGAGTTGATAGAATCTTCTTAGAACATGTTTGTAGTTCATTTTGATGCATTAGAAGGTTTTCATCTCTCTGGCATCAGTGCGTCGACGCACTGACAAGTCTGTGTCAATGCCATAGTTCAAATCGTCCACATTTTGCTTTTTGTGAGGCAATTCTGCGTCGACGCACCGTCAAAGATAGGTTGACGCACAGCCTCTTCTTTTCTTGTCCGCTACAATCTCATCTTCATCCATTAACTCAGAGTCTTTTCCTCATTGCCACACATTGTTTGTGCATCCACTCAGTCATTCCATTCCTAGCACTAGCTGAGGGGGAGTGTGTCCTTTTTCATTTGTCAAGTCTTCACTCCCTTGTGGATTGTTTCAAAGAGAGATTCTCTTCTAAGACTATTCTTATCGATTGACTTCTCTGAAAGCAACCTCCTGCATCTCCTTTTATCATGGCTGTTTGAATCAATTGAGGCTTAAAGTTAGCAACTTCTTGAAGTCTGAAAACAAGAAACTTGAAGAAGGGACTCCTCAGGCTTACTTCTGATGATGCTTTAAGTTTTTATAAGTTCTAATGTTCCTTGGTCTACTTATGCATTTTCATTGACCATTTTTTTTGTTGATGTACTTCTATTGAGTATTGTGATCAAACGACCATATCAAGTGAGATTTATCCAAAGCACTCATTGCAGAGCAATGGTTAGGGCTTACTGAGTAACCGGATACACTTCACCTGAGACGTGAGGTGGTTTGCGTCAAAAGGTAATATCTTAGCTAACTCTGATCTGGTAGAGTTTATTTTTTAAAAAAAATGGTGAGCAAGAAAAATATAAAAGAGCAATGGCTCCTGCCCATTGAGAAACTGTCATCCTTCACCAATCAAGTGATAGAGGGACAAGCATGAAGTGGCAAGCTATCTCTGATCAAAATGAGGCATTACAGTTAACTACACTGAGTAACTGGGGCATTTGTATCTAAGAAATGTGATTCCTCACGTAAAAAGGTGTTAATTGAACTTGACTGTCAGTTCAGAAAGGGTGCATGCTCAGAAAAGATCTCACAATTCCAGATTGTTTGGCTTCAATACTCATGGTAGTTAATCTTGAAAGGTCACTGGATCTCATGAGTTAGATTGACGGGGATTATCCAAGACTTTGGCTCTCTTATGTGCATCAGCTTTAGTAATCTTGTTTAAGTACTCATTCGTTAGTTGCTTAAATTTTGACACTTCTAAAAGTTCCTGATTTTAATTTCATCCATTTATTCTCTACTACCATGCAATGCCCATATTCTAGGAGATATATGATTTTGGAGATGATCCAGTCACCTCCTCAAATATGTCTTAGTCTTTAATCTCGCTTCTGAACACGCCCCTCATGTTTTGATGATGTCAAAGGGAGAGAGAGTTGTTATGTCATAAAAAGGGGGAGTGTTGTCTGCATGTCTGCATTACCTGTTCTCTACATGTGTCTCTTGCATAGTGTGCTCATTACTGCGTTCACTGCATATCATGCTGAGTCCTTCATATACTTAAATTCATGACTGTGTGCTGCATGCCCAAATTAATTTGCTATCAAACATCTGAGCACAATGACTCATAGTTGTCATCATCAAAAAAGGGGAAGAATGTTGGGAAAATGATGTTTTGATGATGTCTCCATATAAGTCATTAGCCAATTAATTTAGAATCTCATGTAACATCTTTTAATTGGCTAGGTATGAAGAAGACTAATAGAGCTTAAAGGCTGCGTCAACACCACCATAGCATGCGCCAACGCATCTGTTCGCAAGAAGAAGAAAAAGTCCAAACGAGTCTAGGCTACGTCGACCCCATTGTCTGCTGCGTTGATGCACAACACGCCCCTCGTCAAGAAGAGTCGACCCCAGGAGTCGACTCCTCACTACAAGAAAATTGACCTTCACCTACGTTTAAGAAATGTAGGTATAGGTCTAAAAAAACGTAGGTAAAGCCTTTAGCCACGTTTCTTTGCCACGCTTTCAAAGCGTGGCGTTCGCTCACGTGACTATAGGTTATACCTACGTTTCCATGAAACGTAGGTATAGTTCAATATATCCCTATGCTTTTAAAGCATAGGAATAGTCCAACAAAAAGCATAGGCAGATATCGACCTATACCTATGTTTAGAAAGTGTAGGAATAGTCCCTCAAAAGCATAGGTAGATATCGACCTATACCTATAGTTTCATAAAAAGCGTAGGTTAAAAATATGTATACACACACATATAAGAGGTTGTACCTACGTTTATATTAACGTAGGTATTACCTTTCACCACGCAGTAAAAAAACATTTGAATAAGGATTAACATCACTTATTGAAAAATGTAGGAAAATAATTTAATGTCAGTTAATAAAAAATGTAGGAATATATTTTATTTTTTTAAAAAAAATATATTAATATCTATGCTCTCATCACCTATAATAATACATCCATTCATGTTCACATCCATTGATTGTCTCACTCACACCCATGTTCATCCACACAAAATAGACATTCATGTATTCACATGTATTCATCCATCCAAAACATACATTCATGTACTCACATATTCATCCACGAAGAACATACATTAATTTACTCACAGATACTAATTCTTGAACCACTATGAAAAAAAATCTGACCAAAGGTACTTGTTCTCATCAATTATACATAAGTCAAGGTCAATTATAAATGATTAACATCCTACATAAATTAAAAATAGGATCCATGGAGGTATCCACTAAAAGTATATAGAAACTGTAGTAGTGCATTTTTGCACCCTCACATGCAGTGCAAGCCCTTTCTGAAGAGAAGATGAAAAATATTAGAGACAACAAAGCTTTTAAACAAAAGGAGTGTTAACCAGTGCACTAAGCCATGAAGATCATAAGATACTCCATAAAAAGCTACCACATTTGGATGGAGCAACTTTGACAGAATTTGTGCTTCTCTCCAGAAATCTTTTGCCTGTAATGCAAAAAGAATGATTGCAATAGAACAAAGGACTTCCTTAAATCTCAGATGTGCCTTAAAGTTGAGGTGGACTAGAGTGCTCGGGCAACTAAGAAGTCAGAAAGAGGATGATACTACAGCAGTTGAAATTTTTTTGAAATTGATATAGTTTATTACAGTGGATTTGAAAACATGATATATATATAAAAGGAATAGATTGTTTTTTTTTAAAAATTATATTAATATTTATGCTCTCATCACGTATAATAATGCACATGAGTTGCTTCTATAAAAAGTAACTAATTATTGCATTTCACAAACATGAAATATTTGCTCTTTTTTTTGCTTCATTGCAAACAAATAAGCAAGATTCCAATTAACAAAGAGTAATGGCAAAGATGTACAGTAATGTATCATTTGACTGCAGCCATCAAATGCTTGTGTGGGGCAGCAATAAAATGTAGAATCAAAGAAATGAACAAAGGCTGAAAAATGATATCTAAATCACTTGCACACGGTAGCCTTATGGGTGAATGAGTACTACACCTTGAAGGAAACTAGTCCATTACCCTTCTAGACTGATGATTGTCCCCAACAATAACAGAAAGGTTGAAGTTTTGTGCATTTTGCTAGTTTCTATGGTGATGGCAAGATATATGATGCCATAGTATAACCATATCAACCAATCAACTTGACAAGTTTCCCAAGAGGAAGCAGGCCTAGTCTTGAATTAGTTTCCATGCTTCCTTGATGTGCCTCTCCTCCGTTAGTGGCACTCCCACCGCTAAACGTAGAACAAATTTTCCTGAAAGGACTGTGTGGGATATAACTTGCATTTACTGCACTCAACAAGTTGTAGTTCAGCTTATGACCATTATCTTCATCATTGGGAGGAGGAAGAAGGCGGAAACAAACAAGGGAAAACATCTGAGGGACGACAACCTCAAACCTGGAATCTTAATTAATGAGTTCTACGAACTGTTGAGCCAACTTGATGTGATTTCTTGTGTAAGTTTGAAGATTTTCAACACCATAAAGTCTCAATACCATCCATAGCTTCAACGATCAGAATCGACGCCCAAGTGGAATTTGCCAATCTTTAAAATCTACTACCTTTCTTTCTTGTGATGCCTTATTCTTCAGGTACTCAGGATTTGTAGATAGGGAATGAATCAAAGCACTTCTATCCTTCACCCAAAGCAAAGAATAGTCAAAATTTGTGAACAACCATTTGTGTGCATTCATACCAAAAGAATCTGCTTTTTCAAGACCATCAATATAATGACGGTACTCTGGACAAATACAAGCACTACCAGCATATGCCGCATCAATATGGAACCACATGCTATTAGCCTTTGCTATTTTCCCTAGTTTTGACCGAGGATCCATAGCTACTGAAGATGTAGTTCCAACTGTAGGACAGAGGAAAAGTGGTATCAAGCCAGTTGACATGTCATGTGATATGATCTTGCAAATATTTGCTCTAAGTAAAAGATATAGGCAACACTTGTCCCTAAAACTGTAGCTATGTTGAAACAAATTTATATACATCTCAGCAGCATCTATATCCATAATACATGTGAAGTAACAAAGCAAGTAGTTAAAAGGTCATCAAGAATGATCAGGTTCGTGAACCAGAGAATGCAAACGTGCAAGACGCAAAACACATGTACCAACAAAAGAACGTGCAGACACGTCATGCATTTCCTAGAGTTGCATTTGACTTCCATGTCTCGATAAAAAGCACAAAAAATTCTCGCTAGGCCCTTTCAGAAGATCACAAGATTAACAAAATGGCCACAAAGTCTACAAACACTTCTAAGCATATTTACAAGTCTTGGAAAAATAGAGAAATAGCAGAAAGCATTATCCCTGCTGCAGACCACATATTCATCTAACAATTACACGGCATGATGGCAGGTGGGTAGTAATTCAGTAGTAGATACCAACAGCCTTTGCAGTGCAATTAACACTCCCCCCTCTCCCATCCAAACAGAAGTAGATACCAATAGCGTCACAGCGTAAGGTTGCCAATGCTGCTATAACCGGACACGACATTGCGGAGGAACCACCACAGAGTACCTGTAAGAATTTCCCCCCATTTTTGACCGTCAAAGTATACATTTCATTCATAAGGAAACATGCAAAAGAAAATTCAGCATGCATCGACCTGGGTTGTTTCTAGCTGGCGGTAGATATCGTGGCTGTTTGGCTTCATTTTTAGATTTTTCATTTTTGTCCCTCTCCTGAAATTAAAAAAAAAGATAGGTTATAAATTGGTGAATCATATATATTTCACCTTCTAGTTTGGCCAAGAGAGCGCATCCCTCACATGGTAATTCATTTTTGTCCCTCTTCTGCATCAAATCCTTTCATTAAGTATTGGAGTTCACCCTGCAGTCATTTTAAGTATCATTTAAGTAATATATGACAACAAATGAAAAACCAAAATTTGATACTTAAGATGCCAAAGGTCCAAAGGCTAAGGTTCAAGACAGAAACATAATGAGTTATATAGAACATTGAATGAACAACATATCCTCGGTACACAATAATTAAACTACTAGAACAACAAGATATTCAGGAACCAAAGTGGCAAAACCTACAAACCATGGGGAAAAGCCCATAGTACGTCACTTCTTTATATTTTTCTTACTCCTCATTTTTATTGTTTGAATTTTTCTATGTAGCCAGTAGTATAAGGTTGATCCTTTGTTTATTTTTCTTGCGACTTCCTTCACAAGAGAACACAACCTAATTGAAACATAGTTTCCACAAATGTTAGGATTTGTCACAGCCTCAACACTGAAACACACAAAAAATGTTGAATCCAACCGCTACCTGCCATATCTCAAGGAAGGCATGCTGCGTATGAGCCTAGTACATAGTTTTACTGAATAGTCCAAGAGGCTCCCAAAGGGAACAAGGATATAACTCCATAATGTTTGATACACAAACAATGTTCAGTAGCATGGAACATAGCCTGATAAGCTGACATTTCCAGATACTAAACATCACAAATGAGCCAGAGCATCAAAGCCAATGGTATCATTGAAGGCCAAGACATATGCCAGCTCTTCAGAGTTGTCCTGTGCCAATGACAAAAGACCACTTTGCATCAAGCATCACTAGTTGCTCTTACATCTCAAAAAATCATCACATATGGACTGTAAGGTGCTTACCCAAGAATCTTTTGTCATTGGCCTATTTTTGATGCTCACCTGACTTTTAAAGTAAATAAGCCTATTTAAAGTAAATAAGCAAAGATAGGCCTATTTAAAGTAAATAAGCAACTACAACAAAGATTGGAATACTAGAAATGAAAAAAATGAAAAAGTGAAAATAGCAGTCATAGTACAACCTTGGCTGGCTCAACATCAGCGCTTTCACCAACATAGACTGCTCCGTATCCTCCGCCTCCTGGCTTGTTTTAAAAGTGAAAATCCAGTCACATTTACATCTTTTGCAATACAAAAGTGCGGCATCTTAGATGGTAGCTTGTAGTTCCATACACCCAATCATTTTACATCGGTAGCTATGTCATCATGTATGATTATTTAATGAATGACCAGCTGAGGTCATCACTATAGGTATCCAACACTAGGTGTGCATTTTCCAACACATATATTAGTAGAATATGAGCAAATAGAATGAATCTACATTTGAGATGTAGACATAAATTAAAAATATTACACCTCCCATCTTAGCTCCTACTAATAATAGTTTTGATGATTTGCTACTCTATGTACTTGGTTGATAGTTATAAAACCCAGTAATTGTTTTGCCATATTTCCTACTAGGCATGAAGACTAGGCAAAAAGGTTGAATTGGGATTTTTTTACCTGACATTCTGGTTTCCCTATCCTTTCACAATATACCCCTTTAGCCCTAGCAGTAGTAACCTGAAAAAGAACCCAACTAAGTCAATTAACTGACATGCCTGAAAAATACCTTAAATGCTATCATGGAAAAAAATGTAACACATCCAAAACCTATAACCGTATGTTACAAGTTTACACACAATGGAGGTAAGTTGCATTTTTTTCTAGATTAATGGAGAGCATGCCCAGATGGAGTGGACACCCATAATGGGTCTACTTCGCAAGCTCTGTTGGGGTGCAGCATTGTCATGGAGTGATGCATGCTCCTACAATTGGCAAGCAAAAAAACAACATATCAGTCTCCACTTTTCCAGCAACTTTTGTTTTGTCCTCAACCTCCATAATTCACCAACTAACTAGAAAAGAAATGTGAGAGAGAGAGAGGGGGGAAGCACTAGCTGCATTACATAAGTATGGTCTCTGATGGCTGGTTAGTTTCACCAGAGCTCATGTGAATCGGTTTCTTAAAGTGCACTAAGATCATGGTCAGGTTGTCACAGCCTTCACCACTAGCTGTTGATGGTGCTAAACACCTGTCAAGAGCCATTTTCACATATTTGATGGTAAAAAATCATCCGATGGGAAAATCATCAGACAATTTTGTCTTCTACTCAGAAACAAATCTCAAGGTGCACCAGTGCAAAATTTGGTGGAGTTTGGATAATTAACATGGTATGATTATTTCCTTATTATTTGCAGCATCAAGTGGACATAGATTGGTATTAGAGTTACATAAAATGCAACACATATCACATTTACGTATTCATGTATTAAATCCACAGGCTACTGGCTTGTCATACAATCCCTGTCTCCTTGAAAACATTAAGCAAATGCATATTTTCATAGTTACAAGCCAAAGTGAAATAAGCTCAAAAGAAAGATCATGCTTGAAGAAAGCTAAACATGGAATCAATAGAGAAAATTTAATTAGATAATTACAAAAGATAATGATAGCAACAATAGTAATGCTTCTCAATGTTAAGGTAAATTAGTCAACATTCATCCATCAAAAATAGAATAGTCAATAAAGCAAATAATATGACTAGTGTTGGAGGTCCGAACTCAACCCAAAACCTAAGCATTGAGATGATGGACACCTCTATATATATAAATGTGAGATTCCCATATGAATATACAAATTGAGACAAAACCACAACAACAAGAAAAGATAATTTTTGCTTGATGGACAGCCTAAAATGACAATTAGAGAATGAAAATTCAGAATTCTGCCCACAGCTCAAACAAGCCCATGAATCTGATCACTCGTACTCTGCATTGTAGGATATGCCACATGACAATAGAGTTCAAAATCAAAACACATTCAGGCATGTATGCTTTAAAAAAATGGCATTCATTCCATCAGGGTGCTATATTGAGTATTGATTAAATGAGTATGAGATATTGATGTTGGCACAATTTTTATGTATGAGGAATTGAACTGAAATTTGATGACAGGAGCAATCTTTGAACAAACATAGCTTACATAACATGCATATAATTTGCCCATTTACTAAGTGGTACTAGATATTGTGAATAGAATGGTCAATAAAAATAATAAAAATCATGAGAAAGTTTCAACAAGTAGCACATCTCTTCTTCATAGTTGGGCTTTTTAAATTTGGGAAACAAATATTTTTGTCGTCCTTTCATACTTCAGTTAGAACTTTTGATTTTTCAGCTAATTTGATTTAAAATTTGATGCCACAGACCAAAGATTACAATGTAGTAGATGCACTAGTCTGGGACATGGACATCTGTCATTCAACATTGCATATTTTCTCTGAACATCACCATTCTGTTGTAAGCAGCACAACATGTATAAGGTAAGGCTTCACAAGGATGATTTACCTTAAGAGGACAAGGTGAGGAGTGCACAAGAGCACCCTTCATAAGGTAAGCCTTACCTCAAGATTCGAGTGACTCGGCAGAGCTTTTCCTTCCACATTCCATGTAGCAACAAAGATCCTATTCACAGGTGATAGATGGAGTAAATGCCACATGTGGTAAGTTAAAAATGAAGAACACAAGTGTGCAAATTTTCCATGAAGAACACAAGTGTGCAAATGTTCCATGAAGGTCTCTCACAACTTGGTCTGTAGGATAAGGCCAGTTTCTTATCAGACACTTCACAAGTATATATATATATATATATATATATATATATATATATATATATTAGACACTTCACAGTTGGTCAATTCAAAGGGCATTGCATCTGCTCCAAAACTGCTTGATATCTAAGTACAAATCTATGCCAACATTTTCTTTATGCATAAAATTTTTGTTAAGTAATCATTTTGAGTACTTATCCCCCATCAAAGATTATCCCATTAAATGCTTACCTAGAAACTTGGCCTTGAAGAGAGAATCATTTGTGCGTGGATGCTAAGCAATCAGGCCCTCAACATCAGCCAATTTACTCCATTTGAAGAGATACAAGGTCATAGAGTCAAAAGATAACAACTATACCTGACACTTAAAATAAACCAGACTTTGAAGGTGAAAAACAACACTAAAACAAGGTGATGAACTGACCCTTTGTGGAAGCCCCCTTTTTATCTCCTAAGGTAGACCACTTCTCCAAAACTCATTGAGATTCAGCAGGATTGTAAAATTTCTCCACAATTTTCCTAAATTCTGCAAGCAAAGATAATGAAGAGAGACAAGTCGAAGGAAGATATTACCATAGAAAAAATTTAGATGTTACACTAAGAAGAAGACATTACATTGTTTATTTTCATCACTGGATCACATTGTCGTGCATACCTTCTTGATTGTTCCAAAGAGCTGTAGCTTGAGAGTTGAGAGGAGAATCATTGTTAGGCTCTGCGAAAATCAGCAGCAACCAAATACAGGTGAACATATTATCATGAAAGATGATTGCTTTATTTCATGGTTTTCTGTTCCTGAGTTGTTATTACCTCCAAGGAGGCTATGAATGGAGAGCAGTATAGTTCTCACATCGTAGGCTGAGGACCATTTGTCCTGAAATCAAATGATAAATCAAGTAAGCATATAAATCCAAAAGAAGACTTCTTTGTCTACTTGATTCTTCATGAAGCAGCAAATTCCATGGATTATGTTATCCAAGGATAATAATCGATGTTGCCTCATAGAAATTCCCAAACATGATGAACAAAATCCCATTTACATATTTGTCATGCAAGATTAATAATTCCCACAAACACCAAAATGAGAAGGTGAGCTGTTTAACCTACACACGAATGCATGCATGCACACACACACACACACACACACACACACACACACACACACACACACAAACCTGGAGGATGTCCAAGCAGATGTTGCCATAAACATCAAAATTAGGGTGAAAGCAGGGTGTATCAAACTTAACATTAGGGGGCTTGCATGGGTAATCATTCGGGAAGGATAGGGATAGTTTGTAAGACATCTCTTCATACACAGTGTCATTGCTTCCGCTGATGGTCCCTTTCCAACAGATGATGTTTTCCCCTTCTGGAAATGCTGATATCCCAGAATCACCACACATCTACACATCCACAAACACACAAAAAGAATGGTTAGTCCTGGCTCTCATGTCAAAGAAATCTACAAACTTTATCCCTATGAACACGGAATAGAATTCAACAATAAATCAAGGTTCAATACATACCATCAATGCCATTAGTTTTGACTGGAGCCTGTGCTGGATAGAAGCAGAACACAGACGTGCTTCAACATGTGGGAATGGAAAAAGAATGAAGAACATGAAGAAATTACACATGCACTATAAAAGAAAGGATCTTGCAGAGATGGACGGCATGAAGAACCAACATAAACCTAGAAAACCCAACCCGGAAGGTAGATGCAAGAAAGGACCCAACTTATATAATCGCCAGGCTAATCCTCCTCGGTCAAGAAAACCCACTTCATATAAAGACACGAATGAGTGACAATTGGTTTAGTATACAAGCTTATACACTAATCCCACTAAAAAGCTTATATACTAAACAACCAAAAAAAATTTAGCTTTATACTAAGAACTCAGAACTCATACCTGAATAGTTCATCATGCGACCACCCCGCACCTTCATCACATGGATGGCGTTGAGAAGGCACTAGAACCCTTGAGGCAGAGCCTAGGCATCACAGAAATGGGCTTAACCTTGGTGGCAATTACGCCGGCTGGTCTGCCATCCCCTGCATAACCCTAAATTCATGCCCCAAATCCAAAAAAGAGAAAAAAAATAAAAGTTGCTTCCCCAGATCTGTCGCAGATAGAGCCGGAGCAGTTGGGGCCACTGTATCATATGCAGGGGAACCCGGAGCAACATGTGAAGTCACCCGAGGTTGTTGACGCAGGGGATTTCTTCAAGGTCATTGACCTCTGCAGTTGCTTCCTCATCAGCGACAGTGCCAGTGGCAACATCGCCCGCCACGTTGCTCGTCGGTGGACCATCGAGGAGGGCCCCCCTCACGCCCAACTTTCCCTTACAGGCCTCGTGGCCAAACAGACATTCCTCAGGTGGACTCGAAGGTCCACCTGGCAAGCACCCCCATTATAACGACGGAGCGCACAGACCAGATGTGGAGGGCCTTCCTCTCGGAGGGTGCCAGTCGCGACCACGAGGCGGCGAGCATTGAGGGGGCGGTGACCGGTCTGGGGGAGGGCTTCCTGCCGACGCTGGTGGTGGTGGGGGGTTTCGACCCGCAACTGGACTGGCAGAGGAGGTACTACGAGGGGCTGAGGAGGGCAGGGAAGGAGGCGAGGCTGGTGGAGTACCCACGGCTTCTTCGTGTTCCCGGAGCTCAAGGGTTTCGTCCAGGAGCACCAACAATAGCAGATGAAGAAGAACTAAGGGCATCGGGAAGAAGGTGGATGGTGTTTTTGTGGGGTTTCATCTAGGAGATAGGAATGGGAGATCATCAGAGACGGAGAAGAGAGAGCTCACCGGTAGATGGGATTTTTGTGGGGAAGAAGATGGTCGAGATGGGAAAGAGGGATTTGAGGGGGGGGCGGCTAAAAATAGGAGGAAAATGAAAACTATCGGTCGCTCAAATATGATGTACAATGGCGCCAACAAGGTCGCGTGCAATTGCTACATTTTTAATTATTTTTTTATGAAGCACTTTGTTCCTACGTTTTATTATAAGTGAAACAACATATAGTATATATTCTCACGTTCATTTGATAAACGTAGCAATAACTTAGTTGTTCCTACATTTCTCAACAAATCGTCAGAATAAGATGACCATATAGCTACGCTATAATGAAACGTAGGAAATGTACCTACGTATTTTTAAAAACGTCGGAATATGTCATATATACCTACGTTTTCTACAAACGTAGGTAAAATTCGTGGCTATAAGCCAATTTTCTTGTAGTGCCTTTTTTTCCAGGTTCTGGTTGGAAGCAGCTCAACTGGCTGCGTCGACCCCAGAGTGAAGTTGCGTCAACGCCATCAGTTCTAGCAGCTCACGCATTCACATGAGTTTTAATTAGCTCTCAGCCACAAGCAAGGAAGACAAATGGAGAAAAAGGCGACGACTCACAAGACTGAAAAATAACGCTTAAGGGTGACAAATAGATACCCAAGGGTGTAAAATGGTTTACAAGGCTGAAAAATGGCAAGTGGAGCTGAAGTCACCAATTTCAACATAGTTGTGTCGACGCAAAGCCCACCCTACGTCAACGTAGTCAAGTGGAAATGGTTCAGGTATGCACATGGCTGACAACAATCAAAGGCGACGGCTTATGGGCGAACAAGGGTAACAAATACCTCCAAAGGGTGACAAATTCCTCTTAGGGTAACAAATAGACAACTAATGGTGAAAAATAGCTCGTAGCCATGTCAAGTGGCCCGTGAGTGAAGGTTGCGTCAACGCAATGCCCTCATTGTGTCGATGCCATCAAAGGCAAGCTCGCCATCCACTGTAAGACTCATGAAGGCCATGTCAACGCCATCAACGCAAGGCTAGACACCCAACAAAGGCGATGGCTCAAGACTTTTAAGTGTGACAAATGGCTTGCAAGATAGACAAATAGACCTGCAAGGGTGACAAATGGTTAGCAAGGGTGTAAAATAGCTCGTGGGGAGCAAATGAAGAACGCAAGCTTGCCAGTAGCTGCAAAACCTTTGAAGGTTGCGCTAACGCAGTGCCCTCATTGCGTTAATGCTATCAACACCAGCTCGCCAGAAACTGAAGTTCCCATGCGGCTGCGTCGACGCACCAGAATATTTTGAAGCAGAAATCTGCATTTCTTGCAATAATTCAAAAGGGTTCCAGAGGATGAAAATATGACCCATAAACCCTCAAAATCATGGATTTCAAGATCTGGAAAGGATTCCTAGGACAATCAATTGTCCCTATCATCATTGGATTGCCATAACAATCTTTCTGGTTAACAATTCTATCAGTTTTTGAAAATGGGAATGGTCACCTTTCAAGGCAACCTGCTTTTTGCATCCAACCAATCAGAGGTGCTATCCAGAAGATCCTCCAGAATAGAAAGACGCCCTTCCTTCTGCCAACCAATGAGGGAAAGATGATGCAGGTTTGAATTATGTGAAGAATACTTATTTATTCCAGCCAAATTACAAATCTTTTGAACGAAAATTTCTATGCCCCTTGTGCCTATAAATAGGACCGACCTTCTTTGCATGGAGACGCTGTTGGAGCCTATGAAATCTGGAGAAGGTCTGACTGTGAGAGTCCAAGAGAGAAAAGAAAAGAAGTATAGTCCTAAGAGAAGAAGAAGGAGAAGAAGAGTGTGTCCACCCAACCATCTAACCAAAAGTCTTAGCCTGAATTGCTTGTTTCCATTCCGTCGAAGGCGTGTGCTTGTGTTTTATGTTTTTGCTTTCAGCATTTTCAGAACATCCCAAGAGTGTGTAATTGGGGATCTGTCACCGTGTTTTGTTGCACTTGCAGCTTGTTTTCTTTTGTTTGTGTGTGTGGGGGGGGGGGGGGGATCTTCCCCGTGGGACTTGTTTCAGTGTGTGTGTGAAGACCTTGTCTTCGTGTGTGTTTTGCTGGGCAACCAGCGTGTGTGTTGATTTCTTTTGGCCAAAGAGTGGAAGCCTCACCAGGTAGGTGAGGGGTGGACGTAGGCTTGTTGGATAGCAGCCGAACCACCTTAAAATGTTCTGTGTTATGGCATGCAATCTCCATATCTTCTACCTCCCTTCATGTGTGTTACATTTGTATAAGTACGTTCATAGCTTTTCTTTGCTGATATTCCTTGTGACTACTTGCTTTGTGTGCTCCGAATCGTTGTGTTGCTGTTCTTGCATAGTTCTTCTTAAGAGGTTGAAAAATTGAGTGTCGGATCTATTCACACCCCCTCTAGATCCTCTCGTACCATCCAACATTAAGAAACGAGCAAACAAGCGTGGTGGCACTGTGAAACATGGTGGGACAAGAAACACATAGTGGGACAGCAAACACAGCGGGACAGCAAACACAATACGGTGGGACAACAAACACAATACGGTGAAGACAACAAACACAATACGGTGAAGACAACCAAAGGAAACAACAAACATGCACTTCGACCAAATCCCATGATCAGGTGATGCAGAACCACAAAGTTCACAAGCATAAGGCAAAGCCCTCTCATGGAGTCATGATGATGAAGCGGGGCGAGTGAAAACTGAGAAGGGCATGAGCTTCAGAATAGATCAAGGGGTAAGGACCGAAGGAGGGATGGATCAAGATAAACAGGATAAACATGAGATAGAACAAAAGAAATATGACAAGGAAAGCTTGAAGACTTATAACCGGCACACTTTTAACAAACAAATTATACCTGTTCTCAAAAATAGACAATAGCTAGAAAAAAATAAATGCAGAACAAAAGACACATATTATTGATTTTTTTCAACAATTTTATAATTGTTTTTGAACATATTTGATTTTTATTTTGTTTTTTTAGCACGCTATCTGTAGCACACGGACGGGTTTAAGCTACTAGCTAGAGGTCGTCGTTCCTACCCCTCTCATCAAAGACTTCCTTTAGCAAGGTATGCATTTGAAGGTGGCTCACCGCAACCAACCGCCTCTACATAACGGTGCCCCTACTAAGGCCATACCCGAGATACAACCCAGCCTAAGAGGGAGAAACAGAAGAAAAATTGGGGATAAGCCTTTATGTTGGATGGGAGATATCAAGATTCGACTTCCTTCTAGGGGACTACCCTTCAGAGATATAGTCTGTTGCGTCGGGGGTTTGTGTCTTTGATATTGGACCCACTTATTAGGCACGCATACGACTGGGCTCATGACCTCCTACGGGGAACTATACTGCCACTCTTGGCATGCCTTTGATTTTCATAATTTTTCATGAATTTTGCTTTGATTTATAATAGCCCTTGCTGGCTGGATTTTGCATGAAAGCTCATATTTGAAAGGGTCATTAAGACTGCCCCTATTTGAGACCTCTCGTCAGGGAGTGCCTAAGTTGGTCATCTTTCCCGTCTACCTCTTGCCCCTACACTTGGCTGAGTAGAGAAAAGAAAAGGCATTTGTGCATACCCAAAGTATGGCCAAAGCAGCAACGATGTTGCATAAGAGGAGTTGGCTATAGCTCATCGTGCAGTGTGTGAAAACCATGCTCAAAGGTCACCTTTAATAATCAAGGTAAGAACATCGGAGTCCCAGCGCGGAGCTATCACCAGCCTAGGATACTGTAGAAGCGAACTAAACTTTGACTTGATCTGACCTAACTTAAGACTCCTAAAACCCCTCAAACATGTTAAAGAACTAGCATTATAACCATGCGTAGGAAGAAATAGAAGTAATAGAGATGATAGCATATTCTTACGCAAAATAAAAGATACCTTGCAATCCATGGGGTGGAAGTAGCATCCTGAAGTAAGAGCTTGATCGTCGAGAGCTTCGTATTCCTTGCTTGACAGGACAAAGAAGGAGAGGATAACAAAGGTTTTAAGATTCCTTGACACGAAGGAGCGACAAACACAACCAAACTGGACGGAGAAGGATCAAAGGAAAAGAGGTGAGGGTTAGAACTCCCTCGTGAGGGCGCGGAGACTCTGATAACAAGGAACGGTCTACAAAAGAACTAGAGATTAACAGAGATCAAGGTGGACTAAACCCTCAAAAATAGCACGAGAAAAGGTGAAAACCCTGAGAGGGTGGCAAAGAAGGAATAGAAAAACAACAATTGGATTGTTGCAATAGCGAGGAAGAAGAATAATCGGATGGAGCAGAAGAAGAATCGAAATAATTGGCAAAGCTCAAAAGTTGCGGAGGGAAAGAAGAAGAGTCAAATGAAAATCTAAAATTGGTATAATAGAGGAGATCCAGAGGTTCCGAATGAAAGGGGGAAGAGCCTGAAGATGACCTGGATTTGGGATAAGAAGAGGAATTAGACTGAGGCACGAAATTGGCGAGATAAGGGAGACTCGAAGGTTCTTCATAGAAAGGAAAGAATGGGTCAGAAGATGACCCATGAAGAGATGAGAAGATTAAGGACAGGGGATCAGAAGAGGGGAGATACACCACTCAAGGGTGGGAACTGAGCAAAAGGAATGATGAGCAATATGAAGAAGACGGAGCGGTGATCCCCTGAGCGCACAACTGATGACCTTTGAACTTGCGCCTCCGACTTTTCTTTGCAGAAATTTTCAGAAAATGGACTTGCTTATCTCAGGATTAGACATTCGGGCCTTTTGACTCGTGATTTCTTCTTAAATAACAGGCACACCTGGCAGACGACCTAGTCCTATCATGAACATGCAGCTTTGTCGGGGTGGTTGCCCCTAGGCACCTGATGCTAGCAGTTTCTGGATATTCTCGAACAACTAACTCCTTAGGATGAATAACATGAATCCATGGAGTTTTGTCAACTGGTGTGAGGAGCATGAGGTTCGGCAACTCCACTCGATGGTCAGGCATGAAGTGTAACTCCCTTGATAATTGAGCAGAACGAATCAGTGGGAGAGTAATGCGCGGCGTTGACGTGGCTGACTTACCGATAAACCGAGAGAGATTGCATAACATTTGCAGAATGTCCTTCAAAAAATTCGATAATATGGCAAATTGCCCCTTGAACATAGAATCCATAACGTTTCTGACAGCCTAGTGTGTTAGCATAATCCGGGTAGAGAACCCCTTTTGACCAGTAATCTGAATAGCGATGGAGTGAGAAGTGATAATAGCATCAACAGTTTATCCTCCGGTGAGCAACGATATTACCATCGGTCTCGCTTGTGAAGGAATTGGCATTAGTGCAAGTGAACTCCTCTTGGCTGCCATCATCAAGAGTGTAAGCTCATCATCCCCGAAATAGCCAGAGACAAGAACACGAATTGGCATGCGGCAGATAAGATCATGAATCTTGAAATGCACAACCAGTATTGAACTGTCCGGACTTGGCTCATTCTCTCCCTGGGGACCAAACCCAAGGGGCACCATAGGCAGCTCGCACCCGTTCGGTGGGGCGGAAGTAGATGGTGAAGTGGGGGTAGAAGGTTTGGACGGTGTGGAGGCTTCCATGGTGGCTTCTAGCGCCAACAGCAGAATGGTAATGACAAGCTCGGGTGAGGGTGAGAGTGAAGGTGAAGGTGGAGCTTCCTCAGGCTCGGGCGATGAGGGAGATGGAGGCAGAAAAGGTGAAGATGATGAAGGCGATGGGTTAGGTGATTTCGGAAGGTTAGGTGGCCAAGACGATGGCAATGGGTTAAGTGGCCTTGGTGAGAGCGATGAAGGCAATGATGAGGGCAACAAGGGAAATGGAGATGGTGTCGGTGATGGAGAGGATGAAGAGGAGGATTGCAGTGTCAACCGTCGATGTATTGACACGACACGTCGAGCGGCATCAGGAGCAGAAGTAGTTGTGGCAATGGGAGCGTAGGAGGAAGGAAAGGCACTAGCCTGAGTAGAGGTTTCGGTTTGTGGAGATAACGGAGATGGACATGGCGTGGGATAGGTGATGGAACAGGCGATGATCGGGATGGCGACGGAAACAATGGGACAAGTGATAGCCTAGGTGATGGAGTGGGTGACGGGATAGGTGATGGAGCGGGTGCATCACTAGATAAGGAATCACAGGGGTGTCCAAGGTCTTGCAATGATGGAGATGGCTACTTGGGTGGCACTTGCTATTGCTACTGCTTGCTACAAAGATACACCACAATTTTATGAATAGTATGCCAATTGATCCTTTTCTTAGCTTCCAAATCATAAACATAATTCCAGAACTCGGGGTAGTCCTCAACCAAATGCCCCTGCTAATGATGATATGCACAATATGGGAGCTAATCTCCAACCATGGGTCGGCAAGACTCAACCGGAGGAAGTTGCAACGCATGAGTAGCCATCAAAGCACTGAAGACATCTGAGAGAGGCTCCGGCAACGGAGGATAATGAGCCTACTTTGGGCAACGCGAGTGTTGAGGGGTATGGGATGGAGGAGAGGCTTGCGGAGAGTGAGGCAGAGATGCATGAAGACTAGCAGAGGGACTAGACAGAGACAAATGATGAGCGAGATGGGTAGGTATGTAGTGGATGGCATCCACTTGCTCGGGATTTGGTGTTCCCTTGACAGAGGTTTGAGATAGATGTGGATATGGGGAGGCGGAAGGATGACTCTGGATAGCAGATGGTTGACTGTGGATGGTAAAAGGTTGACTTGTAGAGGATTGGTATGTGGAGGAGGGCTGGCTCATGGGGGATTGGTGAGAGGTGGAAGGCTGACTCATGGGGGATTGGTAAGAGGTATACGTGGATGGCGGACTCATGGAGGGCTGGTGAGAGGTATATGTGGATGTATGGGGCTGAGGGGACTCAGAGTCAAGGGAACTTTAGAGTTGATGGCGAATGAAGCGGGCTCGACTATAAAGCTGTTGCCAGGAGGTGATATCATTAAGGGCTAAGATAAAATGATATTAGGGCGTTGCATTAGAAATAAGGATCTTAATCTGATCCTTCTCCGAAATATGCCCTGGGACTTGCGCGGCCATATGACACCAGTGGTCAGCAAAGGTAGATAACTCCTCATAGGGCTTCATCCTCTCTTGGGCCAAATCCACAATAGAGTACCTAGGCCCAACCTGGTCTTGATATTGCTGGATGAATTTCTCTTGAAGAATCTGAAAATTCACAATTTGATCTTGTGGCAGAGAGAAAACCCAATTCCGAGTTGGGCCTTCTAATGATAAATCAAATAAATAAGCCATTAAACAACGGTCATGTTGAAACTGAGCCAACTCATAAATAAATTCCTTCAAGTGCACATAGGGATCGCCGGTTCCACCATAACGGTGATAAGCTGGAATTTGTGAAGGCGACGGAAGACGAAGATTTTTGAATGTGAACGGAACACTTAAAGAAGGTTTAGGATCGATCCGCCGTTGAAGCTTATCAAGTTGGCGTTGGGCTTGAGAAATCATCTCCTGAGTAGGGAGAGATTGAGAATAATGCGGGCCAGATTGGAAAAAAGGGTTATGAGTTTAGGCTAGGAGTAAGATAATGGGACGGATAGGAGAATCTAGACTAAGAAGAGAAAGGACCCATTCTAGGAGCAGAAGGATACACATATATGGATTGAGCATCATGATATGAACCAATTGGATTAGCAGCATGGGAAGGCCCATTGAGATGATTTTCATGAAATTCTTGGGCTTGAGCAGGGTCCATTTGGTGAACAAGGTAAGATATATGGGCCATGAGATTTGCTTGCTGATCAGAAGGGTCAGAGGGACGACGGGAAGAAGGGCCCACGTGGGAAGAAGATTCCACGTGGGAATAAGAAGATTAGGAAGGAGGATACATGGAATTAAGGTGGTGCTCCATGAGAGGGGCAGAGACTTACCTAAATACAGGAAAATCAATGTGAAATACAACAAGGGCAGAGGGTATGATAGATGAGATGGGCAGAGCGACGAACGTGACAGCGGTTCTCAGACCTGCTGTGTCTAGCAGAACACGGTCCTGAAGGTAACCATGATAAGCCTCTGGGGATCGACCAGACAGACAGACTTATGCATAAAAACTGATGAAGCCAGAGGATTGAGACAATGGATCAAGCTATAAAACACGACAAAAGGTTGAGAACAAATGAATTTTATCAACAAAAAGCCTATATGAAGGATGAGAAAGTTTAGAACAAACGACACGAATAGGCTTGAATAAACGTGGTCTGAACATTGACCATTTTCTAGAACGTGGTCACAGTCCCAACCGTGTCGTATCAAAACCCAAACTTCACAATCAATGCGATATGAGAGGTTTCACCCAGATCAAACAAGTTAAGATGATGCACGATTTTTATTTTCAAAAGTTTCAATGGACCTTTTAATGTTTTAATTAGGCATAATTCCCTCAAGAATAAGAATCCTAAAAGGGAAAGGGGCCCAAACTCCAGGTTGACATAGGGCTAACTCTCTCACGCGAATGCAAATGTAGAACCTGGGGGGTGCAATGGTACAACCTGCTCAGCGTCTATGTGTGAATCCACGGCTCGCGGAAGTAGGTAATAGATCCGCCCCCCGAACAAAAGAATAATAAGCATATGCAGCAATATGAGGAAAAAGGAAGGGGAGATGAAGAATAACAAAGATTGTGATTGACACCAAGGGCTAATAGCAGGAAAACGCTATAAAGACCTAGAGGGGCCTGCTGCGTACCTTGGAAAGAAGAGAGAACGCACGCGGCTGAAGGATGATCGTTACAATGATTGCGTGTAAGAGTCGGGAACGGGAAACTCCGTGGATCAACACCTCCTTGCCTTCCATCCGGCCAAAGGGCGAGGGCCTCACGTTATAATCTTGTCTTCATGCGAATCAAAGCAACATAAGGAGAAAAAACCCATTAGAACTGTAAGTGTAGTACCAACCTCGTACGAAGAAATAGACGTGAAAATTGAGGGAAGAATGCACCGTGGGTGGGTTTTTAACCCCTATAAAGAGACAAAATAATAGGTGTGTGTGTGTTGTGTATGAATGAAGAGTGCAAGGAGAATGTAAAACATAGTAAACAGTAGTGAAAATGGGGTGCAAACATGCATGTGCGTGTAGAAATGTGTAGAGAACAAAGTATAGAAAGAGTGCAGAAAAGAGGAAGATAACAAAGAAGGAGAGGCCATAGAAGAAGGAGGACGAAGCTTAACACTTCCCTGGACGGCCAGGGGTCAAAGAGGAGACTCGGCGGTGCGGCATGGCTTCGCCCTGGATCAGAAAAATGCCCTCTCACAAGTCCACAGTCGTAGGAGACTATTTATAGACCCTTAGAATCCCTAGCTCAGATTGAGAGGATAATCACCCAAAAATAGGATTTTTATTTGTAAATCCATGGGATAATAGTGAGATAATATTGCTAGAAGAGATAAGAGTCGATCTAGCACGAGATGCTTGGAGTTAGAGGTTGAAACTAGGACTCTAAGGCATCCTCGGCCGGAGAAAATGGAGCTCGGGACGATCAGGACTCTGCAACGAGAACTCGGTCAATCGTGCGACTGCTACATGCACAACGCGGTCGAGAAGGAATCACGACCTGGCCAGGGAGGAAACAGGCCAACGGCTGCATCGACGCACCCACGGGTGACGGGTCGACGCACACAGGAAATAGGATGGTCACGGTCATCCCAAGACCGTGACCAGGAAGGCTCAGCATAGCAAAGAACGTTGTCCCCGTGACAATGGGTATGGGTTGAAAAATGAGAAGACCGAGGATGATAGCCCTCAAGGCTTAATGGACTGAAAAATGATGAAGAACGGGCTCAAAATACACTCAATGGAGACTCCAAACCAACGGGTAATTCGGGACATCACAACAGATGGATAAGAGAATACTCAACTTGCAGGCTAAAAATGTATGTCAACAGATGCCCCTCCGTGATGTCCGCTTTGCAAGGGAGCGAGCGAAAGCAGCGTGGAGGCGAAATGGAATGGAGATGGAGTGGAAGTGACATCGATGTGAAAGGGAGATGAAGCAGAGATGAAGCGAAGAGAATTGAAAAGCGGGCATCAAGGCAAAAGACACCCGTCATAACCAGCAAGTGACAGGAATTCTCCCGAAAATGCCGAACTAGCCACAAGGAACGGCCGACGTAGATGAGACGTGTCTAGAGAACTAACTAACTTAGGAAAGAAAAACACGACTGACCTCATTAGGGGACACAATCCAGAGCCAATGAGGGGATCAGAAGAGCAAAAGTTGAAAAGCTGAAAGGAACTGGGATAAAAATACAGACAAGAATCATACTGGCCAACCAGACCAAATGAATAGATCAGAGAAAATGTTCAAATTTGGAGTGGAATGAGGATCTCTTATCCAAGAGAATTAAGCGCAATCAACCATTGCTAAGGAGAAACTTTGAAGGAATTATGAGGCGTGAATGCTAAAAAATCTTATGATGCTTGCTGGGCTAAAATAATAAAATCATCAAAACGAATGCAAAGAAAGAAAAAAATAGAAAGTACTCAAGGATAATATTGCTAGACCGAACAAGACGGGGTCAAAAGTCTTCTTGCATCCACGGTGTGCGAGACAGAGTCCATCGTCCCCCATCTGACTCAACCTAACGGCCTATCAAATGATTAACCGTATGCTCCTAGATCATCATCATTTTTGGTAAAGGAGAACATCAGATCCCAGAACACACGGATAGCCAGCCAGTCCTTGAGATGATATAATAGAGTAGAGATAACATATAGTAATGCAACAAAGAAGAGGGATAGAAAGCCATACCTGACTTACCTGGGCAGGTGAAACATCATTTTTTTTCTTTTTTTGGATTTTTTTGGATTTTATGGGTTTTCAAATAAGACAATCACAAACAAGATAAACAAGCATGAAGGAGAACTAACCATAACACAACATAAATGAACAACCATGAAGATGGACTAAACAATCATAATATAGCATTACATTAAAGCATGAACAAACAAACAAACAGTGTGGGGCAGTGGAACATAGTGGGACGGTGACACAATACGGTGGGACGGCCAACGCGATGGGACAAGAAACACACAGACAACACTGTGGTGGGACGGCAAACACATACAACACGGTGGGACAAGAAACACGGTACGGACAACACTGTGGAGATGGTGGGAACAGGGAACACGGACAACACTTCGACCAAAACCCATGATAAGATAAAGCAGAACTGCCAGGTTCACAATCGTAAGGCAATGACCTCTCATGGAGATGATGAAAAGAGGTGAGCCAAAGGCTGAGAAGGACATGAGCTTCAGAGCAGATCAAGAGATAAGACCAAAGAAGAGACATATCGAAAGACGCGAGCAGAATGAATAGGCGATAGAACGAAAGATAGAGCAAGGTTCGAAGACCTCCAACCTGCACACTTAACAAATATATTATACCTGTCCTCAAAATAAATAACCAAGAAAAATGAAGAACACATATTTTTGGATTTTTTTCAATAATTTTTTATTTTTTTTATTTTGTACCTTGATTTGCTGATTTTTTTTGTTGATTTTTTTATTTTTGTTTTGTCATTTTTTTTTACCAGGTTATCTACAGCACATAGATAGGATTAAACTACTAGCTAGGGCTCGTCGTTCCTCCCCCCTCTCATTAAAGACTCCCCCTGAGCAAGGCGTGCATTTGAGGGTGGCTCACCATAACGAACCGCCCCTGATGAACGGTGCCCCTACTAAGGCCATACCCAAGATACAACCCAGCCTAAGAGGGAGAAAGAGAAGGAAATTGGAGATAAGCCTTATACAGGATTAATTCAACTTCCTTCTAAGGCACTACCCCTCAAAGATGCAGTCTATTGCGCCGGGGCATTATGTTTTTGATTTTGGACCCATTATTAGGCACGCATACGACCGGGCTCATGACGTCCCGCGGGGAACTGTACTGCCACTCTTGCCATACCTTTGATTTTGAATAATTTTGCATATTTATTGGTTTTCATTATTTGATAGCCCTGAGGTTGAAAAAGGAATGATCACTACAGAAGTTTGCTGACTCTCGTTTTACGAGCTTTCCCGCGGCAATGGAGATGGCGGTGGGGGAACCCCCGCCGCCCATGGTTCCAGCATCTTCCACCTCAGAGACAACTTCAGCAACCACCCTGATTCATCCTCAGCCAGGCTCTGTTCTTAATCGCCGGTCTTATGCTCATATCCTCATGGAATCTCGGTAGAAAACTAAAATCCCCATTCCGATCAAGGCACCTGGTTTTACAGATCTTGGCGAGCCGGTGATTTTTTTCTCCAAGATGGACATCGAAGCTTCATTACAGCCGTTCAAGTACACCATTGTTGCAAAGTGCTCGTACGGGAGACTCGCCATTCCGGAGATCAAGAACTACTTAATTCAGCGTTTGTCTTTAACACCTGACTTCATAGTTAGTCGTCTAAATTCCCGACATTTGTTACTTAGATTCGACAGTGAAATGGATTTCATCAAGCTTTTAATTCAGAAAAACCTGTACATAAAAGGCTTTCTATTTAGATTCTTTCGTTGGACGCATAATTTTAACTTTGATGCGGATCCAGCCATCGCTCCTATTTGGATCGGTTTCCCCTCTCTTCCTGCTAACCTATATCACGAAGATTGTCTGCGTTCTTTAGTCGGGAACTTCGGTCTTGTTCTTAGAATTCATCCTAATTCTTTGGCCATCTCTGACACTTCTGAGGCACTGGTTTGTATAGAATTGAATTTAATTATCCCTCGCCAAGAACGGATATGGATTGTCATGGATGGCTCCGGCTTTTGGCAACCAATTAATTACCACAGAATCCCTCACCTATGTTCTGCTTGTCACAAGATTGGTCACAAGGCAGTTGATTACAAAAAGAATTCCAATAACAACAAGGGCAACCGCATTATTCCCAATCTTGTTCCTAAGAACCACAGTCAAGTCTTTCGACCCTAGAAGAATAGCACACCCACTGCTCGACCAATTGCTGCTGAAGCTAACAAATTTGAAATATTGAACAAATTATCTGAAGATGGAGAAGGGAATTCATTAGCCAATGAAGGGGATTCCTCTGGAGCACCAGCAAGGATTAACTTGGGAAGTATGGACCATGGACTTCAGCAAATTTCTGTGCCTCCTATCAAACTGCTGACTCTTTGAGTCTTGAACAGCACTCTGATAATGAATTGATGTTACACCACAGGGATTCAAAAGAGAAGGAAGAAATCCACATCTTATACTCCTCGGATAAGATCCTACCAAATACCCAAGAAAATTTGGATACTTCTTTAAAGCACAAGGAATTGCATGCCTACTCTGTTTCTGTTAGCCATGAGAATGACCCACCATCCTTCAGTGAAGGGAATACAGTACCTTCAATTGACACTGAAGTTACCCATGATTGATGGGGACATTGTAGACACGCCAAAATTGACGTTACTATGAGTACATCTCATATTACCTTGTAATGCCCCAATTTGACCTTCAAATTATCTTTGTTTGAGTGGTTTTTCTCACTTTTCTTAGATTTCTCCCTTTTTTCTCCCTTTTCTTATTTTTCCCTATTTTTCTGGATTTTTTTGGATTTTTTTAGATATTTTTCTCTATTTTTATGAATTTTCCAGAATTAACGACTTGAAGTGGGGCGTCTTTTAAATCGCGGCTTAGCCTTGGACGTTTCTTGAAAATTGACGCCACTTCCATTAGGCGTCAATTCCTCTCATTTTCCTATTTTTCTGGATTTTTCTGAGGCTTTTTCGGAATTTTTTATAAATTAACGACTTAATAAGAGACGTTATTTTGAATTTGAAAAGAATAAAAAAATAAAAAAATTGAATTCATGACATATGTGAGGGTATCACTTTCAAATTGAATATTTTAATATTATTTTCAACCCCCTTTGAGAGGTGATTTGGTGGCCTTCCGGGTGTCAGAAGAATACGCAAAAATAGTCGTTGGAATCAGCACAATGTGATGCACCTCCACCTAAAAAATGAGAAAATAATATTGAGAAATAAAAAATGGCCATGTTTTGAATATTTTGAATTAACGTCCGTCGGTAGGGCGCGTTTTTAATTAACGCCTTTGACTCAGGCGTGTTTCACAATTTTCAAATAAAAGATATATTTATTTCTAAAAATGATCCAAGAGTTGACGCCTTTGTTCAGGTCGTGTTTTGAATTAACGCCCTATGGTAGGTCGTCAATTCTTGAATTGACGCCCTGACCCAGGGCGTGTTTCAGTTTCAGTGTTCTAATCAAGCGCAGCCCTTTCCCCAGAGAGTCCTTGCTTGTTTAGTCACCTTCCTCGAGTGGGATTGGAGTCTTACCTCCGTAGGACTCTTGCCCTTCTTATCTCTTCTTCAATCTTATTAATAGAGCCTTCGTCTCTGTTAATAGGTTGGTTCCCCCCTCTCTCTCCCTTCCGATTTCTTCTTCTTCCTCCGTTTTCTTCTTTTCTTTGCAGGTTGCTTGTCGCTGCTGCTTCTGGCTGAAGGAGAGGCTTCATGTGCATTCGTCTTCATCCTATGCAAGCTTCCTCCCAAACGAACATCAAAGCCAAAGCAAAAGCACAGGCTCCTCTTCTGTTATTCTTCTTTTATTGCATTAGTTCATACATAATATAGCATCTCCTGTCAACTTCTTTCTCTCAACTATGTTGAGGCTTCCCACAGTGCATCCCTTGCACTCTTTTCACTCGTTATTTTTACATCATCTTTGCATATCATTCAGCATATGTTTCCCACCCTCTTTTGCATAGGGGTTTAAGGGCCAACACCCTTAAGGTGTGTTCTACTCCATGTTATCATGCTCATATTTTTATTAAGGATTTGATACTACACTCACCATGTTCTAATTCAATTTCTTTATTGGTGTTTGATTGTTTTGCAAGGGTAATCAAAATAGGAAGAACTCTCTTCATCGGCCGGCCGATCTAGAAGAGAAAGGAGCATTCACAATCACCCGCGTTTCAAGGTATTTTTCGCGATCCCTCCATGCTTTTTATTATTATATTTTGAGGCCTTGTGTCTCTGGCGATCACATCTCCTATTTGCACCTCGTGCATGCTTTTCCATCTTTTGCATAATTCTTAATAATTCTATTAAGTGGATTTCTTAGAATCTACAAATTGACGATCACGGTGGGACCCCTTTCATTTTTCTTTTGATTACCCTTTCCCTTGGGCACCCACGTGTGCCATCTCCCCTTTTGCACCCACGGTGCGTCTCCTTTTTGTGCCCCACGGGCACCCTCCATTGTGCATTGCACTCTCCCCATGTGATCTGTCGGTTTGATAGGTTTTTTTTAGAATTTCCACTTATCCAAAAATTTTGATGAGCATGCTAATATCTTAATTCATATATTTGTTGATTGCCTCTGACTGTGAGTGTTTGATATTTCTGGCCGTGGAGTTTTCTGGAGATAGAGGAAATTAACACCTTAGACAGAGGCGCGTTTTATTTTAACGCCCTGATCCAGGGCGTCTTCTTTATGTGTAACGCCTTCTGCCAGGGCGTCTTCCATCACATCTCCTGCTTTCTGTGAATTCACGCCCTTCCCAAGGGCGTCTTTTTGTTGTTTAGCGCCTCACATCAAGGCGCGTGTTTACATTTGACGCCCTCACACAGGGGCGTCCTTTTATATATAGCGCCTCACTCCAAGGCGCGCTTTTCACTGCTTCTGGGCTTCTTGGTAGAGACCCCTGCCAGGGCGTCTCTTTCCTGTGGGTTTACATAACCCTCCCGTTTGTGATTTTTCATGCTGATTCATGCTTATATTCATTGATTGATCATATTGCTGGTGTTGGTTTGTTTACCCTATATTCATTCATTTGCATTGGTTTGGGAGACCTCCTCTCTCTACCCTAGGATTCCATACACCCTCTTGGTGAAGGAAGGACCCTCTATTGAGCACTCCGTCTCTTTAGATTAGAAATTCCTAAACCAAGCCTCCGTAAGTCCCCGCACCCGTTGATTCCCTCACGGACGCCGGGCAGGTTGTACCCTTTGAAGTCTCGGGTTTAGTCGGCCATACACGGTGAGAGAGTGTTCCTAGTTAGCACCGAAGTTGAAATCACATTTGAAACTAGGTTCCTCCCTTGTGTGAATCATAATTTTGTTAAAAATCCTTAATTCACCAAGGTTCAAACATAAGAAGTCAAAGGTAACCATCCCAACTTGTTTGCTATTTCTGTGAACTGTTTTGATTGCACATTGAATTATTTGGATTACCTTGATAAGAAAGTCAACATGTTCAACTCAATTAATGTTCATGAGGGTGATCAACCTAGCACATCTTATTCCCCTCAATTTCAACATGTTCGTCATTCTCACCATAATTCTTTCAAAGGATCACGTCCTCATTCTTACGGTGTTGCCCGACCCATGGGCAATATCCAATCCCATGGTCCTTCAATCCAATCGCGAGCCACTACTCCTACAGGACCGTCTCATCCCAATGATGAGAAGGTTTCCCAAATCATTCATGCATTAGATCATCTCACCCCTCAACAAATTCAAGCCCTTAAGGCCGCTGTTGAGGGTGCATCTCATTCATCTCATCCTCCTTCCAATCCTACACGGGTGGCCCATCACCCATCTCCCTCTCCTACTCATGTTCCTAATTGGGTGGCCCATCACCCATCTCCTTCTATTCATATTCCTACTCGGGTGGTCCGACACCCGCCTCCTTCTATTACTCCTCCATCACGGCCCCAAGGCCCATCTATTCCTTGCAATCCGGCCCATCCGAGTTCTTCTATGGGTCGGCCCATTAATCCCCTTCCACGGCCTTTTTATACGGCCCCTCCTTCAAGGCCCTACCAACCCCCTGTTGCTCAAGTCACACCCCTCCAGCAAGCTCTTATCGATAAAGTCGCTTCTTTGGAGGAACAATTAAAGAGGGTTACGAGCCCACGGCCTGCTCCTCCTACTCCAATCAATCCCCTTCATGCGGCCCTGAATGATATTACAAAAATGGAGAAAGATTGGAAAGATAGGATGGATGACTGTGGTATCGGCAGTTCAAGTAAGCAAGAGCCGGCAGATTTCAACGCTCAAGTGGACACCGTCCGCCCTCCACCCGTCCTCACACTTCATTCATATGACCTTCCACCTCCACATATGCAACACCATTACACTCCTCCATCCACATATACGCCTCCATTACGGTGTCCACTTGAGTTTGGTGATGAAGAACCGGCAGTTGAAGATTTCGAGGCAACATACGATGAAGCTTTGCAGGCACCCCTTCCGAGTTTCCTTCGCTTCCCGCTTCCCCCACTATCATTTGATGAACCCCCTGCTCAGGACAAAGCCATCATCCCCAATCCAACCCCCATTTTCGAGACCTCTTGGTGTTACGACGATGGGTCGATACTCCAATCACCCGCGCCGGCGCATCTTGAGTCTCCTCCCACTCCTAACACCGCTCGCCCTGTCCGGCGTTTTCTCCGCACCAAACCTCCACCAGTTATGTTAACCTTTACAACACCAGCCTCCCCCGAGCCTTCTACTAAACCTCCACCCATTAAGCCATTAGCCTCCATACCATCGGCTTCCATCGAGCCCTCCATTGAACCTTCCCCAATTAACCTACCATTATCACCACCTCAGCCCTCCATTATCCCTTTAACGCCTACTCCACTACCTAACCCTTCACCCTTACCCGTGGCTAGTCCAGAGCAGGATCTACCCTTTTTTGCACTCGAGCCAACCCCAACTGCTTCCGAGCAAGAGGGGAAGTTCGATGTGTTTGAACCTCCACTTCCACTCACCTTTTCTCCAACACCTTCCATTATACCCCTACTATCCATGGAGCCTTCCGCCTCCGCTTCATCCTCCCCTACCACTCGGAATGGGAGACTTTCTACAAGCACTTGTGCCGAAGATCATACGGAGCCGGGCAAGAAAGATTTGGCCATGGCTGCGCTATTCAAGATGCAAGAGTTTATTTGCCGGATGCCAATCTGGGTTATTGTGCCAAGAACGATTGAAAAGGCCAAGTCACCGCCATTGCTCAGAGAATGTCAAGCATTGATACTGTGTAAGGGCCGGGCAGGGCACCCCTTGTCCCAACTTCCGAAGCTTGAACTCATTCTTCCATACAAGGGGCAAAAGACCATTTTGTTCAACACTCTTTATATGCCGCAATCCTTGGGCAACACGAGACTTTCTATCCCAACTTTCCAACTCCCTCACACTATTACTTTTCACTTTCTAAGGGAGTTGTCATTTACTATTGAAGCTTCATCATGGGCTTGTGCTTCATCCATTGGGCCAATTGGCTGTACACTTTCACTGCCATGGAGGGTCGGTTATCTTGGTACTAAGAGGCCTTCCGCTATTTCATCTACCTTCTTATCTATCACATTTTTCACATGGGCCACTCCAAGGGTAAAAAGGAAGATCTCATCCTCTCACCCTTCACATTCTTCATATTCTTTGCATTCACTGCATTCATTGCATCCATTGCATTACATTTGCATACGTTTGCACATCCAGCTTCCCGGGTTCCCAGACCCGTATCTTCCCCGCCTTCCGACACCTCCAGATATTCCGCATTTCCCATCCTATCCATCTTCATTGCTCGGGCATTATCCCCTTTCCAATCTCTTCTCAGGGTATCGCACCCCTTTCCAACTCCTGCACCCGGATCCCCCGGATTTCTCCTTCATCTTGCTAGGGCATCGCGCCCTTTTTCGTCTTATTCCTCCGGAACCTCCGGACCCCCCTTTTCGGGCATCACACCCCTCTACATTTCCTCCGGAACCTCCGGATCTTTCAACCCTCTCTTTATCTCTTGGGCAACGCGCCTCTTTCCGTCTCATTCTCCCGGAACCTCCGGACCATCCATCTTTCTTCCGATTCATCTTTCTGCTCTTCGAGGGCATCACATCTTTCATTTTCTTCTTCCTTTTCCATCATCTTTTTCCCTATTTCTTCCCAGGGCACCGCGTCCCTCGATATTTTATCCCTCCGGAGCCTCCGGATGATTCCTCCACTCATGATTCTCCTCCACAACCTCCGAACCCTCCGGATCCGCCTCTTTCCATTTATCAATTTCTTCTTCTAATTCCTCCTGATTCTGGGTCCGACCCAACTTCTTCCACATCCACTGCCTTGGGCATCTGCCCATTCTCTCACTACTTTCGAGGCTTTAGTCCTCACTCCTCTCTTCTTGATGTTTCGCTTCTTCTGTAGACTGTTCCATGTGATCAGGGTCTCCGCACCTTAGCGAGGGAGTTCTAGCCCTCGCCTCTCTTCCTTTTCTCCTTATTCGTCTGAGTCTGGTCTTGGCACCACTCCTTCTTGTTAAGCCACTTCCAAATCCTTTGCTTCCAATCCTTTTATTCGCCAAAGAGGACTATCCCACGATGATCAGCCCCGCCTCTCGCGGCAGCTGCTTCTACAAAGGTTGCAAGGTAACATATTGGCGTAAGTACTCATTTCATGATATCATTATCTCATTAATTCACGCATGATTTTCAAAATGAAGTGCTTCTTAACAAGATTAAAAGTGGTGTTTTAGACCTTTATCTTAGGTTTTTGTTTAATTAAAAATCATTGTCAAAAAGAGTCTTTAGGCTTGCTATGCAGCACTTTGGTTATAAGAACCCCGCGCTGGGAATTCAACGTTCTCTCCCCGCTTGTTAAGAGCAACCCTTAGCTGGGTATCCACACACTTCACGGCGTCCTTAGCCGGCTCCTTTGAATAAAACACCGTTGCTACTTTGGCCATGCCATGAGTATATCTGAAAGTCTTTTTCTCTTCTTACTCGGCCACGTGCAGCGGCAAGAGGTTGACGGATGAGATGACCCACCTAGGGTAATCCCCAATACGAGAGGAGTCTCAAATAGGGGCAGTCTTGACCCAAAATCAATATGAGTTTTCATGAGTTTCATGATATACATCTCGCCAAAAGGGCTATTATGAAAATCAAGTCAAAATTTTGATAAAAGCAAAAGTGTGAATTATGGCATGTCATGAGTGGCAAAGTCCCCGCAGGGAAAACCCTGGTCGTATCCATGTCAAGGGTCTAAAAATCAAAGGCACAAAGCCCCGACACAATAGACTACCTCTTTGAGGGGAAATACCTTGGAAGGAATTCAAATCTTGACATCTCCCATCCTGTATAAAGTTTGTCACAATTGTTCTTCTCTTCTCCCTCCAAGACCGAATGTTTCTCAGGTATGGCCTTGGTAGGGGCACCGTTAATCAAGGGCAGTCGGTTATAGGACGCCACCCTTCAATGCACACCCAGCTTTGGGCAGTTTTTAGCGAAAAGGGAAGGAACAAGGACCCCTAGCTAGTGGTTTAAACACCCTTTGATGCTGCTTTAGCAATATCTAAACCAAAATCTAAAAAATATTTCTTGTGAAAAATAAAAAAACTTGAATATGTCCTGAGTCAAAATCCAAAAAAAGTTGAATATTTCCTAAGCAAAAATCAACCAAAAATTGAATATTTTCAAAATTCATAAAAATTTGAAATATTTTCAACAAAATTCATAAAAATTTGAATATCTTTTTTCAAAACTCATAAAAATTTACATATTTCAAAATCCAAAAAAAAATGCATTGTATTTTTCTGATGGTGCTTTTGCAGGAACGACAACTTTGCAAGGACCAAGAGCGCGGGATGAGTCCTCTCCATTCATTGCCATCTACCTTTTGATTCTTCCCATATTCACAATTGATCACATCTTCATAATTTGCTACGCATTACTCCGATTATTCATCTCCAAATTTTTTTTATCAAATCTTACTGATCACTCCGCCAATGGGCATTATCAGATCTTGATCATTCAACTCCAAATCTTGATTAGCCAAGTTGTCATCCTCATGACAAACGACAAACAATGATGATATGCTATCTATGCTTTAATGATGCTATCTATGCTATTCATGATATGATACATACATACTATTCATGATTTGATTCATGCTATGCTTGCTATGCTTAAATGCCTTATTCATTGCTTGTTATCTTTTATATCTTGGCTGATGAATTTTTGAGGGCAGGAAGAAGCTCTTGGTCCCACCGACTGGGCATCATCATCCAAGCCCCACGGTGCTTGCACCTCATTTCTCTGTTCCCCCATGCTTATTGCTTCACCATCCCCCTGTATACATTCTACTATATGTTACATACGCTACTAGATTATATCAAGGACCTTATGGCTTTGGTAAATCTGGAATTTGAGTTCCCCTTCATCAAAAATAATGATGATTCCAGAGGAGTCTTAGTCATACGGATAGGCCATTGAACCGTCCAAGACTGGGGACGATAGTTCCCTTTTGTGAGTTGGTGCGCGGATAAACGGGCTTCGGCTTAGTATCAGCTCGCGAAATCGGTTTCTTGACCCAATCTTAGCAGTTTAACAATATTATCCTTGATTATCTTATATTTACATTTGTTTTAATTTTTCCTTTTAAACCCAGCATGCATTCATATAGGACTTTGAATTAACGTTGGAAAATTATTCTGATAAGTTGATTTGGAGAGTCAAATTGATCTTAATCTTTCCACATATGAGATATTCGTTGCTGATGGATCCTCAGTTCGTTTTGTCGCTGTTTTGGGTCATTTTCTCGAAAGCTCTTTGTTTAGATTTCTATCATCTTATTTTAATCATTTTCCCTTGATCCACCTTGGCTGCAGCACGTCCACATTGGCTGGTAACCGCTCCCCAATGGTGAAACCTACAGGTTTGTGACCTGGGGTACTTCCACCGCGCTGGAAGTTGATCATTCTTTTATCTCCTTCGTGCCCGCGTGCACACTCCCTCTTTTATCTAAACATCGTTGATTTCATTGAATTTCTCGAGATTGCTTCATCTCGAGCTTTTGATTTAATTCTCATCAAGTGATGTTGATTGCGTGTCACATCACACCTTGGCATCTACTTTTCAGTTTGCTCTGCTCCCTTGCAAAGCAGACGCCAAGGCGGGGCAGCTGTAGACACGCCAAAATTGACGTTACTGTGAGTACATCTCATATTACCTTTTAATGCCCCAATTTGACCCTCAAATTACCTTTTTTTGAGTGGTTTTTCTCACTTTTCTTGGATTTCTCCCTTTTTTCTCCCTTTTCTTATTTTTTCCCTATTTTTTTGGATTTTTCTAGATTTTTTTGGATATTTTTCTCTATTTTTATGAATTTTCCAGAATTAACGACTTGAAGTGGGACGTCTTTTAAATCGCGGCTTAGCCTTGGGCGTTTCTTGAAAATTGACGCCACTTCCATTAGGCGTCAATTCCTCTCATTTTCTTATTTTTCTAGATTTTTCTGAGGCTTTTTTAAAATTTTTTATAAATTAACGACTTAACAAGAGACGTTATTTTGAATTTGAAAAGAATAAAAAAATAAAAAAATTGAATTCACGACATATGTGAGGGCATCACTTTCAAATTGAATATTTTAACATTATTTTTAACCCCCTTTGAGAGATGATTTGGTGGCCTTCCGGGTGTCAGAAAAATACGCAAAAATAGTCGTTGGAATCAGCACAATGTGATGCACCTCCACCTAAAAAATGAGAAAATAATATTGAGAAATGAAAAATGGCCATGTTTTGAATATTTTGAATTAACGTCCTTCGGTAGGGCGCGTTTTTAATTAACGCCTTTGACTCAGGCGTGTTTCACAATTTTCAAATAAAAGAAATATTTATTTCTAAAAATGATCCAGGAGTTGACGCCTTTGTTCAGGTCGTGTTTTGAATTAACGCCCTATGGTAGGTCGTCAATTCTTGAATTGACGCCCTGACCTAGGGCGTGTTTCAGTTTCAGTGTTCTAATCAAGCGCAGCCCTTTCCCCAGAGAGTCCTTGCTTGTTTAGTCACCTTCCTCGAGTGGGATTGGAGTCTTACCTCCGTAGGACTCTTGCCCTTCTTATCTCTTCTTCAATCTTATTAATAGAGCCTTCGTCTCTGTTAACAGGTTGGTTCCCCCCTCTCTCTCCCTTCCGATTTCTTTTTCTTCCTCCGTTTTCTTCTTTTCTTTGCAGGTTGCTTGTCGCTGCTGCTTCTGGCTGAAGGAGAGGCTTCACGTGCATTCGTCTTCATCCTCTGCAAGCTTCCTCCCAAACGAACATCAAAGCCAAAGCAAAAGCACAGGCTCCTCTTCTGTTATTCTTCTTTTATTGCATTAGTTCATACATAATATAGCATCTCCTGTTAACTTCTTTCTCTCAACTACGTTGAGGCTTCCCACAGTGCATCCCTTGCACTCTTTTCACTCGTTATTTTTACATCATCTTTGCATATCATTCATCATATGTTTCCCACCCTCTTTTGCATAGGGGTTTAAGGGCCAACACCCTTAAGGTGTGTTCTACTCCATGTTATCATGCTCATATTTTTATTAAGGATTTGATACTACACTCACCATGTTCTAATTCAATTTCTTTATTGGTGTTTGATTGTTTTGCAAGGGTAATCAAAACAGGAAGAACTCTCTTCATCGGCCGGCCGATCTAGAAGAGAAAGGAGCATTCACAATCACCCGCGTTTCAAGGTATTTTTCACGATCCCTCCATGCTTTTTATTATTATATTTTGAGGCTTTGTGTCTCTGGCGATCACATCTCCTATTTGCACCTCGTGTATGCTTTTCCATCTTTTGCATAATTCTTAATAATTCTATTAAGTGGATTTCTTAGAATCTACAGACATCACCTCCCATGCCCACGTTCACAGCTCGTCTCCTCGCCCCGGTTGCATCCGGCATAGTCTAGTCATTTAATTTTGAGTCCTATGTAATTTTTATTTGAGTCATTTGATGTATTTTCCCTTTTATTTGAGTCATGTTCCTAGGTCTTGTATTCATTTCCCTAAATTTGAGTGTCATTAGGTTGTCTAGTTAGCTATTGGGTCCACTTCATTGGGCTTGGCCCAAGGGCTCTCCCCTACCCCCTCGGTTATTTGTCATTGAGTCAATTGTCAGGGACTTTTGTAGAAATGTGGGTTTCCTATATATAGGACCCCATTCCCCCCCATTTCAACTTAATGAATCAATCAATGAAAAAAATTACCATTTTGTGAGTTCTATCTTTATTTTTATGGTGGAGTGAATCCATTAGTGAGGTGAGAAGCCTTAGGGAGAGAATCCCACCCATCCCTCTCTTAATCTCTCTCTTTCACTCCCCTTGCTCTCTCCTCCACACCCAATTTCGAAAATTTTCTCTCTCCTCCCTTCCCAACCACCACTCTCCCACCTACCCCCATTAAAGGCCACTTCCCTTCCCCACACATCCCATTACTCCACCCCCTAGTCCCAAGGGAGCATCCCCAATCACTAAGCCACCCTCCAACCACCTCATCCCTTTCCCAAGCACCCTTCCCTCTCCCCCATGCAACCCTCCACTTCCCTAGGCCATTTGAATTCAAAAATCCTCTTCCCTCCACAACCCTAGGGCACCCAAGACCCCTCCCCTTTGGTTAGGGGCGGCCCCCTCTCATCCTCTCCATCTTCCCTTGTTCCCCTCCATCACCCCCACCTTCTACCATCTAGAGTAAGAGGACCTGCAGAAGACCTGAAGCTTGCAGCAGCGATCTCGACCTCCTCCGGATGTTCCTAGAAGCCCAAGAGCCATCGTTGGAAGCGTCTGCCTGTCTTCTTCGCAACGGCAGTAGTCTCGTCCCCATCGGAGCTCGGTGCTGCCCAGGAAGCCCATTCTTCCACGACCACGCAGATCTGCCCCGGCAGAGGTTCTAAGCCGGAGAAAGAGCTTCACCACGATGAACCCAGGAGGAATCAGGCCACGAGCTCTTCTACAAAGTTCTTTCCCTTTCTGTCTACTTTTAGAATCAAGAAGCGGAACTCCATTCGGCATTCTGTAGCAGGCGTTATCAATTTTCTCCCTCAGCTTCGCAATCCTATTACCCACAGTCTGCACCGACCTGTCAACAGTGTTCAGAGTTCCCTAGTCCTCTCTAACATCATTTTGCCTCCCCATCTTTTTTTCTGAGAAGAGGACTCGTCCACGGTTCCAACGACTCTGACGGTGCTCGATTCCGTGTTCGGGAGCTGTCGGGGCATCCTCTGCAACTTACTGTTGGAAACCAGGAGCTACCTCTGTAGAGATCCTGATCCAGAGAGAAAGCTTCACCACGACAAGCCCCGGAGAAATCAGGCCACGAGCTCTTCTGAAAAGTTCTTCCCCTCCCTGTCTACTTTCAGAACCAAGAAGTAGAACTCCGTTCAGCATCTTGCAGCAGAAGTTACCAATTTTCTTCCTCAAGCGTTCGACTCTGCTTTCCACTGTCTACATCAACCACTCCTCACTTTTCTAAGTCCTTTGATCTTCACCGGCATCTTTTGGCATCCCCGTTTATTCTGCTGTAAAGAGGACTCACACACGGTTTCAACGGTTCCAACGGAGACTAATTTGGAGTTCGGGAACGGTCGGGGCAGCTGCATCATCCTGCTATTGATAATCTGTTGCAGACAATCCGAGAATCAGCAACCCTGTTCGTGATCCCGCCCAGGCCGACAGTAACCCCTGAAGAAATTGGTAAAATTCAGAGGCACTCCTGTTCCAGAGACCAAGAGATCCCCACTGGTCTCGCCCTCAGCAAAATTCTTGGGCAAGTTCTACAACTGCAACACCAGCTATCTGTCCTTATCCGCAGACAGCAGGCAGATTCGGTGTCATCACTTATTCCTCACTCTTTGCTTTGATTTCCCCTCCCCGCTTGGCCGGCTGAAGGCCCCTCCCTGCGTGGTTATAGTATTGATTGTAATATCATTAACCCCCACCCCAAGGTCCCCCCTCCTGCGAGAGGTGTAGTGTTGTAATAGCTTAAATAGGTCAAGCTACCCCGGCGCGGCGTGTGGGGAACCCACGCTTCCCCGCTCGCCCTCATCTCCGAGCGGGACCGGTTTCTTCAAACCGGTCGAGTGAGTGCTCCAAAACTTTGCTCTAATTCATGCTTGTTCTTTCAATATTAGTTCATAAACTCCGCTGGCCGTGACGAGAGCCCGATCCTTAAGCTCATTGCTATAAGTGATCATCGTGGGAAGAGAGTGGAACCCGTGCCCTTTGGCACTTCGTCGGACCCTTGATTTGGGCAGCCATACCCTTGGGGAATCAAACCTTGGCCTTGCTGGCCCTCTACCAGTAAGGGCCCAGCCCACACAACCTCCCCTTGGCATTGCCAAGTTACCCCTGGGTCTTAGTGAGCATCGGGTGAGCGGTTGCCATTATCGGTCCGTTTTGAATGCTTAATTATGCTTGCTTGTTGAGTCCTAGGTTGTGTCACATCAATTGGTATCAGAGCAAGTCATTGACTTGTCTCTATCAAGTCAAGTCCTAGGGCATGCTTGCATTTGTGTCATCATCAATCCGACCCTTGCATTGATCCCCCCGATCATCATGGCCACCTACTTAGCCTACTCACCACCCATAGACTTCATCCTAGATAGAGATATTACCTTTGACGGATCACGTTCTAGTGACTATCTTAGGTGGGAGGCTACCATAGAAAAGTACTTTTACAAGAATTGGGTATATGGATCCGCGAGAGTCCGAAGGGCCAAGGGACAGTTTCGGGGTCAAGCCAAAAGTAAGTGGAAACACATAGAGGGATTAAGAAGGGTTAGGGGGCAAGAGCCCATCTCCTCATGGGAAGAGATGAAGATAGAACTTAGAAAGATCTACATCCCCAAACATTCCCACCCCTCCTACTCAAGCACCCCTAACCCGAGGAGCACTACCACTCCTCCATCCTCACCCGGACAACTTGAGACCGCCCTTTGGTCTCCACCCCCACCACTCCCAACAAATCACCTATCAACCATCATAGCTACACTTCGCGACCAAGTCCTCTCTCTTAAGACCCAAATAAACCAAGCAACCACCTCTCCACTAAATCCCATGAGGATCCCCACATCCCAACCAAAACCTCCTTCCACAAATCTCACTATCCAAACCCAATTGGCCCCCACCTCCACCCCCCCACAATTGGCCGATCCTAAGGGGAAGAGACCCCTAACTGACCAAGTTTCCCCAATAAGAACCACACCTACCCCTCCATTTTTCCCTATAAGGGACACTCCCCCCAAGACCGGCCAACCCAAGCCACCCCAACCAACCCATCTCCCACTCCCTCCCCCAAAACTCCCATGTCCTAGTCCCCCACTACTTCCCCTCCCTATCCCAAACCAAGTTTCCCTTTACCTTCCACCCCGGGTGCGCCATACACCAACCCTCATCGCCATACCACCAAAAGACCCTCTCACCACCTTAGAGAAAGAACCCATACCCGATCCAATAGTGGTGAACACCCCAAACCCACTCCCTACCATGGAGGAAACCCATGACCAAGAAGAAGAAGATGCATCACATGGTGACCTTCACCTTACACCACCCTCTCTAAAGAGGGCCAAACTCATCTTAGAGGAACCCCTTATTAGTTGGGTAAAGAAGAGCCCAATAAGAGAGATCACGGCCCACGATTGCCTTCCCATAAAGGAAAACCTTCCCATAGTGCACATCTCCTCCTATCACACCATAATCCAAACATCCTACCAAGTGGAAATCTTAGAGGACCTTCTCAAGGGCTTAGCTTGGCAATATGAGTTGACCGGCTTGTTGACCCCCATCGCCCACCAATCTAGGAGCCTTGACCTCCTACACCTTTGTGTCGGGTCTATCACCTCGGTTTGCACCATTGGATGCTACACTAGTGACCTCCTTCTATTCCTCCCCATACCCGAGGAGCCCGACCTTCTCCTCAATTTGGAGCTTCTTATATCGGGTGGAAAGTCAAGCCCTTCCCTCATGGTCGACCCACTCACAAAGAACTTCGGCCCAATTGTCTCATTAGAGGAGGATGACCCACCACCACTTGAGGATCTTGAGGACATAGGGCCCCTCCCCCTCGATAACCCTTTTTATGATCCCTTTGATCCCTTCCAATGGGGGTCAAAGAACCCATGGGGCCCAACCACCTTATCCACCACCCACCTTTCCCTATCCCAACCCACCATGTTTGATCCAATCCACCCCATCCTAGACCCGGGTTACACCTTGGGAGCCATGACCTTGGGCCACATATCCCCAGGTAATAAGGTTGTGCCCCACTCCATGATGACCACCTTCTTAGATCCATTCGATCCTTTCCAATGGGAGTTCAAAGGTTGTCCCACACCTATACACATGGAAGTCACCTTTGGGAAAAGCATGCATGTGTCTAGGCTTACCATACCCCTTGGCATGAACACTGTGTTGGGTCCATTCATTCATATCACCCACATGTCAAGTAGAAAGTATGAGTGGTCCATATTCGGATGTCATGGTCCACCTTCATTCATCATGGGTCTTAAGCATGTCAAAGGCATCTATAGATGTCCGGGTCCCCCAATATTTATCACCAATTTGCATGATAGGGCCACCTACGGGTGCCCCGGCCCACCTAGGCTAACCAAAGTCTACACTGCATCATTACACGATAGGTCTACTTTTGGTTGCCTAGGTCCACCCATCACCCTTAGAATGTCTGCATTCACAACATTACATAAAGAGATCCGCAAGCACATTAGCAAGAAGAATGTGACTTATAAAAGGCGAGCCGACTCTCATCGACGTCACCAAAAATTCCATGAGGGTGACTTTGTGATGGTAAGGACGGAGAGGCTCTCCCCGGGAGCCATCTCCAAAATGAGGCCACGTGGGGCTGGTCCTTTCCAGGTCTTGAGGCGCATTGGTGCAAATACCTATGAGTTAGATCTCCCCGAGGAATATGGGGTAAGTCCCACATTCAGTGTTGCCGACCTAGTGCCATACAAGGGACCCACGGTGGTACCTAGTGAGGATATTGAGCCTATTCCCTCTGTTGAGAGAGCACCCACCCGTGAGGAGAGTCCACCAGCCAAGAGAGCCCAGCGTGAGCGCATTGAACGAATATTGGATGAATAGGTGTTGGTACTCAAAATATAACCCTTCGGCGACCAAGCCGCAAAGACGAATGATATGGCCCACCGAAGCACAAAAACCAATGAAGGCTGGCTTACTGAAGGCTCTTCAAGCTGCCAGAACCCCGAGCCACCTTGAAGGGAACATCGGGGACTTCGCCTTAGGAGAGTCGAAATGAACCCGCAACCAACCGGCACCGCGATCAAGCCTGCCCAATGATCCGGCATCGACCTCGTCATGCCGCTACCACATATCCATCGCCCGACCAAGGACGACAGTCTACCCGATGACTCTCCTAAGGAAGAGAAGCGCCCTCGGTTGTCCCCGACAAGAAGCCGAAGGTTCTGTATACGGAAGCCCCCGATCACTCGACACGGGATCGGCTTCTCGCCATAATGGGCCCGTTAGTGGCCGATTGATCGCCGCTCATGGCGGAATTATCCAGAGTCTAAACACCATCCCGCAGAGAAGCTTTGAGCACGAGTCCGTCTCAGCCAGAAGCACAAATCACAATGCCGAAGGATGTACTATCAGGACATCTGTGTGCTCGGACCAGACACACTCGAAGGTCTGATCAAGGCCATTCGTCATACCGAGAGCTTCGTCAACACCTCGTTAGGGTTTCCGAGGGCCAGGGCGAGAGGAATAGTCAACGGGAGCTTCCGTAGTCGTCTCTGGACCCACCGGACTGGGCACCCAAGTGAACAAGTTGAAACAGCGCCGTCAAACCGGCGCGTCAGGGACAACCCGGGATGCGCTCCCAGCGCCGTCGAACCGACGCGCAAAAACCCAGTGGGGGGAAGGCTTTCCCCGGCGCCACCTAATCCGGCGCGCCCCCTTCCCATGCCGCCGGATTAACAACAGGCTATATATGTATAGTCTGCCTTCAAGAAAAAAGAGGGGCAGAGAGGAAGGCGTGGAATCGAAAGAAAAAAAAAGAGAATTAGAAAGAGATGAGAGGGGTCCAGAGAGAGGGATCGGAGGGTTTTCTTCTGTCGACAGAAACCTCCGTCTGAGCCTCTCGACGGCCGCCACTGATGAGGGCATCCCTTGCCCCTCCACATTTTCTCCGGACTCGGATTATTTGTCGACAAGCGCCATTATGTTAGTCATGTATTTTTGAGTCTAGTCATGTTATCTTCACATTTTATTTGAGTCAATATCATGTAATTTTCCCTTTATTTGAGTCATGTACCTAGGTTAGTGAGTCATTTTCCTAAGTATTGTGTCATTAGGTTGGTTTGTTAGGCTAGTGGGCCCAATTCATTGGGCTTGGCCCAAGGGCACCCCTATCCCTTCGGTTATTTGTCATTGAGTCAAATGTCAGGGACTTTTGTAGAAATGTGGGTTGCCTATATATAGGACCCCATTCCCCTCATTTTGAAGTAATGAACAATTAAATGAAAATTGAAATCCACTTCCAAATCCCACTAGATCTCTCTCTCTCTCACTCTCTCTCTCTCACTCTCTCTCTCTCTCTAAGGGGTCCCCCCCTCTCTCTCTCTCTCTCCCTCCACCCCAATTTTTGGAATTTTCTCTCTCCTCCCCATTCACACCTCATTAAGACCTCTCCCCTTCCCCATACACCCATTTAACTCCCCCCCAACCCAAGGTGGCATCCTCCAATCCACACCCCACCTCCCAACCCCAACTACCCAACACCACTTCCTAAGCACCCCTTCCTCTCCCCAAGGTTGAAGGGGCTCTTCCCTAAGCCAAAAATTCAAATTTCCCTCTCCCTAGGGTAGTGCCCTTCCATCTCCCCACCTCCCAAACCCCCCAAAGTCGCAGCCCCCCTTCCCCATACCAGCCAAGTTCACCCTCCACCTCTTACTCTCTTGGCCATCCCCTTCCCCACCCCCTCATCTTCTTCTCATTCAGCCTCTGTTTCAGGCAGCAGAGTTGCAGCAACTTTCAGAGGCAGCCACGACCGTCTCTCAAAAATTCAGGTGGCAAGGCCTACATTGCTGGAATCGTCATCAAGATATCTTTCCAACGGTGGTGGTCTCGCCGGCTTCCGAGTTCGGATCTGTCCGGAGGAGCGTCATCTTCAACGACTGCGTAATCTGTCCCAGACTGAAGACCAGAGCGATCTTGGAAGCTGTTCTGTGGTCAACCTTGGAAGAATTCGAGCACACTTCCTTCTACAAAATTCTTCTTCGTCTCGTTCTCCATCAGTAGCAGAAAGAGTGATGCCAATCTCCTACCCGAGCTATTTGTTCTGAATTATTTTGTCGGAGTGTGCAGTCTGCCACTAGTGGACTCAGGTTTGACCTGTCTTCATTTATCTGGCCACCATTCTCATCTCCGACCTCGGATTGTGGCCCCGTCAACTTCTACTCGAAGCTACTCCGACCACGATCGCGTCACCGCCAGTTTCGTTCAATTTGAAGTTTGAGAGCAACTGCAGCGCCTTCTGCAATCCACTGCATCAGTTCTGCATCAGTCCAAAGTAGAGTGTTGCTGTCCTGCTCCAATCGCCGGTCCGATCAGCCCCGAGGTCCAGAGCTTCCCAAAAAATTCAGGCATCATCCTCTATCAGTTGGGAAACTTTTGGCGCAGGTTTTGTCAAGATCTGACCTCTGTGAAATTTGTGGCAGTGACATCACCGGCCCCCTTTCCAACAATTCTGAAGGTTGGCAGAACCGGCGGGGATCGGCAAATCAGGTTTCCTTAGCATAAGTCCCCACCCCGCTTGGCCGGCTGAAGGCCCCTCCCTGCGTGGAGGTAGTATTGGATGTAATAAGATTAATCCCCACCCCAAGATCACCCCTCCTGCGAGAGGTGTAGTGGTGTAATCTTTCCATTTCAGGTTGAAGCGACACCGACGCGGCGTGCGGGTGCATACCCTCGCCTCCGCGCTCGCCCCCATCTCCGGCCGGAGTCGGCGTCTTCACACCGGCTAGGTGAGCTCCTGAACATCTCTCATTACTGTAATGGACTTGCTTAGCTTAGTATTGCTATAGTTACTCCGTCGGCGGTAAGAGAGTGTCCGATTTTAAATTGCTACCCAAATTGAGTGACCACCGCGGGCGAGTTGTGAGAGCATCCACTTAACCCACACCCTTGGTGTGTTGGCCGCCCATGATTTGGGCATCCTAGGCCCATTTGGGGTTCTCCCCAAGCTAGCCAACCATTAGAGCCTCAAGGTCCCGCCTCGGACCCTCTCCAACATCGCCTAGTCGCCATCGGGCACTAGTGTGCGCCATACGGGTGAGCTCGCTAGTGTGAGTCCGCTGCTCAAACTTGAATGCTTGCAAAATAGGTCCAAGGTTGGTTTTACATCAAGTGGTATCAGAGCGGTCATAGGCTTGTCCTTACAAGTCTAGTCTTGGGTCACACTAAGTCTTTCATAGGTGCATCCGCACACCCTTGCATAGCCCACCCAACTTTGCATGACCACTCGTAGTGGAGTCCATTATCAAGTCAATCCATCCTCTTCTAAATACCACCATGAATCCAAAACCCCAAGGAATACCTACCACTAACACCCATGACTTCCCTGGCCACGTCAGTTACCTCATGAAAACCTTGACCCATGCCAATGGCAAGCTTGATAACCTATCTAGACGACTTGATCAACTAGAAGAAAATTGGCCCGCCCCAAAGAAGAATGATAGTAGGGCTCCTCCCTCACCTCTCACCTTTGATGGGACTCATCATAATGAGTATTTAGAATGGGAGGCTTCTATGAATCATTACTTCACTTGGTATCCCATGTCCGAGGATGAGAAAGTCCGATTTGCCAAATTACAACTTACCAAACGGGCCCACACTCATTGGTTGAAAATTGAAGGCTTAAGGATAATTAGAAGGGAAGCTCCCCTCACAACATGGGGAGACATGAAGGAACAACTTACGGCTAGATATATTTTCCCCTCCCATTCCGAACACCAAAGCCCAAAGAGCATTTCAACTCCTTCATTTCCCCTTGGCCAACCCAAGACCCCAATCACCCAATCCCCACCACTTCCCACCTCTCCCACCACTACATCTACACCCTACCTCCAAGTCCTCACCACAACCATAGCTTCACCAACCCATGTGCGCTCCGTGTCCACCCCTCCACCGAAGCCCATGATGGCCACCACCCCCCAATCCAAAATCCATCACCAAACCCTTACCCCGCAAATCCCCTTGGCCCCCACCACTACCCCTCTATCGCCCCCTAAAAGGGACACACCTCCCAAAACCAATCAAATCAAGCCTCCACACCCACCCCACCTTCCTCTTCCAACCCCAATCTTACCCCAACCTAGGCCACCACTACTTCCACTTCCAACCCCAACCCAAATCCGACCTCGTTCACCACCCCGGATGCACCATGCGCCAATCATCATCACCCCACCCACAAAGTACCTACCCACCTCCTTGGAAGAAGAACCCATAATCCTGACACCCAGCCCCATAGTGGTGAACACCCCGGATCCAACTCCCACCTTGAAAGAAACACATGCCCAAGATGAGGACAAAGCCTTGCATCACGATCTTCACTCTATGCCCTCTCTTCTAGTAGGGAGTGAACTCATCATAAGTGGGTCCTTGGATAGATGGTTAAAAGAGAGCCCAGCTCACCCGATCATGGCCTACCCTTCCTTGGAGTGACACCTCCCCATAGTGCCCTTCAACTCCTATTGCACCACCATCCAATCATCTTATCAAGTAGAGACACTAGGGGACCTTCTCAAGGGCTTAGCATGGCAATTAGAGTTGACTAGCATGTTGACCCCCATGACCGAACAACCTAGGAGCCTTGACCTCCTACACCTATGTGTTGGGTCTATCAACTCAATGTGAACCATTGGTTGCTACACTAGTGACCTTCTATTATTCCTCCCCACACCCGATGAGCCCGACCATCTCCTCAAATTAGAGCTTCTTATCTTGGGTAGAAAGCTAAGCTCTTCCCTCATGGTCGATCTACCTCCCAAGAGCTTCGACCAAATTACTTCATTAGAAGAGGATGACCCACCTTGTATGGACCTTGTGGGCATGAAGTTCCTTCCTCTAGGAAGCCCAATCCATGACCCCTTTGATCCCTTCCAATGGGAGCCTAGTTACCCATGTGACCCGCCCACCTTACCCACAACCCACCTTTCTCTACCCCAACCAACCATGTTTGACCAAGACCAACTCTTCCAAGACTCAGGCCCCACAAAGGGAACCATCACCATAAACAACATATGCCTAGGAGACAAGGAAGAGCTCCTCTCCATAATGCCCACCTTCTTAGATCCCTTCGACCCATTCACATGGAAGTTCAAAGGTCATCCCACATATATGCACATGGAAGTCACCTTTGGGATAAACATGCATGTGTCTAGGCTTACCACACCACTTGGCATGATTCATAAGTCGGATACATTCATTCACATCACCCACATGTCAAGTAGGAAGCATAAGTGGACCGTATTTGGATGTATTGGCCCACCTTCATTCATCATGAGTATTAAGCATGAGAGGAGCATACATGGATGTCCGGGTCCCCCTACATTTGTCACACCCATGCATAAATGGTTCATCTATGGATGTCCCGGCCCTCCTAAGTCTGTCACAGTCTTCATGGCATCAAAATGTGATCGGTCTACATTTGGCTGCCCAGGTCCACCTTTGCACACCATACTTTTCACACCAACATCGCATCATAATGCATGGCATACGCATTCTCGCAAGCATATAGGAAAGAGCAATGAGGCTTACAAAAGGCGGGCAGATGCTCATCGGTGCCACTGCGAGTTCCAAGTGGAAGACTCGGTGATGGTGAGGACGGAGCGGCTCCTTTCGGGACCTGCCTCCAAGTTGAGGGCACGGGGTTCGGGACCCTTACGAGTTCTGAGACGACTTGGCAGTAATGCTTATGAGCTAGACCTACCTGAGGGTTTTGGGGTACACCCTACTTTCAATATGGCGGACTTGGTACCCTACAAGGGCCCCGCGGTGGAACCCAGTGAGGAGCTCGAGCCTTTACCCCCCCTTGAGAGAGACACTCCCGGTGGGACTCCACTTCATAGCTTGAGAGACCGACGAGAGCAGGTAGAGGCAATACTGAATGAGCAGAGTATCATTACTAGGCACAGGGTGTATCAGCGCTACCTGGTTAGGTGGAAGAACCGTCGCCCGATTGAGGATACTTGGGCGAGTCGGGAGGACCTGTTGCGACTTGACCTCGACATTCTGGAGCTAGTACTATTGCCAGGCGGACCCATACTCGACGGGGTCGAGTTCTCCCCACCCCGGGGGTATGATGGGGGCATCCCTTGCCCCTCCACTTTTTTGAGGCTCGAATCGTCGTCGACTTATGCCATTATGTTCGTCATGTGTTTGTGAGTCTAGTCATGTAATTTTTATATTTTATTTGAGTCTTAAACCATGTAATTTTCCTATTATTTGAGTAATGTACCTAAGTTAGTAGGTTATCTACCAAAGTCATGTGTCATTATGTTGGTTTGTTAAGCTATTGGGCCCAACTAGTGGGCTAGGCCCAGGGGCACCCCTCCCTTGACTGCTTTGGTCATTAGTTAGCTTGTCAGGGTCATTATGGTCATATGAAAGTATGGAGCCTATAAATAGGCCTCCCCTCCCTCTCATTGTAACAACTTTTGAAGAATCATTTGAATAGAAAAATTCTCTAGTCTTACTCCTCTCTACCAAATCTCTCTTCTCTCTCTCTCTCATTATCTCTCTCTCTCTCCCTCCACCCCAATTTTCGGAATTTTCTCTCTCCTCCCCATTCACCCCTCATTAAGACCCCTCCCCTTCCCCATACACTCATTTAACTCCCCCCCCAACCCCAAGGTGGCATCCTCCAATCCACACCCCACCTCCCAACCCCCAACTACCCCACTCTCCTTCCCAAAGCAACCCACCACCTTCCCAATGCTAAATTAGCTTCTCCCAAAGCCCAATTTTGAATTTCCCTCCCATCTCCCACCCCCTAGCTCCCTTGGCCGCCCAAATCCAACCCCAAACCCAGCCAAGGTCGCCCCCCACCACCACCCCTCCATTCATACCCATTTCTTTTGCAGGTCAAACTCTGGTTGCAGGCAGCAGGTTGGCCGTAGCTTGAAGCGGCCACCACGTCCTCCTCCCTGCGAATCTGAAGGCCCAAGAGGTACCGTTGGAAGCCTCTTCGAGTCATCTTCGCAACGGTGGTGGTTTCGTCTGGATCCAAGCTCCGAGCTGGCCGTGAGAGCATTTCTCTCCCGACTGTGCGCAGCTTCCCTAGCAGAGCACCTGAGCCAGAGTTGAAGCTCTACAGCGGCCAACCTCCTGGGAATCAGGGCAGGAGTTCTTCATCAAAAATCTTCTCCTCTGAGTCCTATTTCATCTCCAAAAGGCAGGGCATCAATCGGCTTCCAGAACCCCTAGTTCCCATTTTCCTCGTCCAAGTGCACAGACTGCTCTCGCGGATCCAGGTTCGACCTACACCCACTCATCCGACAACTGCTCTCTTCTCCGAACTCCGATTACAACTCCATCAGCTCCTGCTCAAAGCTACTCCGACCACGGAAGCGTCACCACCAGTCTCGCCTCAATCAGAGTTCAGGAGAGCCCACAGCACCTTCTTCAACCAACTGCATCTTTTCTGTTTCCATCCGAGGTAGATAGAGGGGTCCTGTTCCAGGCTCTGCCACGATCAACACAGAGTTCCTGAGCCTCCCCAAAAATTCAGACATCATCATTGGTCCGTTGGGAAGCTTTTGGCGCAAGTCTCATCAATATCTGAGCTCTGTGGAATTTGTGGAAGTATCATCACCGCCCCACTATCTAGCAACTCTGAAGATTGGTAGAACCGGCAACGCTCCGAACGTCGGGTTTTCTTCATCATTCTCCCACCCTGCTTGGCCGGCTGAAGGCCCCTCCCTGCGTGGAGGTAGTTTTGACTGTAATAAGTTTAATCCCCACCCCAAGATCATCCCTCCTGCGAGAGGCGTAGTGCTGTACTCTTTAATTTTCAGGTCAAGCGACAATCGCCGCAGCGTTCGGGTATTTACCCACGCTTCCCGGCGCGCCCTCGTCTCCGAGCGGGATCGGTGTCTTCACACCAATCAGGTGAGCCTCTGGTACTGTCCTTGATTGCCTCATTTCTGCAAGTTATTGCTTTGAATGCCCGTCGGACGGTGAGAAGAGAGCCCGATCTTGTATGCTACTTTGTGAGTGACCACCGCGGACCGAGAGTGAGTGCCACCCAAACCCCACCCTGCGGGCCAGCTGCCCACGAAGTTGGGAATCCCAGGCCCATTGAGGGTCACTTAGAATCATTGGGTCTCACCTCGGACCCTTGCCATCATCCCCCGGCCCCGCCGGGTGATCGCGTGTGCCAAGTGAGTAAGACGCTATCATGAGAATCATTGGAGTGCTTGTATGCTTGCGGGTCTAGGTCTTAGGTTGCTCATTTCATGCTTAGTCATCCTTGGGCTGTGCCACATCAGCACCCTTGGGCTATTTTAAATTGCTACCCAAATTGAGTGACCACCGCGGGCGAGTTGTGAGAGCATCCACTTAACCCACACCCTTGGTGTGTTGGCCGCCCATGATTTGGGCATCCTAGGCCCATTTGGGGTTCTCCCCAAGCTAGCCAACCATTGGAGCCTCAAGGTCCCACCTCGGACCCTCTCCAACATCGCCTAGTCACCATCGGGCACTAGTGTGCGCCATACGGGTGAGCTCGCTAGTGTGAGTCCGCTGCTCAAACTTGAATGCTTGCAAAATAGGTCCATAGGTGATGTCACATCAAGTGGTATCAGAGCAAGTTCACAACTTGTCTCTATCAAGTTGGTCCTAGGACATGTCTATGCATTTAGAGTCTTCAAGTGCATCACCCTTGTCCCCTAGTATGGCCACCTCATATCGACCTTACCAATCGGCGCACTCCATAAGTCCAAGCCACCAAGAGATGCCTACCACTAACACCCATAACTTCCCTGGCCATGTCAACTACTTCATGAAAGCCTTGACCTATGCCAATGAGCGGCTTGATAACATATCGGGCCGACTCAACCAACTTGGAGAAAATAGGCCCACCCCAAGGACAGACGATAGGATGGTCCCTTTCCCACTTCCCACCTTTGATGGAACCTCTCCTAGAGAATATTTAGATTGGGAAGCTACAATGGACCAATACTTCACTTGGTATCATATGTCCGAGGATGAAAAGGCATTGGTTGCCAAAATGCAACTTACCAAATGGGCAGAAACTTATTGGATGCAAATTGTCGGGCTAAAGGTACTTAGAAGGGAAACTCCCAGCACCACTTGGAAGGACATGAAGGAGCAACTTAGGGCTAGATATGTTTCCCCCTCATACTCAAATCACCAAGACCTAAGGAGCACTTCAACTCCTTCATCCCCACCTAGCCAACCCATGACCCTAATTCCCCATTCCACATCACTTCCCACCTATCCTACCCCAACCACCACACCAGCACCCTACCTACAAACTCCCACCACAACTATATGTCCACAAACCCAATTGGACCCCGTGTCCACCCATCCACCGAGGCCCATAATGGCCACCACCCCCAAACCCAAAACCCCTCACCAAACCCATACCCCACAAGCCCCCTTGACCACCACCACAAACCCACCATCATCCCCAAAAAGGGACACATCTCCCAAAACAAATCAACCCAAAATCCCTCACCCAACCCACCTCCCGCTTCCTACACCAATCTTTCCCCAACCTAGGCCTCCTCTACTTCCCCTTCCTATCCCAACCCAAGCCCATGCTTGTTCACCACCCCGGGTGTGTCATACGCTAGCTATCACCAAACCACCCCCCATAGATCCCCCTACTCCATTAGCAATAGAAGTTGCAACCCACACACCCACCCAAGTGGAGAAGGATGCCCATCCGGATCCACCTCCCAACATAGAGGAAATCCAAAGGCCAAACAACTCACACACCTCTAGCCTAGCTCCTCTAGAGACACCCAACCTCACCATAGGTAAGTCCATACTCCAATGGCTCAAGAAAGGTTTCACCATTCCTAGTTCACAACCATGCCACCTACCCATGGGATATCAATCCCAAATCATTCCCATTCAGCCACATGTCACTTATCAAACTTCCTATTGTGTGGAAGATTTGAGAGACTTAGTGAACTACCTTCATTGGCAAATTCACTTGACCAATATGCTAGCCATGAGACCGTCCAAAACTAACACCATTAGCCTAGCATATCCCACCATTGGCTCCATCACTTCCATCTACACTAATGGCCAAGTTACTAGCGAGATCATCCTCCTGCTTCCCATGGAGGAAGAACCTATCCTATTCCACTCCCCAACCATAGAGATCCCAAGTGCTTTGATCGGCCAACCCATTAGCAACTTTGGCCCAATTATTGAGGAGGAGGACTCACCATTCGAGGACCTTGAGAGCATAGAGTACCCCTGCCAAGGTGACCCTTACCATGATCCCTTTAACCCTTTTCTATGGGAGCCTAGATCTCCATGTAACCCACTCACCTTATTCACCACCCACCCTTTCCTACCCCCACCCACCATGTTGGGCCAAGCCCACCTCATCCATGACCCAGGTTACACCATAGGAATCATGACCGTAGGCAACACCCGCCTAGAGATCAAGAAGGTGCCCCACCCTATATCCACCTACCTAGATCCCTTCGACCCTTTTGAGTGGAAGCTCAAAGACCACCCCACCATCCCACATGAGGAAGTCATCTTTGGGAAAGGAATTCATATGTCTTGGCACATCACACCGCTTGGCATGATTAGTCCGTCGGGTACATTCATCCATATCACCCACATGTCAAGAAGAAAACATGAGTGGTCAATATTTGGTTGTAATGGTCCACCATCATTCATCATAAATCTCAAGCATGTTAGGAGCATTCATGGATGTCCGGGTCCTCCAACATTCATCACACTCACTCACAAGAGGGACACCTATGGATGCCCCGGTCCTCCCAAATCCTTCAATGTCTTTATAACATCAATGCATGATAGGTCTATATGTGGTTATCCTGGACCCCCTTTGCATACCATACATTGTCAACTCACACCGCATCATAGTACATGGCATATGCATTCAAGCAAGTATCAAGTAACAAGCGGTGGGATTCACAAGAAACGAGCACAAACTCCTAAGCACCACTTTGAGTTCCAAGTTGACAACTTGGCGATGATGGCTTTGGAGTGGCTCTACTTTAGGGTCACCTCCAATCTGAGGGCACGAGGACTTGGACCTTGCCAAGTTCCAAGTGGCTTTGGCAACCAAGCTTATGGGTTGAACTTTCAAAAGGGTTTTGGGATTCTCCCCATTTCTCATGTGGCGGATCCAGCACGCTCTAAGGGCACCGCGGTGGATCCTAGTGAGTGCCTCGAACTTACACCTACCCTTGTGAGAGACACCCTCGGAGTGCCACCACAAATAGCCTGAGAGCCCGACGTGAGCACACAGCAGCAATACTAGGTAAGCAAGATCCCATCGCCAGCATGAGGGTATGACCAAGCCACTTTGTCGAGCTGAAGCGCCGTTCCCCGACTATGGTCGCGGGTTGAGTATGGAGATCGTGGATCACCCAGAGCCGCAGTTCGATGTACTACTTCCCTGGTGGACCCATACTCGAAGGGGTCGAGTTTTCCCCACCCCGGGAGTATGATGAGGGCATCCCTTGCCCCTCCACATTTTCTCCGGACTCGGATTGTTCGTCGACAAGCGCCATTATGTTAGTTATGTATTTTTGAGTCTAGTCATGTTATCTTCACATTTTATTTGAGTCAATATCATGTAATTTTCCCTTTATTTGAGTCATGTACCTAGGTTAGTGAGTCATTTTCCTAAGTATTGTGTCATTAGGTTGGTTTGTTAGGCTAGTGGGCCCAATTCATTGGGCTTGGCCCAAGGGCACCCCTATCCCTTCGGTTATTTGTCATTGAGTCAAATGTCAGGGACTTTTGTAGAAATGTGGGTTGCCTATATATAGGACCCCATTCCACTCATTTTGAAGTAATGAACAATTGAATGAAAATTGAAATCCACTTCCAAATCCCACTAGATCTCTCTCTCTCTCTCACTCTCTCTCTCTCTAAGGGGTCCCCCCCTCTCTCTCTCTCTCTCCCTCCACCCCAATTTTCAGAATTTTCTCTCTCCTCCCCATTCACCCTGCATTAAGACCTCTCCCCTTCCCCATACACCCATTTAACTCCCCCCCAACCCAAGGTGGCATCCACCAATCCACACCCCACCTCCCAACCCCCAACTACCCAACACCACTTCCTAAGCACCCCTTCCTCTCCCCAAGGTTGAAGGGGCTCTTCCCTAAGCCCAACTTCAAATTTCCCTCTCCCTAGGGTAGTGCCCTTCCATCTCCCCACCTCCCAAACCACCCAAAGTCGCAGCCCCCTTCCCCATACCAGCCAAGTTCACCCTCCACCTCTTACTCTCTTGGCCATCCCCTTCCCCACCCCCTCATCTTCTTCTCATTCAGCCTCTATTTCAGGCAGCAGAGTTGCAGCGACTTGCAGAGGCAGCCACGACCGTCTCTCAAAGATTCAGGTGGCAAAGCTTACATTTATGGAATCTTGATCGAGATAGCTTTCCAACGGTGGTGGTCTCGCTGGCTTCCGAGTTCGGAGCTGTCCGGAGGAGCGTCATCTTCAACGACTGCGTAATCTGTCCCAGACTGAAGACCAGAGCGATCTTGGAAGCTGTTCTGCGGTCAACCTTGGAGGAATTCGAGCACACTTCCTTCTACAAAATTCTTCTTCGTCTAGTTCTCCATCAGTAGCAGAAAGAACGATGCCAATCGCCTGGCCGAGCTATTTTTTCTGAATTATTTCATCGGAGTGTGCAGTCTGCCACTAGTGGACTCAGGTTTGACCTGTCTTCATTTATCTGGCCACCATTCTCATCTCCGACCTCAGATTGTGGCCCCGTGAACTTCTGCTCCAAGCTACTCCGACCACGATCGTGTCACCGCTAGTTTCGTTCAATTTGAAGTTCGGGAACGACCGCAGCGCCTTCTGCAATCCACTACATCAGTTCTGCATCAGTCTAAAGCAGAGTGTTGCTGTCCTGCTCCAGTCGCCGGTCTGATCAGCCCCGAGGTCCAGAGCTTCCCAAAAAATTCAGACATCATCCTCTGTCAGTTGGGAAACTTTTGGCGTAGGTTTCCTCAAGATCTGAGCTCTGTGGAATTTGTGGCAGTGACATCACCGGCCCCCTTTCCAACAATTCTGAAGGTTGGCAGAACCGGCGGGGATCGGCAAATCGGGTTTCCTTAGCATAAGTCCCCACCCCGCTTAGCCGGCTGAAGGCCCCTCCCTGCGTGGAGGTAGTATTGGATGTAATAAGATTAATCCCCACCCAAAGATCACCCCTCCTGCGAGAGGTGTAGTGGTGTAATCTTTCCATTTCAGGTTGAAGCGACACCGACGCGGCGTGCGGGTGCATACCCTCGCCTCCCCGCTCGCCCCCATCTCCGGCCGGAGTCTGCGTCTTCACACCGGCTAGGTGAGCTCCTTAACATCTCTCATTGTTGTAATGGACTTGCTTAGCTTAGTATTGCTATAGTTACTCCGTCGGCGGTAAGAGAGTGTCCGATTTTAAATTGCTACCCAAATTGAGTGACCACCGCGGGCGAGTTGTGAGAGCATCCACTTAACCCACACCCTTGGTGTGTTGGCCGCCCATGATTTGGGCATCCTAGGCCCATTTGGGGTTCTCCCCAAGATAGCCAACCATTGGAGCCTCAAGGTCCCGCCTCGGACCCTCTCCAACATCGCCTAGTCGCCATCGAGCACTAGTGTGCGCCATACGGGTGAGCTCGCTAGTGTGAGTCCGCAGCTCAAACTTGAATGCTTGCAAAATAGGTCCATAGGTGGTGTCACATCAGCCACCCTACTCCACCCGAGCTTCCCGGAGTCGAAGAAGGAGATCATCCGTTTCTCATTTACTTAGGTCGGTTCCCCGTGTTTTCTCTCGGCGGATTCCCCCTTTTTGTTCTATCTTCGGTTCTCTCTAAACAATGTAAGTGAGTGAGGGGAGGGGCGATGATATGAGCCTGACCTCCCCTCCTTCACCAACATCTCTATTCCTCCTCTCTGTTTGTACCGAGTCCCTTATATTAATGAAAACGGCGGCCGGGCGACAACACCGGTGCCAAAATGATGCTCTGTGCACTTCCTTGCCCTGTTGCTTATATCATGAATGAATGCTGCTTTCCTTTTCCTATGGATCTTTTTTTTGTTGTTTCCTCTTCTTCCCTATAGCCGGTGAAGCGGCGTCCGACAATGATGCCGGCTCCGTGGAGGATGAACGCAAAGCATTGTGCATTCCTTTGGCCGAATGATCTTACTTCTGTTCCGTCTTCCCGACGCTTTATGCCCTGCTATGGCAAGGGCTACATCGATTCCCCTCCCCGGGGGTGTTTTTCTCTTCTGATCGAATGCTAGGAATTTTCACCGTGTGAGGTGGGTCAATACGTGGGTTCCTTCAACCTGTCTGGGCCGCCCTCGTAATACCCTTTCTGTTCCCGACCATGAACAGAGGGAAATAAGGGCGTCCCCACATTCCCGTTATTATTTTCTGAACATTCCTTGATGAATATTTCTTTGATTTGTGAACGTGCACATGCATGAACGTATGTATATCTACAGGCATTAGTTTTGGCCTGCTGGTTATGCGAATGATCTCACTGCTCCGTTCTACTGTTTCATTAGTGTGGATCGGTAACCCGGGGAGGGGGAACATCCCCCACTGTTCTGTTGTGATAACACTCTGTCCACCGGGGACCGTCCAGTAGTGACGAATCTCCTATGGATTAATGAGTGAATAGTAAACGGGTTAATCCTGACATCTCAAATCCACAGTCCCTAATGGACTTTGTGGTGGCCGTGAGATGCGTATGCCCCTCGTAGGCTGGCCCTCGGGGTTTCCTTCTCTAATCGATCGTCCCGATTCGAGTGTTGTGGTGACTCGGGTCGCGTGCCCCTCGTAGGCTAGCCCTCGGGGTTTTCGCTCTGATATCAAGTCGCCTCACTCACTCACTGTTACCCACGGACTCGGTACCCCTAGCAGGCTAGCCCTCGGGGTCTTCCTATCCGTTTGGGTCTGCCGGCCACCGTTGCGCCACCCGGCTTTTAGGGGTTTACTCCGCCATGTGAGTATTCCCCGCGTCTCCCCGATAATCCTTTGGGATGGGGAGATGCTTCCGAAATTCCGGCTCGAACGAGTTTAAACTCGGAACAATCACCGCGCTCGAGTCCGGACCTCGCGCGAGCCCGTGATTTGACCTTTGGATGACTTGGGACCAATCCGATGAATAATCAACTCAATGAATTCTAAAAATCCTCCAAAACCCCTTTTTTTATGTATATATATATATCCATGAATAAACTAACGAAGCTCCTGTTTCCATGAAATCGGTTCAAATCGGCGCGTTCGTGCGCGATAACACCTTAAAACGGCGCGCCCTTCCCGGCGCGCCCCAGCCAGCCGCGCCGTTTTAACAGGGGTTTTCCCCTTTACCTACGGTTCTGGCGCCGTTTTAAGCCTTTTACCTACATTTCAGGGCGCCATTTCAAGCGTTTTAGCCCCTTTCTTCGCATGCACTGCACCGGTTTCGTTCCGAATCGTGTCATCGCGTCATTCCAACCCTTTTCCCACTCATGAGATGATTTCCTATGCTAATCATAGAGGGACACAAGCTCCTCGACCAAATAAACTGGATAAATTAGCATGTTCAAGCTCGAATTGATATGCCTCGAATCTTGTCGTCATGCCTTAGTCCAAGTTTTCATATCGCATTAATGCATGCCTAAATAGGTGCATCCTTGGTATATCAAATAACATTGCCAGAAGGTCAGGTTACGCCTGATTGGGGGCTTTGTTACGCGTGAAGGTGGCCTTCGAGCCTAAGTCCTCCGCCATGTACCAGGGTCCACCCTAATAAATCGTGTGTAGTCAATCGTAGCATCTTGCACGATCACTCGCATGCTCTGTATCCTTTATTCTGGCTTTGACAGCCTGATATCTCGGCAATTAATCAAAGGTGTTCCCTCCTCGTGGGGGATGTAATTAACACCATAACCTTTACGGTATGGTAGACTGCTGGTCCCGACCGAACCTCACATTCACCTGACATGGGTCAGAATGAGCGCACAATAAAATCGTCACTCATGTGACTGGCACGCCCGCGTCGTCAATCAGTCAGTTGATTACCAGTTAATCAAATGGCTGATCAATACGCGAACGAAGAGAGAAAAAAAAGGTCGCAAACAAGTCTGGCACGCCCGGTGGGACCAGTGTCACCTTTCATCTCTTTGCCGAGATATCCGGGCTTCGAAGCCCTTTCAAAGGCTACTGATTATTTCCCTGTTTGTCTTTGTAGGCAAACAATGACAACTCATGGAATAGCTGGTGCCGACTTCGGTCCTTCGATCGTCGCCGGACATGCGCAAGGGTACCTGGCGGTGCCCATGGAATTCGGCAGCTTCCCTCCCGCCGTAGGCTTCCCCAACTTTCTGGGTTTGGCCTTCGTCAACATCCTGGAAGTCGAAGCCCCAGAACCTGCCAAGCAAACTATGGAGGAGGTGGAGCCTCTGAAGGTTCCCCGCTGCGACGACTTGCTCAAGAATCTGGCCCCGGCCTCTAGCTGTATGGTGCACCACGTTGTACGTGGGACGCACCCCGCTGTCACCAACAAACACCCTGGAGGACGTCAGAGCCGCCAGGTCCGCAGGAACGCTACTGTGATCACCGGAACTGTGTCTCAGTCCGGGAAATCAATGCTGGTTGGAGGCATGCGTGTCTTCCTCAACGGACGCACGGCACGGATGACCCCGGACCGAGTCATCCCCAACGTTCCTGTCCACAACACATATCAAGCCCTTGCTGGAAGGAGGGCAGAAATGGAAGAAACCGGCCACCATGGCCAAGGAAACCCGGCACTCAAGTCGAGGAAGTTCAAACAGGTGTGGGTTCCCAAACGGACCCGACCTGTCCACCAGCTGACACCCATCCGCCGCCATCCTATGCATGACGATGCGGAGGTGATAAGAGAAAGGGGCCTACCCCCGAAGATGGAAGAAGAGGTGGTTGCGGATCCTCCGCGCCACAGAAGTTTCTGGGCTGCGGCCCGTCAAGCCAATGTCCCTGCCACGGGGCGAAGATTCCAACAGCTAGCCGACAGAGCTCGACTGGCCTACATTCCTCCTGCGGGAGGCCGACCACTATCCCCCGTACTACACCCAGAACGGGGTCGAGAAGAAATGACCTGCTTAGTCAGAAGCTATTTCCGAGGTTTAGGCAACCCCTCACTCGGACAGCAGCGGTTGATGCAAACAATCGCCACCGAGGAAGATTACTGCCCATCGGCAGCACATGAAGAAGAGATGGAAGATAGAATGATGGTGTCTTCTGTCGACGACAATGGATACGATGACGACTTTGAGATCGAAGCCGATGAAGCCTTCCCCGAGCGGGAAGAAAGGAGAAGGGTTTCTGTGTTCGAGAGGCTGACCTTTCCGCAACAAGCAAGGCGGAGGGTCCATCGACAAAGAAGAAGGATGCAGGTTTTCACTTGCAACATGGCTGGTGTGTCCAGCCGATATGGGGAGCTTCCTGAAGACCCCCAAGAACTGGCTCAATTGGCCGTACGGCCGGGGCCAACTACCCGCAGGACAGAAGCAGCAAGAGGGCTTCTGACGATGATGAAAGAGAAACAACCCCAGGTCTATTCCCGCTGGGATGATAAGGCCCCCGTCTTGACCGCTAATGTGGTGACGACGGAAGAAGAAGACGACGTCCTCCTCGACATCCTGCCTGAGGGTACGTCCGGGGAAACGACAGAGGGTATCCCCACCACTATAGATCCATCAGTTCTGATGCTGCTGCAGAAATATCAACGGGAGATAGATTCTCTGAAGAAACAGCTGATAGAAAAGACTGAGCATTCATCAGCTTCTAAACCACCCGAAGTCCAGGGTGAATCATCACGGGGAGCGGCTCGTCGAGACGACCCTCCACCGCTCTATACACTACCCCAGCCATCAGAGCCAAGCATGGCGACAGCGCAACAGCGGCCGCCACAGCCTCAGCCGCTGCTACCTCCGGTGCTCCCTCAGGTGCACCCGACACCCCCGCTGCTGCATCCTCCACAGGCGACCACCCTGGTCACCCCGTACCTGCAGCCAGCGCACTTCTATCCAGAGCCAGTCGACCCCACGGTCGTGAACCGGATGATGGTGGAAAGGATGATCGAGCTGAAGCTTGCAGAGAAAAGTGAAGGCGACTACGTTGCATTCGATGCCTATCGGGTGCCCTACCCGCAACACCATGCAGCTAAACGACTGCCCCCGGGGGTCAACAAGCCGCCTAAGTTTGACAAATTCAACGGGAAAGGGTCCCCTAAAGAACATATTGCTTACTATATGACCGTTATGGGTGATCTGGCCACCGACGAGTCATATCTGCTAAAATTCTTCGGGTCCTCGCTGACGGGGCTCACATTTGAATGGTACTCCAGCCTCTCGGCCGGGTCAATTAATGACTGGTCGGATATGCAGAGGAAGTTCAGAGAAAGATTCTATGTCACAGAGAGGGAGGTCACGGTGGCCGAACTCTACTCAACAAGGCAAAGGGCAGATGAGACTGCCCTTGACTATATCAAGAGGTGGAGGAACCTCGGAATGAGATGTAAGCGGCCCCCGCATCTGGAGGACGCTATGCAAATATGCAAACAAAATCTCAGGAGGGAAATCCTGGAAAAAATGATTGGAATGGAAATACAGTCATTTGACCGGCTGAATAATGTGGTGGCCGAGGTAGAGGCCTTTCTAGCCAAGCATGTCCCGGCATCAGCCCCCAACACAGTCCAGAAAGGCAAGACTGCGGAGCGGCGTCCCACACCTAAAGAAGCGAATGCGCTTGACATCAAGGCATTCGAGCAACAAAAGGAGAAGGGCAAGAAAGCGGCTCCCTCGCAGCCTGCAAAAGCTCCAGATGATAAAGAAGGTCCTTCGCTGAGGGATAAAATGAAGAAAGCTTATTCCTTTCCAAAAGACAAGACCCGAGTCCTGTTCGACTGGGTCACAGAATACAGCATGGTCACTCTGCCCGAGCCAAGGAGGCCGGAGGACCTGAAAAGAAAAGACAGTCCGAGATTCTGCCCCTACCACCAGATGTTGGGACATCCAATCGAAGACTGCTATATTTTCAAAGACGTCATCGAAGGGATGGTGAAAAAGAATGAGATAGAGCTGGGAGAGTACAAAGTAGACCCTCCTCAGCCACATGAAGCCCCTTTCAGGAGGGCAGCAATCAACATGATCTCCCTCTACCAGGCATTACCTGAGGAGATCTCTGAAGCAAGCACACCGAGCACCTACGAAATCCATTTCCTGGAGCCCGTGAAAGAACAACAGGGGTGGCAACAAATCCCTGTGAAGCACAAGAAGAAGAGGGCACCCCGCCCAAAAGAGGGGGCACATATCCGTGGCATTACACCCCGGCCTGCTCCGCCAGTGGTAGCACCCGTATGGGTCACTCCACCTACAGCTGTCAGAATACATACACCTAACAGGAGGAGACAAACTCCGCTGCCAGTAATCAAGGAAACCAATCCTGGAGTCCTTCGACTGCAACACTTAATTGAAGGGCTAGATGAATATGTGCAGCCCGAACTGAAACCTCTGCTGGTACGAGACCACGTCCCATGGCAAGAGCTGGAGTAACTCTCACTCAAGCAAGGGGAGGAAGCTGAAGCAACACCACCTCAAGAGAGCAACCTGTTCTGGGGGCAAGCACCTGCAGAAACCAAAAAGAAGAAAAAGCAAAAGAAGAAGAAAAGAAAGGGCGCTGGGGCCCATAAAACACAGGTCGTCTCCTGCAATACCCTGTCAGCACTCTTCAACCTACCCGGAGAAGAGGAAGAAGAAGAAATTTGCTTCACACCCCATGTTGGGGGAGGCAAGGTCGAGGCCGCAACTGCTGCACATGCCACTCGGTCAGGCCGAAAATGGGGGCGCCAGCCACCACCCAATCACAACATTATGTTCAGAGGGGAGCAACCCTACAAGACACCTCCGCCGGAAGTTAAGGGAGTCCAAATCCCTCCTCCGTCGGGCCTATACAACAAGAGTGGGGGCAAGGCAGTCCCTTCATTCCTTGAATTTATGAAGATGTCAAAAGGGAAGCAGCCCTGCCAAGATGCTAACCCTACACCCGGGGCCGTTCACCCACATCCAGCGCAATCTACTGAGGATGCGAATGCAGATGGAGCTTGCCCTACAGCAGCTAATAAAGAAGACCCGACAGCCGGTGCCAGCCAAGAGGGTGCCGAGTCCGAGGAAGATGAAGCAGGTCCGTCTGGACCCACAAATCAAAACCTCCCCAAGCCCAGATGGGCTGAAGAGATGAAGCTCTCCAATGTCCGGGCTGGGAGCCGAATAATGAAGTTGCTCAAGAAGCTCCCCGCTCGATTTACGATCTGGGAAATTCTCTCCTTGAGTGAAGAAACTCGACAGGCGATCATCACTGCTCTGCAGACGCCTGCTCATTTTGAAACCTGCATAGCTGAGGCTATACCAGAAGCCAGTATGACCTTCTCTCCAGAAGACATGCTACTACCTACTGCCAGCCACAACAGGCCGCTATATATGAAAGGACACCTGAACGGAAGAGAACTGAATCGGATTCTGGTCGATCCTGGTGCAGCAGTCAACATCCTGCCATATAGAATATACGAGAGGTACCACTTTAATGTGCATCTCAAGAAAGTCGGGGATATGCGTATCGATGGCTTCAACCAAAAATGTGAAGTATCTATGGGAGTGGCAGAGTTCACGTTGACCCTGGCAGATTTCACTACAACGGTGCAGTTTCATGTCATTGACTCTCGCACCTCCTACAAAGCACTGCTCGGCCACCCATGGCTGCATGAAAATATGGTGGTGCCCTCCACGCTCCACCAATGCATCAAATACAGCCTCCAGGGGAAGGAGGAGAGGATATTTGTTGATATCCACCCATTCGAGGTGTTTGAATGTCACTTGGCGGACGCCAACCTATATACGGGGTCTCCCCGGAAGGTTTCTGAAGCTGAAACCCCCACAGAAGCATCAAAAAATAGATCGGGTGACGGTTGGTATCCACCACCGCCACGCGGGTATGTCAAGCCAAAGGTGGTCTCCCACATCACAGCTCCTGGAAATGTTGGTAGGGTAACACCCCCAGCATTATACCCTAAAGCTAAGGAAGTGCAGGCCAACCGATAGCACGACCGCATCGGAGTCCCGGCCGGCCTCACCAAGCCAGTCCTCGGCCTCAATGATCCCACTGTCGAACCTTTCAAAGCTTGGGAGGTGACATAGGAAGATGGGCCCAGCACCCTATTCTATACAGCTGAGGAGCATCCCACTCGGGAAGACACAGATTGCAGCCTCCCCGAGGTTATAAGCAACCCGCCGGTTCTTGTCCAAGGTCTGGCATTTACAACTGATCGGATGGCCATAATGTTTCAGAAGCAACACATTCCTCCCGATCAATCTCAAAAGCGCAAAGAAGCTTTCCAGAAGATGTGGCATCCTACAAATCTGGACAAAGAAATGAGACGCATCTCTCAACACCCGGGGCTAGGCTTCACCCTGGAAGACTACTATTACAGTGGGCGGTACGAGGTGGATACTATCTCCGCCTTCTATCCAACTAAAGATAGCCCTCTGGGGGCAACCTTTGATGAATATCCGGTGGAAGCCGAACATGCTGAATTGGCTCTATCCGGGAATCAACAAATAGAGACCTTGATCCCTTGCCGATGCTGGGAGCAGGTCCATCCTGAAGAAGCAGCCTTTCAAGCCGAATTTGATACGGCTAGCAGCAGCGAAGCCGAAGACATTCAAGAAGTAGGAGTCTCTCCCTCTACAGGGGTCCTACTAATGACAACTTCAACACCCTTTCTGCCAATCAGAGAGGCCTTGGTCAACTCCAATCAAGGAGAGCCAGCTACCAGAGAAGAAAAAGCCACTTCTGCGGAAGATACAACTGTCCCAGAAGGTGAAACTTCCTCAACTTCTGCTGCAAAATTAGCATGCTGTCGGGGCCTGGCAGTGAACAGTCACCAGCCCGTCATGGCTGTAATCTCATCTGCAAACACCAAGGCTGCTCCTTCATCCTTGGAAGCTGCAACGGCAATGGATCTGCTGATAGAACAATCCACCCAGCCGCTAGCACAAGAGATCAAGAAACCTCAGGAAGCTCTGGCGGTGTCTGACGAGGAAGTCGAAGTACTCGACCCTCAAGATGGCATTCCAGACTTCGTTGACATCCAACCGGCACCTCCGGAGATAGAAGACGGAGGACAAGCCACAGTCGATGAATTGATAGAAGTCAACCTGGGAAATGAGAAGGACCCTAGGCCTACCTTCCTCAGTGCCCAACTGTCCCCAGAAGAACGGGAGCTGTACATTCAACTACTGCTAGAATACCGGGATTGCTTCGCCTGGACTTATAAAGAGATGCCAGGTCTAAGCCCCGCTGTCTCACAACATGAGCTGGCAATCAACCCTGAAGCCGAGCCGGTGAAGCAACCACCGCGGCGCATGAGGCCAGACCTCATCACCCAAATTTGTGTTGAAGTCGACAAGCTCATTGACGTGGGATTTGTTGAAGAAAACCAGTACACCACATGGCTGGCGAATATCGTCCCCGTGAAAAAGAAGAATGGATAGATCCGGATATGTGTCGACTTCCGAGATCTAAATAAAGCCTGCCCCAAAGATGACTTCCTGGTGCCAATAACCGAGGTCATGATTGATGCTACAACCGGCCATGAAGCCCTATCATTCATGGATGGGTCTTCCGGCTACAATCAGATTTGGATTGCGGAGCGTGACCGAGTCCATACTACTTTCCGAACTCCTAAAGGCATTTATCATTACAAGAGAATGCCATTCGGACTAAAGAATGCTGGCACAACCTATCAGCGCGCAATGACCAAAATTTTTGATGAACTACTCTACCACAAGGTTGAGTGCTACATAGATGACATGGTGGTCAAAACCAGAAGAAAAGAAGATCATCTGCAAGACCTCCGGATTATTTTTTAGAGGCTGAGGCAGCATGAGCTAAAAATGAACCCTATGAAATGTGCATTCGGAGTGTCGAGCGGAAAATTCTTGGGCTTCATCGTCGATATCGGGGAATCGAGATAGACCCCGCAAAGATCAAGGCGATTCAGGGGTTACCTCCGCCAAGGAACATCTCCGAGCTGAGATCACTACAGGGCCGTTTGGCTTATATCCGACGTTTCATTTCCAATTTGTCAGGGCGGTGCCAGCCTTTTCACAAGTTGATGATGAAAGATGTCCCCTTTTATTGGGATGAAGATTGTCAGGCAGCCTTCGACAAGCTAAAAGACTACCTGAAAACCCCTCCAGTGTTGGGCGCACCGGTGAAAGGGCAACCATTGATACTGTATATAGCAGCTACACACAATTCTCTGGGGGCAATGCTGGCCCAGAATAATGAAGAAGGGAAAGAACAAGCCCTCTATTACCTCAGTCGGAGACTGGTCAGAACTGAAGAGAAATATACTTATATTGAGAAGATCTGTCTGGCGCTGGTCTTCGCAGTTAAAAAGCTCCGACACTATATGTTGTCGCATGAAATCAGCTTGGTATCCAAAGAGGATCCCCTGAAGTACATTATGTCTCAACCGGCCCTCAAAGGCCGCCTGGGCAAATGGGCGGTAATCCTTATGGAGTTTGACATCTCCTACGTGCCGCGCAAGGCCGTCAAGGGCCAAGCCATTGCAGACTTCTTCGCTGAGCACCTAGTGCCCGGGGATTGCCCGTTGGAGCCGGAGCTTCCTGAGGATGAAACTTTAGAAGCCGTACAAGTACGGCCCTCCTTATGGAAACTATACTTTGATGGCGCTTCCAGAATTGACACCTCTGCCACCGGGCCAGCCAGGGTCAGAGCAGGAGCAGACATAGTCCTGAAATCCCCAGAAGGAGAAGTGGTATATACATCCTGTTCCATAAACAAGCAATGCACAAACAATGAAGCAGAATATGAAGCCCTGATAATTGGGTTGCAAATTGCTCTGTCCATGGGAATTCAGATGCTGGAAGCATTCGGAGACTCCATGCTAGTTATAAGACAGCTGGAGGGAGAGTTCGAGGTGCGAAAGCAAGAGCTCCTCCCCTATCACCAGTTGGCAACTCGCCTGATGTCAAGATTTTACTTCATCAGCATCAAGCACATCAACCGAGGCCGGAATGCTCAGGCGGATGCCCTCGCTAAGCTGGCTAGTTCATTGGCAGTCCCGCCAGACACAAGCCTGAATGTAACAGTGATCAACCGCCGACAAGTCCCCAGCGTGACAGAGGTCCCGATCGATGAACAAGAAATGGAAGTAGCAGTCATCGAAGGGGTTCAGCAGCCCGATTGGCGGGAGCATCTCCTACGCTGGTTTCAACACCAGCAACTTCCAAAAGAAAAGGAACAGAGAATGAAGCTCCTGAGGATCAAGGATTCTTACGAGATGAGAAGCGGGACCTTGTTCCGAATTATGGTAGATGCCCGAAGGAAAGTCCTACTCCGTTGCTTGTCTTCAGCAGAAGCAGGACAGGTGATGCAGGAAGTCCATGCAGGATCAGCTGGAGCACACCAGGCTGGCCCGAAAATGAAAATTGAGATAAAGAAGTTGGGTTACTATTGGCCCACTATATTTGATGATTGCTGCAAGTTTGCCAAAGCTTGTCAGAAATGTCAAGAACATGCTAATGTGGCAAGGAGACCTCCGGTGCCACTGCATCCCACCCTGCCGAGCTGGCCATTTGCTCAGTGGGGCACGGACGTGGTAGGGCCACTGCCAGCATCTTCATCAGGGTGCAAATACATCTTAGCAGCTACAGACTACTTCTCCAGATGGGCAGAAGCAATAGCACTAAGAGATGTGACGGGAGAACTAGTTGCAAGATTCTTCCGGCAGAATGTAATATTTCGGTTCGGGATCCCCAGCCGAATCATCTCTGACAATGGCAGCCATTTTAGAAATCAGAAGATTTATCGACTGGCCGACAAATACAAAATTGACTGGAGGACATCGTCCCCCTACAACCCTCAAGCCAATGGACTAGCAGAAGCCTTTAACAAGACCTTGTGCACACTACTGGCAACGATTGTCAAGTCTAACAAAAAGGATTGGGAAGAAAGGATGTACGAAGCACTTTGGGCTTATCGTACTGTCTACAAGACCCCAACCGGCTGTTCACCTTTCTCCCTTTTTTATGGGTCAGAAGCTGTAGTACCGATTGAACTCAAAGTTCCTTCGTTGCGAGTTGCCATCCAGCACGAATTAGTCAGTGGTGAGCAGACCAATGCAGAAAGAAGATTGGAAGAGCTCGCTGAGCTCGAAGGAAAACGCCTCCGGGCGCAGCAAAACATCCAGCTCTACCAAGCTCGCATGGCCCGTGCTTTTGACAAGCTAGTAAGGGTCGAGAATTCAAGAAAGGAGACCTGGTAATGGTCAAAAGAAGAGAAGTGATGGCTTCTAACCCCAAGGGGAAGCTGGTCGAAAATTGGGTCAGACCGTATATCGTCCGCCGAGTATATGAAGGGGGTGCCTACGTCCTTGTAGACCACAAAGGAGTCATCAAATCTCTCCCCTCAACAGAAAACACATTAAGCTGTATTATGCAGCGCAGCCGACACACCCTGAGTGATCGGTCGGAGCACACTTATCCTTGGTTAGCGGCATTCCACCCTAATCAAGCTACTTTTCCTTGGTTAGCGGCATTCCGCCATAATCAAGCTACTTTTCCTTGGTTAGCGGCATTCCGCCCTAATCGAGCTACTTTTCTTTGGTTAGTGGCATGCCGCCCTAATCAAGCTACTTTTCCTTGGTTAGCGGCATTCCGCCCTAATCAAGCTACTTATCCTTGGTTAGCGGCATTCCGCCCTAATCGAGCTACTTTTCCTTGGTTAGCGGCATTCCTCCCTAATCGAGCTACTTTTCTTTGGTTAGCGGCATTCCTCCCTAATCAAGCTACTTTTCCTTGGTTAGCGACATTCCACCCTAATCGAGCTACTTTTCCTTGGTTAGTGGCATTCCGCCCTAATCGAGCTACTTTTCCTTGGTTAGCGGCATTCCACCCTAATCGAGCTACTTTTCCTTGGCTAGCGGCATTCCGCCCTAATCGAGCTACTTCTTCTTGGTTAGCGACATTCCGTCCTAATCGAGCTACTTTTCCTTGGTTAGCGGCATCTCGCCCTAATCAAGCTACTTTTCCTTGGTTAGCGGCATTCCGCCCTAATCGAGCTACTTTTCCTTGGTTAGCGGCGTTCCGCCCTAATCGAACTACATTTCCTTGATTAGTGGCATTCCGCCCTAATCGAGCTATTTTTTTCTTGGTTAGCGGCATTCCGCCCTAATCGAGCTACTTTTCCTTGATTAGCGGTATTTCGCCCTAATCAAGCTATTTTTCCTTGGTTAGTGGCATTCCGCCCTAATCGAGCTACTTATCCCTGGTTAGTGGTATTCCACCCTAATCAAGCTACCTCCCCTTTGGTAGCGGCATTCCGCTCTAACCAAGCTACCTTTGCCTCAGTCTAGTGGCATTCTGCCCTAACCGAGCCCACCCTATACCGGAATCAAAAAATGAAAGAAAAGAAAATGGGGTTAAAAATAGAGATACCCCGCCGGACTTGTTCTTATATCGGGACAAGTGCAAAAATGGCGATAACCCGGCTGTGGCAAAAACCCGAAAGGGCGTCGCAGGCAAAATCGGGTACCCCGCCGCGTGAAAACCCGAAAGGGCGCGCGGGCAAAAGCAAGAGGGGGCTGGCCTCGGTGAAAACCCGAAAGGGCGCTTAGGTCAGTAATGTGAATAAAAAATGAATGATAAATAGTGATGAACCATCCTCCATCCTGAAGGCCATTTACGAGGTCGGGGCGAGGGTCTCCTTCCGATATCCCACTTATACACGTCCAGTGTCTACCTTTTCGACCCTTGTCATCATCGACAAGATCGGTCGCTACCCTTACCTGGTTTTCGTCATCATCAGCAAGACCGTCTACCTTTTCGACCCTTGTCACCATCGGCAAGATCGGTCGCTACCCTTACTCAGTTTTTGTCACCATCGGCAAGACCGTCTATCTTTTCGACCCTTGTCATCATCGGCAAGATCGGTCGCTACCCTTACCCAGTTTTTGTCACCATCGGCAAGACCGTCTACCTTTTCGACCCTTGTCACCATCGGCAAGATCGGTCGCTACCCTTACTCGGTTTTTGTCACCATCGGCAAGACCATCTACCTTTTCGACCCTTGTCATCATCGGCAAGATCGGTCGCTACCCTTACTCGGTTTTTGTCACCATCGGCAAGACCGTCTACCTTTTCGACCCTTGTCATCATCGGCAAGATCGGTCGCTACCCTTACCCGGTTTTTGTCACCATCGGCAAGACCGTCTACCTTTTCGACCCTTGTCACCATCGGCAAGATCGGTCGCTACCCTTACTCGGTTTTTGTCACCATCGGCAAGACCGTCTACCTTTTCGACCCTTGTCATCATCGGCAAGATCGGTCGCTACCCTTACTCGGTTTTTATCACCATCGGCAAGACCGTCTACCTTTTTGACCCTTGTCACCATCGGCAAGATCGGTCGCTTCCCTTACTCGGTTTTTGTCACCATCGGCAAGACCATCTACCTTTTTGACCCTTGTCATCATCGGCAAGATCGGTCGCTACCCTTACACAGTTTTTGTCACCATCGGCAAGACCGTCTACCTTTTCGACCCTTATCATCATCGGCAAGATCGGTCGCTACCCTTACTCGGTTTTTGTCACCATCGGCAAGACCGTCTACCTTTTCGACCCTTGTCATCATCAGCAAGATCGGTCGCTACCCTTACTCGATTTTTGTCACCATCGGCAAGACCGTCTACCTTTTCGACCCCTGTCACCATCGGCAAGATCGGTCGCTACCCTTACCCGGTTTTCGTCACCATCGGCAAGACCGTCTACCTTTTCGACCCTTGTCACCATCGGCAAGATCGGTCGCTACCCTATCCGGTTTTTGTCACCATCGGCAAGACCGTCTACCTTCTCGACCCTTGTCACCATCGGCAAGATCGGTCGCTACCCTATCCGGTTTTTGTCACCATCGGCAAGACCGTCTACCTTCTCGACCCTTGTCAGCATCGACAAGCCCGGTCAACTACCCTCTAACCTGGGCCTCCCGCCCTCATTGACCAACAAAGCATAATTGCGTCTACAGTGGATCCACGTCAATGGTTACCACACGCCTCTCATCACCAGCGGCAAGATTCGCTAGGTGCATCTGCCTACGCTACCTATATCCCACATTGGCAAAGGCCCTGTTCCAGGAACGGCTACGTCACGGTGGAGCGAACACCTCACCCCTTCCCTGAAGGCGTGAGCGCTCTCCTGCGCCATCGGCAAGCATCCCCAGGATCGGGTGATCAGCCAGAAGAAAGAAAAGAAGGAAGGAAAAGAAGTCATGATCGAGACGACAAAAAGAGATATTTTCATTTAATATGAATTGGCGGAACACATTTCTTTGGCCCGAGACATCCCCCGGGAGTACATAAGCTCCGAAGACAAAAAGGAGCAAGATTGGATAAAAAAAAATAGACAAGGAATCAAGGTTACGGCAAAGGACGCCGGAAAATATCTGCCAACTCCAAGAGACCCAGTGAGGAGTGTCGGGTCAATTCTTGCAACCGTGCTTCAGTAGTTGTCAGCTGCGATAACTTCTCGTCCAAAGAGGCAAGTTGTCCTTCGGCCAGATCAGCTTCCTCTCTCGACTGGGCTTCGAGGCGCTCGCCTTCCTGCAGTTCGGCTTCGACCTCGGCAAGTTCAGCGCGCAACTCTGCCTCCCGTACCGTGAGAAGCAGCCGACGTTCTGAGATGTTGCCAGCAACATTTCTCAGCTGTTCCATGGTCACCCTCAAAGAAGAAGCAACCGTGCGACAATCTGCTCTCTCCAGCTTCACAGCCGTCAACTGATCAGAAACCTCTCGGCTCAGGAACTCCCGCCTGTTGGCGTGCTTTAATAGCATTACAACCCGCGGAGTCCAATCATCTATGGGGCAGCCGAATGCTAATAACGACTGGGAGAGGTGGTCCACCAAGCTCCTCAGCTGCACATAGGTCAGGTCCGGAGAAGCTAACATGGCTCGCTGGAGATTATCCAGAGACTGCCATACCATGTCACCAGAGAATTGTAGGCCTAATGGCCAAGTCTCGGGGAGCTGAAAGTCTACCCTGCTATCTATCTCGGCCCAAATGTCATCGGCCACACCGAGGGACGTCGACGGCATAGTCTGCACGACGCCCACACCCGGCCCGATTATTGCAGCGGTAGCAGCTAAAGGGGCCGCCATGGTGACAACTTCCTTGCCCGCCCTTTGGGGTAAGGCTACAGCAGCTGTATCGGCAACGGAAGGTGCTTGCTTCTCTTGAGTAGTCTTACCGGCCGCCAAAGGAGGAGAGCCCTCTACGACCGACAAGGTCTGAATGACATCGGCCTCATCTGTAATAATTTCTCCTGCTTCTATATCCGGAAGACCACTTGGCAACAGCAATGATTCTACACCGGTCGCCAAGGTTTGAACCCTTGCAACCTCGGTCGGAGCGCTAACTTCGACAGTCACGCCAGGCTCCTTTGAGACCGCTGCAGCAGCATAGGTCCGTGGAAGCCGCAGGGCAATGGGCCGTACAATAGGCGGGAAGGCTGACTGACCCACATCTATGCCAGGAAGGGGTATGCGGATCATTATAGCTGGCAGTACCACCTCAGCCTGCATTCCATATATGTACATCAGCCAACTGGCTTGAAAATCAAAAGAAGTGCTGCAAGCGGGAATCAGAATGCCTCCTACCTCAACCGGCACTATATTTAGGCCTCCAAGAGTCGCCCCTGAAGATTCTGGCCCTTCTCCTGCAGTCGGGTAGGATGGCCCGTGCTCGGCTCCCAATAGCCTCGGAGGGCTAAACGTTGGCAGGTCGCTCTCATAAGCTGAAGAAGCCCTGGCGTCCTCAGCCTCGGTGTCCACCATCGGGAACCCCTCGTCATCGCCAGAGCCGCCACCGTAATGAACCTGTTCAGAAGAGGATGACTCTTCTACTTGTTCTCGAACCTCAAGTACCTGAGCGGGAACTAGGCTGCTAGGAGGAGGCCCTCTATCCAGAGCCTCCTCAGCAATCTCCGCCTCGGGAGCATCCGTTGGCGGAATATCTGAGGGCTGGTCCCTTAGAAGCCCTCGCTCTCCGATGACGACCCCTGCCGAGGCACCGACCTCAGGGAGCAGTGTGAGCCGAATGTCGACAGGAGTCAAAGGACAATAAACAGTCAGGACTTGACTGAAAACACAACATGCCACTGAGCTCTACGGACGAGCTGCAAATTACCTTCTATTTCTCGATGGGGTGTCGGTGAAGGCAAGTCACCCTCAACAGAGGTCAAGGGGGCTTCCTCCCCTCTCTCCTCGGCAGCAGCTCCGGATGCCGCCTCCAACCCAACAACGGGGGGGATAGTGCCGGCAGCTACCGAAAAGAAAGATGGTCAGCCCAGGCGGCCGAAACAAGCAAATAAGCCAATACAAGAACAAGGAGTCACCTTCGCCCTCAGGCCTTTTCGTCCATGCGGCCTTGAATTTGGAGAATGATGGAACCCGAGGAGGTGGAGCGGCGGACTCCTCTTCAGCAGCCTTCCTCCAACGTGCCCGAGTAGCACGGGACTCTGCCCTCTTGGCTTTCTTAGCCCATACTGACGGTCTCCCTGACCTGGGACCTGGTCCGCTTCCGCGAGTCCCCAGGGGGTAATGGTGTTGTGGTGGGAGCCGGCTCTGGAATATTAAAATATGAAGGCTTCTGCGCCTTAGATATCAACTCCCTACAGTGTCGGGTCGCTTCCATAGAAAGGCGAGCTGCAAAAACACATGAGTAAGAAGATGCACACTGACTATAGAAGAAGCAGCTTTAGGACTGAAGAAGAAAACAAGCATTACCTGGCTGCCCCGTGTATCGAGGACTGAGTGGCCAGTAAAGCAATACTGGCGCCTTGTCCCGGGAAGCCGCCTCACGGATCAGCCAGCACACATCACCAATTGTTTCACTTTTCTCCGTCAGTTGGGCCAAATCTTCATGGCCACAGGAGGACAAGTGATGATATAAGTTCAAGTGGTCGAATCCCCAGCCGTCGACATACTTGAAGGATATTAGAAGCTGATGGCTCCGAATGGCTTCTAACGGACTGGCAATTGAAAGCCCATGAGAATGAAGCAGGGTGAATATCCAGGGGGTGTTGGTATACAAGTCAGCCCGCCTGTCTTCCCTCCCGATAAATGTCCGATAGGGATGAAAATGGTCGACTTCTGGGCGCCAGCTCGCCACACTAGGAAGAGGTTCTTCCACCGGAAGGGGGATTGTCTGAAGAGCAATCTGGTCACTACTAACCCGGCACAGCCCCCAGAGCTGTAGATTCTAAAATTTAGAACTACCCCCGAATTGATAAATAATGAAGATTTTGGGCAAGATATAGAACTAAATTAATGATACAAAAGGGGATGCTCATATGCAACAATTAAGATCCGTGATCGCCACTGAGGCCAGAAACATGCCGAACAATAAGAGATTAGGATAGGGCCATGTTACATACCTCAGAAATTCATGAAGGGCAGCCGTGGGCCTGGAGATTAACGCGCTATATCGTCCTAGCGCGTTCTTCAGGTCGCGCTATCTTCATATAGCGCGATATCAGACAGGTAGCGGGGTTTATTTGGGTTCGTTCCTTCCTTGCTCCAAGGCCGGCCAAGGTGCAAGGGCTCCACGTATCAATCCTCTAGTGCCTGCAAACAATCATAAACAACAAACAGAAGGCCCATTAAATCGAGATTTGAGTAGAATCTGCCCCTATTCTTAATCAAAAGCATGTAAAAAGGGGGCTCGATTACCTGGGGGTTTGGGTTGTTTTAAACCCCTATATTAGGGCCAAAAGATGGGTGTGATGTGTGTGAATGCATGTATTTTGCAAAATGAGAATTTTGAAATCAATATGCTATGTATGCAGAGATTAAACTCAACGAATTAAGGAAGAAAAGGAAGAACGGGGAAGAACACAAGCATAGCCCTTAAATACTCCCTTAGATGTGCGAGAAGCAAGGAGTTATTGATCTGGAACTAGGAGCATCCTTCTCCTCGTCACTGCCCTGAGTTGCATCCCTCACAAACGACGGCCAAAGGGTTCAATTTAAAGGAGGAAGATCGAACACAAACCCTAGGTCGGAGTTTGATTCAATTCGATGACTTGGCGACTCAAATCGAGGTAATCTTGCCAATTAAGGAGGGGAAAAGGTTTCTGCTAGGTTTAGAAACCTTCCTGGATAAGAAACACAGTCAGCAACTTACCAGATAAGGACTCTGGATCGAAAGAAGGGAGTCCGGTTCGGAAAGGGATTCTGCCTGATAACGCGCTATAAAACCATAGCGCGTTCATGAAGAACGCGCTATGACGATATAGCGCGACAAGTAAAGGCCCATTAAATGATTAAAAAGAAGAGAGGAATATCCTGGGCAGCCATTTAATCAAATGTTAAGTGAGAAAAACATCCAAAATGGATGCTATAATGATTAAATGTCAAGAAATAACAACTGCTCCAATTAGATCCACAACACGCTATGAGTAAGAAAGCGATAAGAGCGGGTAGCGCGGGGATACCAAACTTGAGACGAGATCCAAGGCATGAAATTGAAAAGTTGGGCCAAGAAGGGGAGAAATTCTAGAAAATCAACCAATTAAGGATCAAATGGGGCATCAACTAGGAGAACAAAGAAAATGCTCAAATTATCGGCCAAAATTGGGTGTCTACAAGAGAGTCTTAATATAATCATCCCTCTGGATCTCTGGCATCTTCGGGTCGGCTCGGGACGACTTGCCCTTCGCAGCTTTCCTGGCTTCCACATATGCCATCACCTTAGTGTTGGACCAAGATTTCAGCCTCTTCAAGTAGGCTGGATCAACATCCAGAATGGGCTCCCGCTGGGAGTCTAAGAAACGGCGTTCGGCAGCATGCCAGCAGTCCTTCCGGAAGTTCCGATAAAAGCCCGTTCGTGCATTCCACCACTTGATGAAGTCTGGAGTCACTCGGGGCAGACGAGCCGGGGTTGGCACCCTGAATGATACATCCTCTCGGCAATGGAAGTAGTCCCACCATCCACGGGCTTCATCAGTAGCCGTCTGACCAGCCCGGTGTCTATTCGGCAGATTGAATCGGGCTGAAGAAGAAGGAATTTGCTGGTCGTACCCAAAATTCCGATTGAAACGAAAAGGATAATACGGCTCCAGCCACAGCAAGACGCTTTTCCTGAAGACTAGAACACTGGGGCGAATAGACAACGCCCACTCAACCAGTTCGGCTCCAAGATGGGCCTTGTGCTCTTCGACCCGGTCAGCTGATGAATAAATTCCTCTGTCTCAAATAATCGACATTGCCGCATCCGGTTGACAAGAGCGCTAGAGCTGGCAGCCAAGCTCCAGAAATGTAGAACGCCAGGGGAATCTGTTGGAACTGTAGTCAATTTCCCCCGAATCGCGAAAAGCTGATCCGCCAGTGAGGACGGTTCGGCACTGGCAAATTCGATCATCCGCGGCAAAGGACGATCTGACTGCATTGACCGGGGAGCTGCTTCAGGAAAGAGGGTACAGACCCAGGCATTAAAAAAGTGGAGGGGACCAACTGTCCGCGAATTTTTGGGGATGCGCGACTTGTGCAAATCCCCCAACATTTTATATATGAGGCATAAAGCCACAGGGCACAGGGACAACTTCGTCCCCCAAGCCATCAAACAGGCAGGGTAAATCACCTCCGGCCTGATCACCGTCTCGTCTCCTTGAGGAAGGGCGAATGAACAAAGCCAATATGTCAAGTACGCAGCACAGTGTGTAACTGCGTCAACTCCCGTGGGATTCGGGCCGGCCTGCCGCCCTCTCCCTGAGACAGCAGGATATGTTGCTTGGCGTCGAGTCCTCTTCTTCCGCGCCACCGCTGTCGGAACCACTGTGGGGAAGTCCTCATAGTGCTGCCCCCACCAAAGAAATATTGAAGCCACGTGCCCATCCGCACGCGTCTCTTCTCACTAGGTTTTCGCGCTTCCCGCGAGTCAAGTGTCAGGCGCAGCAGGGTGCGGTACGCCTTCATCAGATAACGGTAGGCGAAGCCCGTGATGTATTTGCCTTCACCATCCGTCTGGTCCTTCAGCCAGTCTGGGAAGCAAACTTCTTCATACGGCTCTCCATCTATCGACAGGCCGCTCAGCTGAGAAAGGCTCCATAGATCCAATGAAGTCTCACCTTCTGCAGTGTAGAAAGTATTGTACTCTGGGTAGAAGACTTCAATCATCCTGCAACATAGACCTCGGGAGATCGGGTATCTATACCGGGAAGCGTATACGCTCTGATAAACTCCGGCGTGCACCAGGATGGGGGCGTATTGCCGCAACACAAAGTCTGTAAATTCAACCGCTCCCGGTCTGAAGGCGTGAGCATCGGTGACTTTGAGCTCTCCAAACCACCCCATTGAAATCTGATGTTTGAACCGGACCGCCAAGCAGTCCAAAAGAAAAGGCTCGTCCCGGTATCCCCAATGGAGCGGTGTGAGGAATAGACCATATACGGGCTTCTCCCTGTCAACGCGGCCGGCGGTTTCATTCCAGCGAGCTGGTGTATACTGCGGCGCTCTCGTCAGCATCCCGGCCTCGGGGGATAATTCTTGCACTCCGAGCACGGCCCCCCATTTCCTGGGCTCCCCGGGGATGTACATGGGCATACCATAGGTGACTGACTCAGTCAGGCTGTCTCGCTCCGCCAATAGCACTCCTTCAGCTCTGCGGACCAGAATTAAATCACGCTTCCCGCCAAGGTTGAAGCGCTCAAGGAACGCCATCATGTGCTTATCTTTGGGATGGTCCCGTGTGATGTCGTCCCCTTGGTCATACCTGAAGTGGTTGCCGTCAAGAATCAATAAACGGCCGGTGTCGACGGTGTCGGTTTCTGAGTCCGAAGACTCAGCCACTACGGCTACATGTCGAAGCCCCCGATCAAGGGAATGGACATTCCCCCATGTCACGGCGACCTGGGATGCGGAAGAAGATGACCCAGATGCCATATTATCTGCAAAATAATGTCCAGAAAAGAACGAGTAAGAGTCAGAAATCAGTTGATTAAATCAAGACTCCTGACAAAATTTCGGCAGCATCTCCTCAGCTCGAGGGCTTGCCAAAAGAGAAGCGGAAGCCGTCCACATAGGGAGCAGCCCCTAAAAGCAGCCATAGGCATTGAGCCAAGGCTGAATGGGACACCCGAGGGATCTAGCTCCGAGGACAAGTCCTACGATAAGCCTCCCGGGGCCCGAAGAATGGGTTCAGAACCCAAACACAATAACACTCAACTCACCGGCTCACCCGAACCCGGAACCCACTCGGCGCCGCGGAGGGAGGAAAAGGGAGGAGAGAGAAAGAATCTTCACAAATGAGGAGTTGTGAAGAAAAAAATGAAGAAGAAAAGCATTTATAGGGGGCTCCACCCCTGTTAAAACGGCGCGCCCTGGGGCGCGCCGTTTTAAGACATTTGCGCACCGCTTTTAGCGGCGCCGTTTTAATGCCAAAATGGTTAGAGCGCGCCGGATTTAGCCACGCCGTTTTAACCAATGAGGTGAGGGGCGCGCCATTTTAAGTGATGCCGTCAAGCTTCCTGCCTCACCGGATTAGCATCCAAGCCGAAATTAAAATGCCGTTCAAGCTTCTGTCAGCCAAACGAGGCTCATCCGCATGCCTTGCCGCATTCCTGCCTCACTTGCACCGCCTACGTCTGGGGGGCATTTGTTGGCGCTCAAAATATAACCCTTCGGCGACCAAGCCGCAAAGACGAATGATACGGCCCATCGAAGCACAAAAGCCGATGAAGGCTGGCTTACTGAAGGCTCTTCAAGCTGCCAGAACCCCGAGCCACCTTGAAGGGAACATCGGGGACTTTGCCTTAGGAGAGTCGAAATGAACCCGCAACCAACCGACAGCGCGATCAAGCCTGCCCAATGATCCGGCATCGACCTCGTCATGCCGCTACCACATATCCGTCGCCCGACCAAGGACGACAGTCTACCCGACGACTCTCCTAAGGAAGAGAAGCGCCCTCGGTTGTCCCCGACAAGAAGCCGAAGGTTCTGTATACGGAAGCCCCCGATCACCCGACACGGGATCGGCTTCTCGCCATAATGGGCCCGTTAGTGGCCGATTGATCGCCGCTCATGGCGGAATTATCCAGAGTCTAAACACCATCCCACAGAGAAGCTTTGAGCACGAGTCCGTCTCAGCCAGGAGCATAAATCCCAATGCCGAAGGATGTACTATCAGGACATCTGTGTGCTCGGACCAGACACACTCGAAGGTCTGATCAAGGCCATTCGTCGTACCGAGAGCTTCGTCAACACCTCGTCAGGGTTTCCGAGGGCCAGGGCGAGAGGAATAGTCAACGGGAGCATCCGGAATCATCTCCGGACCCACCGGACCGGGCACCCAAGTGAACAAGTTGAAACGGCACCGTCAAACCGGCGCGTCAGGGACAACCGGGGATGCGCTCCCGACGCCGTCGAACCGGCACGCAAAAACCCAGTGGGGGGAAGGCTTTCCCCGGCGCCACCTAATCCGGCGCCCCCACTTCCCATGGCCCCGGATTAACAACAGGCTATATATCTATAGTCTGCCTTCAAGAAAAAAGAGGGGCAGAGAGGAAGGGGTGGAATCGAAAGAAAAAAAAAGAGAATTAGAAAGAGAGGAGAGGGGTCCAGAGAGAGGGATCGGAGGGTTTTCTTATGTCGACAGAAACCTCCGTCTGAGCCTCTCAACGGCCGCCACCATGCTCCACCCGAGCTTCCCGGAGTCGAAGAAGGAGATCATCCGTTTCTCATTTACTTAGGTGGGTTCCCCGTGTTTTCTCTCGGCGGATTCCCCCTTTTTGTTCTATCTTCGGTTCTCTCTAAACAATGTAAGTGAGTGAGGGGAGGGGCGATGATATGAGCCTGACCTCCCCTCCTTCACCAACATCTCTATTCCTCCTCTCTGTTTGTACCGAGCCCCTTATATTAATGAAAATGGCGGCCGGGCGACAACACCGGCGCCGAAACGATGCTATGTGCACTTCCTTGCCCTGTTGCTTATATCATGAATGAATGCTGCTTTCCTTTTCCTATGGATCTTTTTTTTGTTGTTTCCTCTTCTTCCCTGTAGCCGGTGAAGTGGCGTCCAACAATGATGCCGGCGCCGTGGAGGATGAACGCAAAGCATTGTGCATTCCTTTGGCCGAATGATCTTACTTCTGTTCCGTCTTCCCGACTCTTTATGCCCTGCTATGGCAAGGGCTACATCGATTCCCCTCCCCGGGGGTGTTTTTCTCTTCTGATCGAATGCTAGGAATTTTCACCGTGTGAGGTGGGTCAATACGTGGGTTCCTTCAACCTGTCTGGGCCGCCCTCGTAATACCCTTTCTGTTCCCGACCATGAACAGAGGGAAATAAGGGCGTCCCCACATTCCCGTTATTATTTTCTGAACATTCCTTGATGAATATTTCTTTGATTTGTGAACGTGCACATGCATGAACGTATGTATATCTACAGGCATTAGTTTTGGCCTACTGGTTATGCGAATGATCTCACTGCTCTGTTCTACTGTTTCATTAGTGTGGATCGGTAACCCGGGGAGGGGGAACATCCCCCACTGTTCCGTTGTGATAACACTCTGTCCACCGGGGACCGTCCAGTAGTGACGAATCTCCTATGGATTAATGAGTGAATAGTAAACGGGTTAATCCCGACATCTCAAATCCACAGTCCCTAATGGACTTTGTGGTGGCCGTGAGATGCGTGTGCCCCTCGTAGGCTGGCCCTCGGGGTTTCCTTCTCTAATCGGTCGTCCCGATTCGAGTGTTGTGGTGACTCGGGTCGCGTGCCCCTCATAGGCTAGCCCTCGGGGTTTTTGCTCCCATATCGAGTCGCCTCACTCAGTCACTGTTACCCACGGACTCGGTACCCCTAGCAGGCTAGCCCTCGGGGTCTTCCTATCCGTTTGGGTCTGCCAGCCGCCGTTGCGCCACCCGGCTTTTAGGGGTTTACTCCGCCACGTGAGTATTCCCCGCGTCTCCCTAATAATCCTTTGGGATGGGGAGATGCTGCCGAAATTCCGGCTCGAACCAGTTTAAACTCGGAACAATCGCCGCGCTCGAGTTCGGACCTCACGCGAGCCCGTGATTTGACCTTTGGATGACTTGGTACCAATCCGATGAATAATCAACTCAATGAATTCTCAAAATCCTCCAAAACCCCCTTTTTTATGTATATATATATATATCCATGAATAAACTAACGAAGCTCCTGTTTCCACGAAATCGGGTCAAATCGACGCGTTCGTGCGCGATAACACCTTAAAATGGCGCGCCCTTCCCGGCGCGCCCTTTCCGGCGCGCCCCAGCCAGCCGCGCCATTTTAACAGGGGTTTTCACCTTTACCTACGGTTCCGGCGCCATTTTAAGCCTTTTACCTACGTGTCAGGGCGCCGTTTCAAGCGTTTTAGCCCCTTTCTTCGCATGCACTGCACCGGTTTCGTTCCGAATCGTGTCGTCGCGTCATTCCAACCCTTTTCCCACTCATGAGATGCTTTCCTATGCTAATCATAGAGGGACACAAGCTCCTCGACCAAATAAACTGGATAAATTAGCATGTTCAAGCTCGAATTGATATGCCTCGAATCTTGTCGTCATGCCTTAGTCCAAGCTTTCATATCGCATTAATGCATGCCTAAATAGGTGCATCGTTGGTATATCAAATAACATTGCCAGAAGGTCAGGTTACGCCTGATTGGGGGCTTTGTTACGCGTGAAGGTGGCCTTCGAGCCTAAGTCCTCCGCCATGTACCAGGGTCCACCCTAATAAATTGTGTGTAGTCAATCGTAGCATCTTGCACGATCACTCGCATGCTCTGTATCCTTTATTCTGGCTTTGACAGCCCGATATCTCGGCAATTAATCAAAGGTGTTCCCTCCTCGTGGGGGATGTAATTAACGCCATAACCTTTACGGTATGGCGGACTGCTGGTCCCGACCGAACCTCACATTCACCCGACATGGGTCAGAATGAGCGCACAATAAAATCGTCACTCATGTGACTGGCATGCCCGCGTCATCAATCAGTCAGTTGATTACCAGTTAGTCAAATGGCTGATCGATACGCGAACGAAGAGAGAAAAAAAAGGTCGCAAACAACAGGTCACTACCATCAGGAGTAAGGTATACGAGCGCTATCTCGGCAGGTGGATGGATCGGTATCGTTCGGAAGACTTGAGGGCAGTACCACTTCTACACCCTCCAAGGAGGGAAGGACACTTACTCGACGGAGTCGAGTTCTCCGCACCCCGGGAGTATGATGGGGACATCACCTCCCATGCCCACGTTCACAGCTCGTCTCCTCGCCCCGGTTGCATCCGGCATAGTCTAGTCATTTAATTTTGAGTCCTATGTAATTTTTATTTGAGTCATTTGATATATTTTCCCTTTTATTTGAGTCATGTTCCTAGGTCTTGTGTTCATTTCTCTAAGTTTGAGTGTCATTAGGTTGTCTAGTTAGCTATTGGGCCCAATTCATTGGGCTTGGCCCAAGGGCTCTCCCCTACCCCCTCGGTTATTTGTCATTGAGTCAATTGTTAGGGACTTTTGTAGAAATGTGGGTTTCCTATATATAGGACCCCATTCCCCCCATTTCAACTTAATGAATCAATCAATGAAAAATTACCATTTTGTGAGTTCTATCTTTATTTTTATGGTGGAGTGAATCCATTAGTGAGGTGAGAAGCCTTAGGGAGAGAATCCCACCCATCCCTCTCTTAATCTCTCTCTTTCACTCCCCTTTCTCTCTCCTCCACACCCAATTTCAAAAATTTTCTCTCTCCTCCCTTCCCAACCACCAATCTCCCACCTACCCCCATTAAAGGCCACTTCCCTTCCCCACACATCCCATTAATCCACCCCCTAGTCCCAAGGGAGCATCCCCAATCACTAAGCCACCCTCCAACCACCTCATCCCTTTCCCAAGCACCCTTCCCTCTCCCCCATGCAACCCTCCACTTCCCTAGGCCATTTGAATTCAAAAATCCCCTTCCCTCCACAGCCCTAGGGCGCCCAAGACCCCTCCCCTTTGGTTAGAGGCGGCCCCCTCTCATCCTCTCCATCTTCCCTTGTTCCCCTCCATCACCCCCACCTTCTACCATCTAGAGTAAGAGGACCTGCAGAAGACCTGAAGCTTGCAGCAGCGACCCCGACCACCTCCGGACGTTCCTAGAAGCCCAAGGGCCATTGTTGGAAGCGTCTGCCTGTCTTCTTCGCAACGGCAGTGGTCTCGTCCCCATCGGAGCTCGGTGCTGCCCAGGAAGCCCATTCTTCCACGACCACGCAGATCTGCCCCGGCAGAGGTTCTGAGCCAGAGAAAGAGCTTCACCACGACGAACCCATGAGGAATCAGGCCATGAGCACTTCTACAAAGTTCTTTCCCTTTCTGTCTACTTTCAGAATCAAGAAGCAGAACTCCATTCGGCATCCTATAGCAGGCGTTATCAATTTTCTCCCTCAGCTTCGCAGTCCTGTTACCCACAGTCTGCATCGACATATCAACAGTGTTCAGAGTTCCCTGGTCCTCTCTAACATCATTTGGCCTCCCCATCAGTTTTTCACCGAAGAGGACTTGTCCACGGTTCCAACGACTCTGACGGTGCTCAATTCCGAGTTCGGGAGCTGTCGGGGCATCCTCTGCAACCTGCTGTTGGAAACTAGGAGCTAGCTCTGCAGAGATCCTGATCCGGAGAGAAAGCTTCACCACGATAAACCCCGGAGGAATCAGGCCACAAGCTCTTCTGAAAAGTTCTTCCTCTCTCTGTCTACTTTCAGAAACAAGAAGCGGAACTCCGTTCAGCATCTTGCAGCAGAAGTTACCAATTTTCTTCCTCAGGCATTCGACTCTGCTTCCCACTATCTGCATCGACCACTCCTCACTTTTATGAGTCCTCTGATCTTCACTGACAACTTTTGGCATCCCCGTTTATTCTTCTATAAAGAGGACTCACCCACGGTTCCAACGGTTCCAACGGTGACTAATTTGGAGTTCGGGAACGGTCGGGGCAGCTGCATCTTCCTGCTGTTGATAATCTGTTGCAGACAATCTGAGAATCAGCAACCCTGTTCGTGCTCCCTCCCAGGCTGACAGCAACCCCTGAAGAAATTGAAAAAATTCAGAGGCACTCCTATTCCAGATACGAAGAGATCCCCACTGGTCTCGCCCTCAGCAAAATTCCTGGGCAAGTTCTACAGCTGCAACACCGGCTATCTATCCTTATCCGCAGACAGCAGGTAGTTTCGGTGTCATCACTTATTCCTCACTCTTTGCTTTGATTTCCCCTCTCCGCTTGGCCGGCTGAAGGCCCCTCCCTGGATGGAGGTAGTATTGATTGTAATATTATTAACCCCCACCCCAAGGTCCCCCCTCCTGTGAGAGGTGTAGTGTTGTAATAGCTTAAACAGGTCAAGCTACCCCGGCGCGGCGTGTGGGGAACCCACGCTTCCCCGCTCGCCCTCGTCTCCGAGCGGGACCGGTTTCTTCAAATCAGTCGAGTGAGTGCTCCAAAACTTTGCTCTAATTCATGTTTGTTCTTTCAATATTAGTTCATAAACTTTGCTGGCCGTGACGAGAGCCCGATCCTTAAGCTCATTGCTATAAGTGATCATCGTGGGAAGAGAGTGGAACCCGTGCCCTTTGGCACTTCGTCGGACCCTTGATTTGGGCAGTCATACCCTTGGGGAATCAAACCTTGGCCTTGCTGGCCCTCTACCAGCAAGGGCCCAGCCCACACAACCTCCCCTTGGCATTGCCAAGTTACCCCCGGGTCTTAGTGAGCATCGGGTGAGCGGTTGCCATTATCGGTCCATTTTGAATGCTTAATTGTGCTTGCTTGTTGAGTCCTAGGTTGTGTCACATCAATGATAGTGATTTCAAAAATTAGTGCCCAGCCATGGTTTCTAACCAATTGAGAATGGATGAGTCTCCAACATTAAAACAGAGATCCTGTCAGGACAACCAGTTTGACCAGTTTGATCTCAAACAGAGATGCTCGGAAATAGCCTCCCAAGTTAAGATTCACAACATCATCTCTTTAAACAAGGCACGTCCTGGTGTTATCACTAGCGGTATGAAAAGGACAGGCTCCACAGGTAACATTTATTCTCAACACAAGGATTCATGACATTCATTATTTGGAACAGTAGAGGGATTGGGAATGACTTATCCATTGGTCGTATCAAATTCCTTGTCAAAGAGCATAATGTGGATTGTATTGTTATATTAGAACCCAAGATCAATACATCCCTTCTAGACAGAACCTGTAAAAAGATTGGTATGCACAAATATTTGGCTAACCAGGATGATAATGCCCACATTTGGGTGATGTGGAAAGAGCCTTTAGAGTTTACTATTCTAAGTTCGGATAATCAGCAATTGTCAGTTCTGCAGTCCAACCCCAACCTGCCTGCTTTCTATGCTTCTTTTATCTATGCAAAATGTTGTCCCTCTGATAGACAATCCCTATGGATCTCTTTAAATAATATTCTCTCTTTGATGCAAGGTCCTTGGATAGTAGCTGGGGACTTTAATTGCATTCTTGATGTTGATGAGAAAATTGGAGGGCTTAGTCCCAGTCTGAAGTCCATGGCTGATTTTAAGGATTGTATAAATAGTTGTGGTCTCCTTGATGCTGGTTTTATGGGTTTAAAGTATACTTGGCACAACAATCAAAAGGGTAGCAAAGGAATCTGGGCCAGGCTTGATAGGGTCCTGATTAACTCCAACTGGTTGAACTGTTTTCCTATCACTGTGGCACATCTGTCAAGAGAAGCCTCAGATCATGCTCCCCTTCTAGTCAAACAGGTTGTGCCTAGCAAATTTCATAGTAGATTTTTCTTTCAACAAATGTGGACTACACATGACCTCTTCCTTAAGGCGGTGGAACAAAATTGGAAAACCAGTCCTATTTCCTCTTCAGCCATTACCACCCTATGCATCAAACTCAAAGTTTTGAGGAAAATGCTCCGGCTCTGGAACAAACAGGTGTTCGGTGATGTGCATAACAACCTCTTGACAGTTGAGGATGATGTATTAAAGGCTAAACATATTTATGATTCAGCCCCTACCTCTAGCAATCTGGAGACCTTATCTGCTGCTAAGAATTCCTTGGCAAATCACATTGTTCAACAGGAAATGTTTTGGAGACAGAAATCAAAGATTTGTTGGCTTAAGGAAGGCGATAGGAATACTAAGTTCTTTCATATGACTGCGATGACTAATAGGAGGCGCAACTTCATCCATCAGCTTCGGAATGGATCTGGCTCTTTAACCTCTAATCAACAGGAAATGAGGCTTATTGCAGTGGAATATTTCCAAAATGCCTTCACTTCTCAGCAACATTTCATAGACAATGCTATTATAGACTGCGTTCCCCACTTGATATCGACAGCAGACAACAGCTTTCTCTGTGCAGTCCCTGATGCTAATGAAATAAAAGAAGTTGTTTTCTCTATTTCAACTGAGAGTGATCCGGGGCCAGATGGTTTTACCGGATATTTCTTTCAAAAGGCTTGGCTGATCATTAACAAAGAGGTGACTATAGCCATCCATGAATTTTTTGCTATCCGAAAGCCACTTCCAAGGGAGTTCACTTCCACTCTGATAGCCCTTATTCCTAAAGCTAAAAATGCAACAGACATAGCTGATTATAGACCTATTAGTCTATGTAACTTCTCTTATAAAATCATCTCCAAGGTCATTTGCAGTAGGTTAAGCAGATATCTGCCAGTTCTCATTTCTGGGGAGTAGTCAGCCTTCGTTAAGGGGAGGCATATTGTGGATAACATAGCTTTTGCTCAAGAAATGGCTCAGTATCTTGGTAGGAAAACAAGAGGAGGCAACGTTATATTTAAATTAGACATGGCCAAGGTTTATGATAGAATTGAATGGGACTTTCTTTTTATGGTATTAAAGAGATTTGGTTTCAGCAACAATTTCATTGATCTCATTGAACTATTGGTCAGCAATTGCTAGTTTTCAGTCTCTCTCAATGGGGAATCAGTTGGATTCTTCAAGTCCACCAGAGGCCTGAGACAAGGTGACCCAATAGCTCCCTATATATTCATCCTTGCTCAGGACTCCCTTAGCAGATTTCTTCAAAAGGCTTTCATGGAAGGTGTGGTTAAGTGGTTTGCTATGCCTCGAAGATGTCCTACTATCTCTCATCTTCTTTTTGCGGATGACACCCTTATTTTTGCTAATGCTTCAGCTGCTTCTATTAGGAAGCTAATGGATATTCTTCAATCATATAAAAAGGCCTCGGGCCAACTCATTAATGTAAACAAAAGTGGCTACTTTATACAATCCAACCGCCACCAACATCTCTCTGGCAGAATTGAGAAACTAACAGGTTTTTCCAGACAGACCTTCCCTTATAAATATTTGGGATTCCCTCTAGCTGTTGGCAGAATCAAGAAGGTTTACTTTACGGGCATCATCACAGTTATCCAAAGGAAAATTGAAGGATGGCAAGCTAGATTTTTATCCCAAGGAGCTCGCCTCATTCTTATAAAGCATGTCTTGTCATCTATCCCAATCCACATTCTAGCTTCCACTCCAATCCATGAAGGTCTTCATCAAACTTTGGAACAATAATTTGCAAATTTCTTTTGGGGCTATTCACAGTATGGCAATCGCAAACACTGGAAGTCCTGGAAGCACATATGCAGACCAATCTCACAGGGAGGCCTGGGGATAATATCTCTCAGAATTATGGAAGTTGCCCTTCGGACCAAAATGCTCTAGAATGCCTTGTATTCTGATTCTCTATGGGCAATTTTTTTCAGGGCCAAATATATCAGAAATAACCATATTAGTCTGGTTAATTTCAAGGAAATGCATGGCTTTTTCAGAAAGAGTTGGCAACATGCAAAAAATCTTATTGTTCAACACCAAAAGATAATTCTTGGCAATGTGCAGACCACTAACTTCTGGAAGGACATTTGGCTTGGGGACAGAAATTTAGAATCCTTTGTTCCTCATAACTTCATCTCTGATAGCAATGTCTCTGTCCGAGATATCCTCACTGACCCATCCTCTGAAGTTATCAACAATATGGATTCTTTTCTACCTGGAGATATCAAAAGAGCTCTGCCTCTCATCCAACTATCTCACTACCCGGATAAGTCTATTTGGTCCTTATCTCCCAGTGGTAACTGCTCTGTTTCCTCTATTCACACGCAGTTAAGCATCTCTCAGCAAATGGACAGTTTTGGCTTCTGGAAACGTATATGGTCCCCTTGGATCCCTACTAAAATCTTAATTTTTCTATGGAAGGTTATTCATAACTGTCTGCCTTTGGACAATAAAATTACGTAGTCTGGCATAGCTATCTGCTCCAAATGTAGGTGTTGCAAGGACAGCCGGGAGGAAGATATTAACCACCTGTTTGTTGGCAGTGAATTGGCTACCAAGGTTTGGACTTATTTCCAATAAAGGGGCATTTCAATATCTGGTAATACTGTCAGGAGTCTAATTACCCGTTCTATCCTTAAGGAAACAGGCAAGTCTGCTTTTGGTCTGTTCTCAACTGGCATTGTAGCTTATGGATTGTGGGAAATTTGGGCTGCCAGAAATGCTTTCATCCATGACAATAAATCCATTTGTTCCCACAGCCTGATTCAGAAAATTATTGCTCAGGTTAAACTGCTAGTCCATTTATCTGAGCTACAGGAACCGAGCTATAATAAAAGGAGTATTTTGGCCTCCTTTGACATATCAAACCATGCCTTTAAGAGCCAAAAGATGATACTGGTGAAATGGTTGCTTCATCCTTGGCCCATTTTAAAGCTTAATACTGATGGTGCATCTAAAGGAAATGGTACTTCTGGAGGTGGAGGTATAATTTGGGATGGCCATGGTACTTTTCTCTTGGCATTCTCTCATTACTATGATCAACATAATAGCATGGTTGCTGAATCCAGAGCCCTTTTGGATGGTTTGAAGTATCTCAAGGCTATGTCCATCCAGTCGACTGTTATAGAATGTGATTCGCAATCCCTTGTTCATATTGTTAACCGCAAGTCACCATGCCCGTGGAGGATTGTAGTCTACATAAGAGAAATATGGAGCTTGTTATCCAGCACGGACTCTATTTCACACATATTTCGTGAAGCTAACCAAGTGGCCGATTCCTTGGCTAATCTAGCTTGTTCAGTGAAATGTAATTCTTTTTTTCTTTCTCAACAACAACTCCCCATGTACATAAAAGGGGTAGTTCGTATGGATAAGCTAGGCATGCCTAGCATTTGATTGATGTAGCTTGTGTAGCTTTTTGATATCAATAAAATTTACCCCCTAGTGTGCAGTGGTGGAGTGGCTTTCTCTCTACCCCTGGTAGAGGGTGCACTCTACTATTGCACCTAGGTAAAGTTTTTCCAAAAAAAAATTTTATTTGATAGCCCTTATTGGCTAGATATTGCATGAAAGCTCATATTTAAGGGTCATTAAGACTGCCCCTATTTGAGACCTCTCTCATATTAGGGAGCACCTAGGTAGGTCATCTTATCTATCCATCTCTTGCCCCTGCACTTGGCTGAGCAGAGAAAAGAAAAAACCTTTGTGTATACCCAAAGAATTGCCAAAGCAACAACGGTGTTACTTTAAAAAAGATCGACTACAGCTCACTATGTAGTGTGTGAAAAACCATGCCAAAAGGTCACCCTTAACGATCAGGGAAAGAAACTAGACTCCCAACGTGGAGCTATCACCAGCCTAAGGTGCTGCAGAAGCGAACAAATTTTGAGTAAACTAAAACCTAACCACGATTCCTAACTAAACTTACTCAAACGTGTTAACGAACCAGCATTAACATCATGCGTAGGAGAAAATAGAAATAATAGCAACAATAACATAGTCTTATGCAACATAAAGGTACCTTGCAGATCCATGGAGTGAAGATAGCATCCTGAAGCGATCTTCATCAGCGAGCTTCATATTCCTTGTGAAGAGGGGCCATCTCACGCTGCTCCTGAGCGGGGAGGAAGATTACCACGTACCCTTGAAGTATAAACTGCAAGAAGGGAAATCAGTCAGAGGTGCCTAGGGATAGATCCCCGGGGAAGAGCCTCCGATGCTTAAGTCAGCACAGGTAGTAGAGCACTGATGCGAAGAGAAGAGTTGGGAGGAAAATGGAAGCGCGAGATCCCTCACCACTGAAAGGTGAAGTGGTTCCTGCCTAGGGTTGCTGGCTCTTGCCTTGCTTAGGCTTACCTTCTTGTACTAGGGCATGTCCTGTTTAAATAATGGCCTGTTGTGCAAATTGGTCCCTGTGAGCAGAGGAGTTCCAGGGGGGTTACGTCCCATGAAGGCTCCTTACGACGCACGGACTCTTGGTCTCCCTTGTCCCCTTGAGCTTCCTGCCATTAAGGGATTCACAATGGCCGAATCAATAAGCTTCCATCAGCGAGCCTGAGTGAATGGCACTTGTTCAGGAGTGGTCTCCCGAGCGATAAGTGCTGGGTCGGGATAAGGAATAGGGGGCTCCAAGGGAGCTTTCCTGATCGACTGATGCTCGGACTTCCGAACCCGAAGGCCGCCTAGGAAGCGCTTGTACCGAGTGAATTTTTGGGCATCATAATAAGTGGGCCTGGGGGCTACCACTTTGAAGAGTTGAGCCTTATTCGGTCCGGTTTAGACCTCGTTTGGCCTCTCCGTACGGGCAGTGAGATTTCCCCTCTCCACTTGTCCCCCTCCTACTCCCGAGCCAAGTTTAGGCTCGGACGAGTAGCAATTGAGCTGGACTGTTGGTGGCACTGATTGGGTAAAGATATCTCTCTGATAGGGTCCACGTGACGCAGCTCACCTTGAAAATACGCCCGTTATGATGAATAAGAGGAGGCCCCTCCTCGGGAGATCAGACGCCGCGCCGCCTCCAGTTAGGGTTTTTAGGCATTGCACATTTTACGTCCCTTTATCTCCGTGGTTTTAAGGTTTTGCTTCTCTTTTTAGTTATATTTGAGGGAGGCTCCCGCGCTGTGAGAGCAGTTTCGGAGGAGTGGAGAATCGTTGTAGCTGTCGGAGCTAGAAGGGCTTCCTAAGGCGGTGATTCGTAAGCTCCCTTTCTTCTCCAAAGTTCTCTATCTCATGTCGGACCCTCATCCTGAGGCCGAGGGGCGGCAGAGAGAACGGGCTCCAAGGGTTTTCTTGACGCCGCCGGAGCCGCTCTGCAGTGAGTTGGGGGAGGCCGAGGTGAAGCGGCTGGAGAGTCGTTACGGGCTGCCTTGCCGGTTCAAGTTCGTGGCGCCTGAGCCTCATGAGTCTAGCCTGTCCACTCGTTCTGGCCTCTTTTGCTCCTTTCTTCTGGCCTGGAAATGTGGCTTTCGTCTGCCCCTTCATCTCTTTGTCACCGAGTTGCTTCGGTTCTACCGGTTGGCTCCTGTCCAGCTGGTCTCCAGCTCTTATACCTTCATTTTCTCTTTTATTTTCCTTTGCGGCCAGTGTGGGGTGCGCACATCACTGGATCTTTTCCATTACTTCTTTGAGTTGAAGGAGCATCCTCATGCGGTGAGAGGCTTCTTCTATATTCAGGCGAAGGGGGGGAGAAGCTGCGTGTCCCCCTCTGCGAAGGACTCTTCTCACAAAGGGTGGAAGACCCAATATTTCTAGCTGGGCCCATCGGCAGTCGGTGTAGTCTGGAATTTCCCGACGGCGCCCAATTTCCATCCGAACATTCCTCCAAGGAAAACCGTGTTTTCTCCGGAGGTGGAAGGTCAGGCCGCCGTTCTATAGTAGAATCGCCAAGAGACTGTTGATTTGGTGACTTCTTCCAACATTGAGGGCTACCTCGCTCGAGTGTTGTCACCGACAGGTAAGGAGTTCGGGAGCTTGGTCTTCCTTCTTGCTGAGTGAGAACCTTCCTTTTCTTATTCTACTTTTCTGTGGTTCAGAAACGGGGCGAGCGGTTAAGGAGGAGGCGACATCGGCCGAATTGGAGATCATCGATTTGGACGAGGCGCCGGCTCCTGATGATCTTCAAGCTTCAGAGGGCTCATCCTGCGCCCGCGACAAGGGCAAGCGGGTTGCCTGGGATGACGTTTCCGAGCGCCGGGGGGTCAAGCGCAAGGATCCCATGGCCAAGTTGCTGCGGTCTTCAATGCAGGATCAATCTGCGGAGAAGAAACGAGCGAGGAAGGAGGAGGTTGTTCGTCCATCCGGAGGAGATTCCCTGTCGGCTCTCCCCTGTACTGAACAAGAGGGGGCCGATAAAGGAGGGATCACCACCGATGCTGAGGTGCCGAGCATAGCGGAGGGGCCACCAGACGAGGGGGTCCGGTTTGAGCCGGTCGAGGCTGGAGCGTCGTAGGAGGAGGCGACTCGATCTCAGCCGACCGAAGCTGGGGAGGTACGCAGTGGGGCTGTTCATGCTGAGCCAACCGGTGGGGCCCTCGGGACGGGATTACCTGAGGGAGATGCCTCGACCACGACCGCTCCGGTGAGAGCTTCCACTCCCTCCACCAGCACCTTCAGTGTCCGGGCTCTTCTGTATCGGGCGTGCCATTCCTTAGCTTCTCGAGACTTGCGGGAAAAAGTCCGGAAGGGCCCGCCCTCTTCACTGTTTGAGCAGATTATGGAGGGAGGGCTGATTTTGGCACAGCTAGGGGCAGAAGCTGTGGACGCGTACGCTCGGGTGGAGTCCGAGCGAGAGGCTCTCTCATGGACCCGGGTTGCGCTTGATCGGAAGGTCGATAGTCTGACTCTCGATCTTGGGGACCTTCACCAGGAGATGGCCCCGCTCTGACTACTAGCGCAGTCAAGCCAAGCGGAGGCTCGGTCGTTGGTGGAGCAATTGGCCCAGGCTCGTCACATGGTCGACCAGAAGAGTGAGCTATTGGAGTCGGAGCGCAGAAACCAGGTCGAGCGTGATGACCAATGGAGGTCCGAGCAAGAGGGGCTCGAGGATCGAGTTCAGGCGACCGAGGATTCGCGAACCGAGGCAGAGCGAAGGCTATCTGAGGCCAAGAGAAGGTTGTCCGAGTCCGAGCAGCGGATAGCCGAGCTCGAGAGGAAGGCAGAGCTGGCTGGGAAGGAAGTGCTCGAGCAATCATAAGTGCTCAGAGGCTTACTAGGCAGCTTTACAGCAGGCGACCTTTCATTATTACGAGTCAGGCTACCGATGGGGACTCCGGAAGGGCTTCTCCCAAGGCTACGACCGGGCCGTCCTAGAGGTAGAGGCCCAGTTGTCTACGCTCATTTTTTCTTCCGGTCAGTGCTATGACTCAGATTGGGGCTCCACTGACTCTTCCCACTATACGTTGAGTGAAGAGGTGAGTTCGGCCCCGTCCGAGAAACTGCCAACTCCAGCATCCTCGAGAGGGCACGCGGCCGAGATTGTTCCCACACAGGTGGGGTCAGTATCTGGGCCGGCCGTCGTCGAGAACACTAGGGGCAGATCGCCTGGTGCCGAAGAAGCCTTTTCTGCCAAGCTTGGAGATGGGCCCGAGGCTTGATGTAATAGCTCTTTTTCTTTTTTCTTTCTCTTTCATATGTAGTTGAGTAAGGCTTTTTTGGAAACTATAATAGCGGTAGATTGAATGCGGAATTGATTGTTTCTTACCACTTTTGGTGTGATTTGACTACCGTATCTGCAGTCGTTTGAAGGAGGCGCCGATTTTCTACAGATCTTGCGTGCGCAGATCTGTCAGATAACTGACATGGCGCTGGCACCTTTCCATTTTTTCATACCGCCCTTAATGACTTGCTGCTTCGCGCGTCCCGCTAGGGGAATATCAGGAAATGAGGTAACCAACCCAGGGAAAGCCTTGGTAGCATTTTTTATAAGGGGAGAGTCATTTAAGGCGATCAGCTCCCCCCTCAGCCTATAAAAGGTCCGAGGGGCGTCTCCTTTTCCTTTTATCGCTTAAGGCCCTTCCTGGCGGTTTTTCCCTTCCGCAAAGTGTTGTGCTGTTAGTCTTGGCGTGTCACGCCTCGAGCCTTTATTACAGCGGAAGACTAGCTCGAGGAACGTGAACAGCTGGCATGGTAAGCCTCTTACGAGCAAGAACGATTAGAGCGCAAGACAATCACACATAAAAATGCAATTGCACAATAATTCAAATATCTCTCTTTCATTAATAATATCAAACGATAAAATCTTACTACATCACTTCATTTCACCTTCTCCAATCCATTAGACTCAAGAAAATGAAAATTACGAAGACTCGATCTAAACAAGATTGACTTCCTAAGTCTTCACTCTCATTTTGATACGACTTTCATTCACTCTCGGACCCGCCACTAGTATAACTCGAATCCGAATTCGAATCACTTCCATCTCCTAAAAAAGATTGGAAATAGGTAATGAGCACACTTGTCCAGTAGGTTTCTTCGCATCAACATGAAGACACTATTAAAGTGATTAGCATTTTAGCTCTAAAGAAAATAAAGTGAAATCATGTGAATGCGATAAATCATATGTAAATAACCAAGGTAACAAGATGATCATGTAAGATAGAATGAACAAGTATGAATTAGCAAGAATATATCAAGAATATGATATGGCCTTTCATGAACAAGAATGTATCGAGAATGTACTAGCAAACCACGTAATCATCACACAAACATCTTTTGCTTATGAGCAAGTATTTGGGGAATTTCTGTGGAATATCATGTAACAAGCAAGAAAGTCATGTACATATATATGTCGTGCCTGTAGATTTTCACTTATTTATAGAGAAAGTACTCCCAGCGCAATGCGACGCCAGTAGCATCATACCCCATGGTTTACAGTATATTTCCGACAATCAACCGAGGGGACTAGCTTAGAGCTCTTGAACACTATCAGTGCTTGATCGCATCATCAAGTATAAATCAAGCTACTTCAACGTTTCAAGTAATAAAATATGGCCAGTAATATAACAAGTTCAATAAGTTCATGATAACAATAATTCAATGAATGAACGCTTCAATTAAGAATGCGAGAGATCAAGAATGACGTAAAACAAGGTTATGCTCATGGAAACAATTCAACAACATAACAGTACATTCCTTATCTTTCATAAATTAAAATTAAGTATCTTGAACAATATGACAAGTCCTAGACCATCAATAATCCATCTAGGAACTTTAGAATATCAACCCCTAGGTCAAACCTCGGGTTAAAGTACTCAGGAATTGTGGCGGTCAATTAATGGGCCGCTACATGAACGTGACGGTCTAGTATTGGACCGTTATAATGGACTGAATCCAGAAAGAATAAATTGGACTCAGTAATGTGACGGTTGTGTACTGGACCGTTATATGTGCCTGACGGTCGAGTAATAGGCCGTTACATGGACAGAATTCAAAACTTCGGTAGTACTTTTCTAGACAATTGGGCTTTAATGGTACAACCAACTCGGCGTCCTAGTGGGAATCCCAGGCTCGCGGAGAATTACGGAGGCCTTGAAACAAGATTTCCTAATCCATTGGAAGGAATATCCAATAGAGAGGTCCTCAAGTTCAAGAATGTGTTCCTATAGTGCAAAAAGTGTAACTAGTGGACACATACCGGAGTATACACCACGTACTTAAAGAAAATGACTCTATAGATGAGCAAGAATGTGTAACGATGTGAAACCATGATAAACTCCATCAATACAATATATAAAATCATGGTTTTAATACAAAACTATAGAGTTTGGCAAATGAAATTAACATATACTTAAAATAACTCAAGGTGCTTTAGACATGCAATTTCTATCACGAATCAATTAATAAAACTCAAAGTCATGAAACCAGGTCAAAACTTAGATATGTAGGCTTTATTTATAAGCTAAGTTGACTGTTTTCAATTCTGTCTCGGGTTGATAGATCACAGTATTCTGACGGTCGAAGATGAGCGCGTTATAGTGCTGTGACGGTTTATCGTGAGGCCGTCAGAACGTTGTAACGCTCTAATTCTGGTCTGTCAGAGATTACAGAGACACTTAAGTATTACAGAGCATGTGACGGTTTATCGTAAGGCCGTTAGAGTATTCTGGCGGTCTAACTATAATCCGTCAGAGCACTGCTGACAGTAAAGCAAAAGAACTATGGTTTGAAACATCTCATGCACGAAAAATCAAAATAATTAACAAGTCTAGTCATGACAAAATGAAGTAAAGGCCATCTAGATGCATAGGTTTCAGTGAATTTATAAGAGAATACCTTTTTATCTTTAATTTAGGCTACAAATATGCATGTATGCATAGACCGAACTAAAACATGAAATTCATGGTCCATAGTGCATGAAATCAAACAAAACTAGAGGGCTTTTACTCCTATCATGATGTTCTTGCCATTCATGAGATAACCTAACCCTTTCCTGGGCTTTCAACTTCTAATTCGGGACTGCAAGACACGCCCTAGTTCTTCCCTTCATGTGAATTTTTAGCAACTTCACGTTGCTCTAACTCCGTAATCCCTTGACCTATAAACGTGAAATTTGGAGGGTGTGAGCGACGTCACGCGGTTCGGAGTTCGATGGTGCGAGGAAGAGGATGCGGAGAGCGCGCGGGCTCCTCTTTTTTTGTTTGTTTGCTTGTTTTGCTGCAACACAGAAATGATAGAGAAGAGAGAAGGGGCCACCACGGGAGATTGCTCCGGTGGGGCGAGCGGGACAAGTATAATATAGCAAGATATGAGGTTCAAACGGCCATAGCGGGAAGTGACTCGCCGCGGCCTCGGGGGTACGGGAATGGTGCAGAAATTAAATAACAAGAATTGAAACGGCCATTGGGGAAGTGACTCGCCGCAGCCTCGAGAATATGAGCAGAATATAGCAGAATATAGAAGAGAATATAAGAACAGAGATTTAAACGGCCATTGGGGAAGTGACTCGCCGCGGCCTCGATGATATGAGCAGAATATAACAGATTATAGAGAGAATATAAGAACGGAAATTTAAACGGCCATTGGGGAAGTGACTCGCCGCGGCCTCGATGATATGAGTAAAATATAATATAATATAGAAAGAATATAGGAACGAAAATTTAAACGGCCATTGGGGAAGTGACTCGCCGCGGCCTCGATGATATAAGCAGAATTTAACAAAATATAAAGAGAATATAGGAAACGGAAATTTAAACGGCCATTGGGGAAGTGACTCGCCGCGGCCTCGATGAAAAGATGTGATCGCCAGGGGGCGAAAGACCCCAAAATAAGAAAGTGATCGCGCCTACCTCAAGAGCGGGACATGGCGGGTTGCTTCTTCCTCTCCTTCCGGCCGGCCGACGGAGAGGGCTTTCCTCGGGTACCCTTGCAAAACAACGACAAATAAATGACAAGTGGATTAGAAAGATGGAGGTGTAGTATTCAAATCCTCGCGGTAAAAATAACGAAATGATGGCAAGACACACACCTGGTTGGTGTTATCTTTTAAACCCCTCTCGGACTCGAGTAGGAGGAAAATGAGATGATGAATGCAAGAAGTATGAGAGAAGAGGCGCCCTTGTGAAGGGGGATAGAGGATGCAATATGATGAATGTAAAGAACTATGGAGAAAAATGGGAAGAAAAGGCTTATTGGATGAGCCGAGGGTGAAATCCGGCGGAGCTCCGGCAGCGTGGGGACGACGGGGAAGCGCGGTGGATGAAGACGACCTTCCTCTCGCGAGCGTAGGCACCCGAGAAGCCGGCAGAACCTCCACCTACAAAAGACCCCACGGGTTAGAAAAATGACTCCGTAGCCTCTGGGCTCCGGCAGCCTATCGGATCACTGCTTAGCTCCCTCAGAACTGAGGGGGGTGGGTCTCTATTTATAGAGCTCCGGAAGGTGGAGGCGTCCAGGACCCTGGACACCTCCATCAGGGCTGAAATAATATTTTATTCTATTTTTATTGATTTTTTTAGAATACTTTTATGGGGGCGTCCAGGGTCCCGGACGCCTCTAACAGGTCCACCGAAAACCGACGACGGCCGCACGCGGTTTGGCACAACGCGTGGTTTTGTGAGCGGCGCCTCGTGATTCAGAAATGGGCGCGTCCAGTCAGCTAGACGTCTCTAAATTTGGCTTTTTTCACACACGACAAACCGTCGTTCGGTGGCCGGCGCCCGTGAGTGAGTTGATGGAGGCGTCCAGGAGCTTGGACGCCTCCAAAAGTTTATTATTTTTTATTGTTTCTTTGTCTTTTTATGCTAGGGCTGGCATTTTATATTTTTTATTTGTTTTTATGGAGGCGTCCAGGGGCCTGGACGCCTCCATTAATATATATTTTTTTATTTATTTTATTTGTTTTTGTATGCCAACCGGCATTTTACACTTATTTTTTTTTATTTTTGTTTTTATGGAGGCGTCCAGGGTCCTGGACGCCTCCATAAATATATATATTTTTTATATTTTTATATTTGGTTTTGGGCCCTGAGAAAAGAATAAAACAAATTAAAATAATGGGGGCGTCCAGGGGCCTGGACGCCCCCATTAAGACCCACCCGGGTCCTCAAATCAGGCGTCGGCGGCCGCCCGGCAGACCCCCTTCTTGATTCCGGAACCTCTTGATGCGTCTGACTGGTGTTGATGCCGTCCGAATGCCGTGACGAGACGATTTCGGATGCCGAAAAAGGCAGAAGAAGATCCGAGAAAAGGAAGCACTCGAGTGATTCAGAATGCGTAAGCCGTTGCGGGGCGTTGTATAGTAATATGAGACTTTCTCAGGAGGCGTCAAGAATGGCGTGTCTACAGCTGCCCCGCCTTGGCGTTTGCTTTGCAAGGGAGCGACACGTAGTGGAATGGTATCGAAGTGGAGTGGAGTGAAGTGGGAGCGGACTGATAAGTTGATGCCAAGGTGTGATGAGACACGCTTTTGACGTTACTGTTTGGAATCTTTCCTGGAGTTTCAATGAGGCGACCTTGAAGAAGGTCTTTCAAGCATTGACGATTGCTTGGACGGAGATCAAATAAGGGGGGGGTGAGATGTGCGCTCAGGCACGAAACAAAAGGAGACCAACTCCTCGGTGTGGAAGTACCTGGGTCATAAACCGGAGGTTTCACCTTTGGGGAGCGGTTACCAGCCAATGTGGAAGTGCTGCGGCCAAGGTGGGTCAAAAAAGGTAAAGGAATATCTGAGGGTCTATCCAAACAAGGGTCTCCTTTGGAAGAGCAGTGTAGGGCTGTCTCAAGGAAACTCAGTATTTCATTCGGAGTGGAATATCTCATATTTGTGGGAATTGGAGCACAACGGCTTTCACAATCGAATCACTTGAATGATCTTCCGCAATAAATCAAAGTCCTATATGAATGCATGCTGGGTTCAAAAAAAAATTTAAAACAAACAAAAATAGAAAATAGCCAAGGATAATATTGTCAACTTGTGAAGAACGGGTCAGGATACCGATCCGGTGAGCCGACACTGGGCTGGGGCCCGTTTATCCGCGCACCAACTCACTGAATGGAACCGTCGTCCCCATTCTATCACAAATTGACGGCCTATCCGTACAACCCTAACTCTTCCGGGATCATCACCGTTTTTGTTGAAGGGGAACTCAAATCCCAGATTCGTTCGGGCCGCAAGGTCCTTGATATGTTCTAGTAGCGTAGGTATCATATACTATGATGCATGACCTGGTGGGACCAACCAATGAAAGGTGGGACAGGAGATAGGACAAAGACGTCCGTTAGTAAAACCTGCACAGGCCAGCAAAGGTTAGCAACATCAAAAGGTAGCAGAATCGCACCACAGTTCAAAGGAGATCCAGACAAAATCTTGACAATGACCACTGATGTGACATGTTCTGTCCTGTAGCACCCTTCCCTTCCTATAAGAACTCCCCTTAGGCTAGTTCATTCAAATGCACCAAGGTGGGTTTTGGAAGCTCAGGAGAGGAAGGAGAGGAGAATCTAGAGATCTTCAGGATGGAAGGAGAGTCTTCCCGCGTTATGAAGAGGAGTAAGCCTAGCAGCGAGATTAGGCGACTTTCCGACCTCGAGGGTCATCTGAGTGGGACGATCATGTCGCATATGGTAAGCCGACTCTTTTCAAATTTCTGCACGTGAACCTTCTTCTTACTTCCTTCATTTCTTCTTCTTTCCTCTCCCAGCCATATCCACTCTTCCCAGGCCCGAGGAAGTTTTCCAAGCTGCCATGGCTTTCAAAGCTGACTTCCAACATCTCCATTGGCATGAGGGCCATACTCTCGAAGTGGCATCTGCAGGGGCTCCTTATTCACGCCAAGCATTACGAGAAGATTCGTATGGACTGGGCGGCTATGGGCGCGCTAGTGGAGGTCTGGCATCCCCAGACCCACACTTTTATCTTCCCGACCTTCGAGGTGACCATCCTCCTCGAGGAGGTGGAACTTCTGCTTGGTCTGAAGAAATTCAAGAGTGACGGGAAGGTGAAGGCTATGCGGATGCTGACACGGGGTACTTCTGAAAGCGTCCTTGGAAGCTTCATGCCGCCCGACGCAGCTAGAAAGGTCCGTACTCAGAAGGGGATCGATCTCCAAAAGCTCGCGGAGTGGGTCATGGACGCCCTGAGAGGGTCACCAGACGATGACTATTTGGAGGGAATCATGAAGGGGTTCACTATCTGTCTGGCGGGTGCTCTCTTGTTTCCTTATACCGACAACATAGTGGAGGAAGACCAGCTGAGTGCTATCTGCGGGATCTGGCGTGGAAAGAGGGTGGGACCCGCCGTCCTTGCCTATCTTTACAGCGGCCTTACCGCCTCGAGCATGGGTAAGCCTCCATTTGGTTGTGCACTTGTCTTGAATTGCTGGCTGGATTTGCATTTCAAATTCGACCACCGCGAGGGAATGCCAACCGTTTCGAAGCTCTTCCAACAAAGCCCGCTTCACCACATAGCCGACGTGTTAGGCTTTGGTGGTACTGTAGTGAACCGCGTTCCGTGGCTGAAGAAACGCGAAGACTGGCGGTCTCACTTCCGCACCGTGACACAAGGCTTCTTCACTTGCGCACCGGCATGTTTGCTTTCGCTTGATCTCCTCATGAGGCCTTCTCCCGAAGTTGATCTTCAACTGATCGGCGCGACCGAGTTTGTTCTTTACAACGCGCATCGGTGCTGCCTCCAGATTGGCATCCCACGCCATTCGTTCCCGCCACCGACTGACATTGTTCCTTTGAAGAAAAGGGAGTTGGGCACTGAAGCGGATGCGAAGGAAGCGAAGGCCATTAAAGTTCCCTGGAAGACAAGTGTTGCGGGAAAGGCGTTAGCGCACGTGGTGGAAGAATGCGAGCCGTGGAGGGCTTATGTAACCGAACTGGGGAAGTTAAGGCCTAAAGCGCCTAAGCCCCTGATGTAGTTCACTCTGCTTTTCTGATGGAATAAAATTTGGCATTTGGATGTTTCGGACCCCCGTCCTTAATTATTATCTTTTTTTATGATTTTTCTTTTTCTTTGTGTTTTTTTTTTATTTTGTTTGGATTATATACATATTCTTATATAAATATATTATATATATATATATATTTTTTTTTGTTTAAAAAAATTTTTATTATGGGGGGGGGCGTCCAGGGGCCTGGGCGCCCCTATTATTTTTTATTTTTTTTAATTTTTTTTTTGTTTTGGGGGCGTCCAACTTTCTGGACGCCCCTAATTTTTATTTTATTTTTATTTTATTTTTTTTGTTTTGGGGGCGTCCAGGGTCATGGACGCCCCAACTATTATTTTTTATTTTATTTAATTTTTTTGTTTTAGGGGCGTCCAGGCGCCTGGACGCCCCAAAATTTTTTTTTAAATTTTGAAATAAATAAAAAAGATGGGGGCGTCCAGGCGCCTGGACGCCCCAAAAAAAGAAATTTCTATTTAAGGGCTGCCCCCCCCCCTTTGCTCATTTACTGTTCAATCTGACGACCCAGTCACCCAGACGACCTATTCTTAGTCCCCATGGAGCGAGGAGGATCGAGCCAGGTTCCAGGGAAGCGAAAACGACTGGCTCGTCGTGCGAGGAGGTTGAGGGATGATGCCGAGGAGGCTGCAGCAGAGGAGATTGCTGCGGAGGAGGGGATGGAGGTGCCTCTCCTGGCCGCGGAGGCTGCTGCGGATGCTGGTGACGCGGGAGAGGACGATCACGACCCGGTAAGTACCTCGGAATCCTCACTCTGTGGTTCAATAGGCTAAAACGGGTGTGCGAAAGGCTGTGAGAGAGAGGCGGGTAGTGAGAGAAGGAGGCGTCCAGGGACCTGGACGCCTCCATGTTTTCTTTTTCTTTTTCTTTTTATTTATTTATTAATTTTCGTAAATAATAAAATAAATTTAAAAAATAAGGAGGCGTCCAAGGCCTAGGACGCCTCCATAATAATATATATATTATTTATATATTTTTTTATTTTTGGTTTTTGGATTATTTTTCGGAAAAGGAATAAAGAAAATAGGAAGGAGGCGTCCAGGGGCCTGGACGCCTCCAAAAAATATATATGTATTTTTTTTAAAAAAAAAAAATAAAATAAAATAGTATATACAGTGTTATTGTTGATTACTGTTCATGATGCTGATGTGTTCTTTGTTGGTTTTGTGGTTTGCAGGGCGTGATGAAGGGCCGGATCAGCTGGTCCTTGGTGGTGGCAGCATACCGTGGGCTGCCGGATTTCCAGAGGGCGCGCGTGGACGCCATGGGCTTTGGAGCTTTCCTTAGGATCGAGCCCTTCCGGCTCGACCTTCCTCTTATCCAGGCACTGAGGGAGCGGTGGCACGCACCGAGCCGGGCGTTTCTGATGCCCTGGGGGCACATGGTGCCGACGCTGGAGGACGTTGCTCGGATCACCGGGCTACGAGTTGACGGAGAGGCAGTCAGTGGGGTCACCTACCCCGACTACCGAGAGAGTGCCCTGGACCTGCTGTGGTTAGAGACGAGCGTGACTGATAGAGACAGCAGGGTAGTCGGCCGAGTGGAGATCATGGAGGCGCTCGGATTCGTTGACCCGCGTCAGCGGGTTAGCGAGACTGGGGCGGAGTTCTTGGCTCGACTGGAGGGGGATGCTCGTGCGGCTTTCACCCAGGATCCGAGCGAGAGGGAGCTGGTGGATCTAGACCTTCGGAGGTTTCTTTTCTTCTTCCTGGGCCGCCTTCTGCTGGGGACGAAGGGGGATGGCATCCACTGCCGTTTCCTCGGGATCTTGGCGGATCTGGACAGAGTGGGACACTATGCGTGGGGAGCGGCTCTGCTTGCCCATCTGATTGCCGATCTCTCCCAGACTTCGGAGAAGGAGACGACAGTCAGCGGCTTCGCACCTTTCCTCCAGGTAAACATTTTATTTATGCATTCCCACAGTTAAATATGCAATTATTGTACTAATGATGTATGATGGATGCAGGTGTGGAGCTATTACTATTTCCCGATGGGGAGGGCTAGGCATGGGAACAGGAGGGCCGTGCCTCTGGCGCGGCAGTGGAGGCCGGTCGTGGTTGCAGCACCCCACGGCTACCAGCTGGCATCACTTCGTCGGGAGCTGAGCGAGTATCCCGAGGCCATGGTATGATGCATATGATTTTTTTGTGTTTATGCATGTGACTGAATGGTAACTAACATGATGTATGTATGGTGATGCAGGTGGTGTGGAGGCCCTACCTGGGCATGGGCGATGCTGGCCAGCCCTGGGTTGTAGCGGGTCTTCCTCGCTTCAGGCGGGACGTGTGGGTCCATTGCCTGAACGAGATTGAGCCGCTGCGGCTTAGACTGGTCATGAGGACGTTGGGGCTGGCCCAGGAGTGGGTAGACGTAGATGCGCCGGCCCGCATTGGGAGGAAGACCAAGGGGAAGGCGAAGATTGTGGACTGGCGTACGCGCTTCCCAGCACAGTACCAGGACTGGCAGCAGGGCGGGGTCCCAGTGGTGTCCCATGTACAGGACAGCACAGACTACATGAGACGGTACCGAGCTACGTACGGGGACCGCCTCTCCTTGGGTGGTATGGCAGGGGTAAGTGAAATGAAACTGCTCCACCTTTCTATATGTATATGCATGGGATACTAACTTATGTGTAATGCAGGATGCTCGTGATACCATGATCGCCGACCTGCGGGCCCAGTTGGCGGACGCCAGGCGACAGTTGGTGGCCATCCGACAGGAGTTGGAGATCCTGGTGAGTTTATGCAATGCATTTTTTTGTGACCTGGATTTTTGATGCTTAGCCTTTGACTGACGTTTGCCCCGTGTTTCAGCGGGCCCACCAGACAGCGGCAGCCGCGATGGCTGGTGGAGCGGGTTCCAGTTCGCGGGGCCCTCCTCCGGAGGTTTCTGCCCTCCAGGAGCAGCTGGCGTACGCGGTGGCTCGGGCTGAGGAGGCCGAGCGTGACCGCGAGGCTCGAGTGAGTGCTTGCTTGGCCGCGACCCTTTTCTAGCGACTTTCCTTCTATCACTGTTCTCTTACGGTGCATGCGTGTCTTGACAGGTGGCCGAGATCCGAGAGGCCCTGGCGCGTGCTGTTCGTGCTGAGCAGGAGCGCGATGCCCGGGTGGCAGAGCGTGACGCCCGGATTGCGGAGCTAGAGGAGGAGCGGCGACGGGAGGCTGAGGAGCTTCCTCGCGACGTAGTGGATCTGCGGATCGCCCTCGAGCTGTCGAGGAGAGAGGCGATGAGGGAGAGAGAGGAGAGGGAGAGGGATAGGGAGAGCGTGGAGAGAGAGAGGGAGAGGGATAGGGAGAGAGAGAGGGAGGAGCGACAGCGGGATCAGACCGAGAGGAGGGCTCTAGAGGCCCAGCTGCTGGAGCTCCGATTGAGTCTTGGCACGGCGGAGGGGAGGCTTCGGGAGAGTGAGGAGCGGTACCAGAGGGCGAAGGAACGCGGGGCGCGACTTCGTCAGTCTGGTTCTTTTTCCATGGGCAGCTACCTGGTTTCTTCGGCCGAGGAGCGTCGTCGCGCCTTCGAGGCTGGAGTGCCACCGCAGGGCGAGGCGAGCACGGCTTCTCAGGGTTCACAGAGGTCGCGGAGGCCCCCTAGGGATCTCCGTCAGAGGAGGGAGGAAGGAGATGACCAGGAGGGTGACGGTGAGAGTTAGAGAGTTGCTTGTACGTCACCCTTCTCACTGTATGATGTACTTTCGGCTATTATATGAAATGGAAATGGCTTTTGTGTTGTGTGTACTTTTCTCTCTCCCACACTTTCTTTTTTTGCACTGAGTTGTCCCTTGAGGCACGCTCCGCGAGACCTTGCCCTGAACAGCGGGGAACTATGTTTTGCACGGGGGGATTTTGTTTCCTTTCCCCCCTTTTGGGCGCGTCCAGGCGCGAGGACGCGTCTTAATCCTTGATTTTAAATTTAAAGCGACGGGTGGTCCTTTCTTCTCCCGTGCCTTACCCGCAAACGAGCCCGCCTCCCGCCGAAACGCGCTTGCCCCTTTTTCGTCTTCCTCCTCTTTTGATCGATGGAGTTCGGTGGGCCCGACCGTGGTGAAGGTGGAGAGGGACGAGGAAATCCTCGCCCAAGGAGGGACGCGCCCGATCACGGAACGGCGTCCATGGAGGAGGAAGGGCCGCTTCGGGCCCCCGAGGGACCCGAGGGGCCCGATGGCGTGGGAGGAGGTGAACACGGTCCGGTAGGTCCTCCGATCTCTTCCTCTTTTAATTCATTTTGGGTTTTGAAGTGAGCCGCGCGAGGAGGAAAGGGTTCGGCGAGTGTTGCACTCAAATGATGGACGCGTCCTAGACAGGGGACGCGTTCCTTTTGACTGATATGGGACCCCTTTCTTGGTGCAGGACATGGCAAGGACCCTGGGCCTGGCCGATGAGTGGGCGAGTGCGGACGAGCCGAGCCGCGTCAGGAAGGAGAGTCGCGGCAAGGCGAGGCTCGAGGACTGGCCCGTACGTCTCCCTGGACAGCAAGGGGGTGTACTGGTGCAGGACAGTGCCGACTTCCTGCGGCGGCAGAGAGAGAGTTACGCGGGGCTTCCCCAAGCTGGGGACACGCGTGGCATCGGCGGCTCGCGCGCCCAGCTGTCAGAGACTAGGCGGCAACTGGCCGTCGCTCAACATGAGCTGTCGCTCCTGGTAAGTTACGTGCCGCCCTTTTAACTTCAGATTTTGGAGTTTCACTGACGGCCGTTGTTTATTTTGTTCCAGCGTGCCCAGCAGACAGCGACGGTGGGAGCGGCTGGCGGATCTTCTAGCTCTCGGCCCCTTTTCTCGAGATTGCTTCCCTCCGGGAGCAACTTGCCGGTGCGGTGGCCCGTGCGACCCGGGCGGAAGAGGAGCGTGACGCCTGGGTGGCGACTGTAGCGGAGCTGCGGCACCGTGGTGAGGAGAGACCTTCTCCAGACATCCTGGAGTTAAGGGTTCTTCTGCAGATGATGAGGAGAGAGGTAGAGAGAGAGAAAGCCGAGAGAAGGTCCGAGCGACAGCGGGATCTGACCGAGAGGAGGGCCTTGGAGGCCCAAGTGAGGGAGCTCCAGCTGGGCTTTCAGGCCGTCGTACAGAGGCTAGGAGGGATGGAGACGCGCTACGAGAGAGCGCGAGAGTTCGGGGAGCGACTCCGCCAGTCCGGTCGCTTTGCCGCCAGTGGCTTCTTCGCCACGCCAGGGGAGGAGCAGCGAGTCACTGCTGCGGAGCAGGCGCCCAGAGGCGAGGCAGGTGCTACTGCACGGGGATCCCGGAGGCTTCTGAGGGACCCTCACCTCTGGGGAGAGGAGGAGAGTGCCCGGAGAGATGAGTGATGGTGAGGATTGGCGGGCTAGTGGACCCGTCACCTCTTTATGTTTATGATGTTTTTTGACAGCTTATGTAGAATTATGAATGGAGTGATTTGATTTTCTGATGCTTGTTTGTCCTCTTGTGCGTTCCTTCTTCCCTACACTTCTTCTCCTTTGCACTGTTCCCATGTGACGGATCTGTCGAGACTCCGCCTCGAGCAGAGAATCACGTCTTGTTGTGACCATTTTCCACGGGAATCTGCCGTCGAAGTCAATACTGACGGCCCTAGTTCCTTTTCCCGGATGTTGTGCCAAATTTTGCGGGCGTCCTCCAAAACATGATAGGGTATCCCTAGACAACATAGGGGCTATTCGTCCTATTCTTCGTCCAGTCAATCACCCTGTGCGAGCGGTGAAGCGACACATGGGGCCGCTCGGCCGGTGTCTTATTGCGAGGGCTATCATCGACAGGTGATGGAGGCAATCTTGGCCCGCACTCCTTCCATTTCTATAAATTCGTGTCCCTTTTATCTTCCCAGGTATATCGAGGACTAACTCGAGGAGCACAAGTTCTCACGGGAGAGGAGGAGTTCAAAATTCCGAGAGTTGAATGGAGGGCGAATCTTCCCACTCCTCGAAGAGAAGCAGGTCCAGTGGTAGTAGTTCCAGGAGGCTTTCGGACCTCGAAGGGCACTTCAGCGAAAGGACCCAATCACAACTCGTAAGCCAAATTTTCCTGCCCTTTTCTCATTTTTTCTTCCTTTCTTCTGACCAAACCTCACCCCCATTCCTTGTATGTGTAGGTTGTGATGAAATCACAAATCTTATGGGAGTTGGTAGTAGCAGCGTACAGGGGCCTCCCAGATTTTCAGAAGGCGAGGCTAGACGTGATGGGATTTGGTACCTTCCTTCGGATCGAGCCGATCCAACTTGACCTAGTCCTGATCCAAGCCTTGTGTGAGAGATGGGACCCAGTGAGCCGGGCATTCCTGATGCCCTGGGGGCACATGGTGCCCAGCTTGGAGGATGTGGTCCGGATCACAAGCCTGAAGGTAGAAGGCGAGGCAGTGACCGGAGTCACTTACGCGGACTACAGAGAAGGTGCCCAGAAGTTACTGGGTTTGGACCTAGATGGTCGGAAGAACAGGTCGGTAGCTAGGGCGTCCCTCATGGATGCATTAGGGCTCACCGACACTCGTCGGCGGGACGACGAATCCTCAGAAGAGTTCATGGAAAGGATAGAAATAGGATGCCGTGCCGTGTACTGCACAGATTTCGGCAACTGGGAAAGATGTGACATAGATTTGAGGAGATTTCTCCTCTTCCTTTTGGGGAGATTGGTACTGAGCTCGAAAGGGGATGGTATCCAATGTTGCTTCCTGGAGCTGCTGTCAGACCTTGGAAGAGTAGGGTATTATGCCTGGGGAGCCGCCATGCTGGCACACTTGTTTGCAGGCCTATTCCAAGAAACGGATCGTGAGATGACTGTGAGTGGTTTCACACCATTCATCCAGGTATTTTTTTGGTTTTGCTTGTTTTGTATTTTTTTGTGTTTTTGCAAAGTACTGATGACCTGCGCCGAGCAGCTGTGGAGTTATTATTACCTCCCCATGGGGAGAGCTCGGCATTGGCGACCCGTGATGGTGCCGCTAGCCAGGCGGTGGGAACCCGTCATGAGTGCGGCACCCCTAACCTACCAACTGATGGTGTTAAGGCGGGAGCTACAGGAGTTCCCTACGGGGATGGTAAACTGGAGACCCTACTCAGACATGGTCGATGCCAACCAGCCGTGGGTTCTAGCAAGTCGTGCCCGGTTCGGACGGGAACTATGGATGCACTGCCTGAATGAAATCGAGCCGCTTCGGCTACGATTAGTTATGAGGACTTTAGGACTGGCTCAAGAATGGGTGGATTCAGCTGCGCCACCTCGTGTCGGGAGAAAGACGCGGGGACCGGCGACTTGCATTGACTGGCGCGTGCGATTCCCCGAACAGTATGAGGACTGGCAACGGGGTGGCACGATTGTAGAATCACAGGCGCGGGACAGCGAGGACTACTTGCGTCTATATAGGACAAAGTACGCAGAACGGTTCCAACCCAGGGGACTTGTGGAGGTAGGTTTCCCCTTTTTCTCTTCTATTCTTTCTCCTTTTCTTGGTTTTTTGGTAAAAATGCTGACTTGTAAGGCTGCAGGATGTCCGGGATGCCATGATAGCGAATTTACGAACTCGCTTGGCAGAGATGGAACAACAGTTGGGTGATGCCCGCGGAGCTACGAGCGCCTTGGTAGGTGTACAGTACGTTCCTAGTTAAAACCCCAGATTCCAGATGTTGGCTGCTAATTCACATGGTCGCAGCATGCCCAGATTGGCGCAGCCTCCCCAGCGATGGGAGTAGGTGGTTCCTCTTCCAGCTTGTGGATTCCCACCTCAGAACTTGACTCGCTTCATGAGCAACTTGCTCACGCCACGCAGCGTGCTGCGGAGGCAGAAGGAATGCTTCGTATACAGGTAAAAGTTTCAGCGTTGAGTTCTCTTTGTTTACGCCTTATCGCGTATCTGAGATGGTACACTCGACAGGAAAAGGAGACGGAAGAAGCGCTTGCCCAAGCTGCGCAGAAGGAGGCTAGGATAGCAGAACTGGAGAGGGAACTGCGGCGTCATCCTGATGACGACTCATCCAGGGATGCTATGGAACTGAGGATCACTCTCCAGTTGGAGAGGGAAGACCGTGAGAGAGAACGGACAGAGAGAGAAAGAGACGCAGAGAGAGAAAGAGCCAACAGATTGACTGAAAGGGAGGAACGAAGGGCCATGGAGGCCCAACTATTCGAACTCCGAATCAGCCTTGGTCTTGCTGAACAGTGGCTGAGAGAAGGTGAGGAGCGCTACCGAAGAGCACGAGAGCGTGGCTTTCGTGTTGGTAGCTTCTCTGCTGCTTCCGCGGATCAACGCCGGGATGTGGGAATAGGAAGAGGAGTACAGAGCGGCAGGAGTACCGCTTTTCGTAGTTGGGTAGCACCTTTGAGAGTGTTTTGCCCGGAGAGTAGTGGGACGAGTAATGCAGAGAGAGAGGGCGGAACTTGATGTAATTTTTTTGGTTTTTTGGAATAAAACACAAGGTTTGGTTTGTTTGTTTTTTTACCTTTGCTTCAGTTACCTGAATCCCTGCACATATCACTGAAACAAACAAATCAGAATTTCTGTTCTGACTTGGCCCCTTGCTCAATAGGCAAATGGTCACTGTGACTGTCCTTGATAACTGGTCAAGGGGCCAAGCCTTTATTTAACGAAGGCAAGGGAAAGATGCGGTGATGATAAATGCGACAGGCAAGCACACGAATGCAAGCGGTATTAAAGTGAGATGCTGCACGCAAATGTAATTATGCAAAATTGATTTGTTTTCTTTTTTATATTTGACATTTTTTTTATTTATCATAAAAAGATTTTTTTTTGTTTGCAAATATGTACAATTCTCTTTTCTATTTTTTTTTGCTTTTATCATTTCAATTTTTTTTTGCTAACGCCCGGCAAGCACCCAAATGGCACCTAACCTACGTGAGACAGGGGTTTCTTACTAACCTCCCAGGTATCTTAAGTGCACATCTAGGTTGATTTGGGCCTCTAGACCCCTCGAATGACGATCCCGCCGGCTAAGACTTACCCTGATGACAATACCGTCATGCCATGCTTAGGCTCCCAGTTGCTTCCGACCACAGGGATTCACCCAAAAGGTGTTTGAGGTAGATGATTTGCCCGACCCGGGTCTGTTTCCTCACAACTCTAGATGGTATAAGATGGAACACCCTGGAACCCTAACGACCAACCGCGCGACGCTGACCCGGAATCAGACGCCGTCGCACCCATAGGTGACGCGCTTGCATTGGCCTAAGCCCGAGGTTAAACAAGAAGACATCAAGGTGGTAAACAGGGGTCTTGACCAGCCAGAAACACAGAGACTCCTTCGCAGCGATAGCTTTTGCTTTTCAAAGTAGGCAACCAAAATGTGTATATTAAAATAAGGTCGCAGACCCTGGGCAGTTTTCACCTTTCAGAAACTCCATCGAACCTTCATCTTTAGAGGGAGAAGGAAGAGCGTAGGGGATAAACCTCCTGAGAGGACCGGCAAAGCCGTTAACCCGGCGAGCGAATAAGGGCCCATTAACTCTTTCCTTTCGGACAACTTCGGACCAAATCTCGAGCATTTACATTCCACGGCCCCCCTTTGTGGATTCAGACTTTTGCTTTGAGGGGTTCCGTTTATCGTACCAGGCACGGTCACGACCAGGCTTTTCTCTTGATTTTGATTTTGTATTTCTTTCTGTGAGGGAGATATAGTCGTTTGACGTTGGTGGGCTCCCTCTTCGTATGCCTGCGGGGACACTGCCCTCTTCTCGTGCTCTGATCGATGCTCGAGGAAATGGGTCCTACTCTTGCCTTTGGGGTTTGAGTTTCGGTTTCTCATGCTCAGCGTTTTAAGGGCGCCGACTGTCTCATTTGGTCGAAGAGAAAAGAATAAAGATTACAGCTTCCGGAGATCTTCTAGGTGTGGCCCTACCGTAGGTGATGCTACCAACTTTTTTGAATAAAATACATAAGTGAACACATGTTAGCTTCCTTCGAGCGAGCATAGGCCGACGTGGCCGGACAGGGGTCTCCACGGTTCTGGCAAACCAAGACCCGGTGCCTACCAAGCCTTAATGGGCCCTATCCTAACATGAAGGTTAGATGCAGGGACTTAACTACATGGTGCCTGCCAGGCATCGGCATTTTGAATTTTCCATATTTTTAGTGGTTTTCAATATTTCCTTGTTTTTGATGTTTTTTATCTTTTCATCATTTTTTTTGTTTTGTGCTAAGGGTAGTATTTCTTAAGATAAAGCCCATTCCAAGGGTGGGATAACTCGGTCCCTTCGGCGTTGATTAGCTTGTAGGCGTTGCCAGGGTACACGGCTTGAATTACAAATGGTCCTTCCCAATTGGGTTGGAGCTTAGAACGCGGCCCTCCAGGTTTGACAAAAATTCTTTTTACGACCATCTCACCGACTTTGAATTTTCTCTCAACGACTTTCTTTTGGTAAAAGCGAGCGAGTCTATTTTGATACACACGCGCGTGTTCGGCGGCGGCCAGCCGCTTCTCATCCAAAGTTCCAACTGGGCGAGGAGTGAATTACGACGATCGTCGAGGGGAAATTCCTCATCCAATTGTACCCTGAGAGAAGGGATCAGAGTCTCGTACGGGACTACCGCTTCCATACCATAAGTGAGGGCAAATGGAGTCTGCCCGGTGGGGGTACGGATTGAGGTGCGATAGGCCCATAGGGCTTCGATAAGCTTTTCTGGCCAGTCTGAAAACTTACTAGACTCGCAGGTTTTTTTGATGATTTTGAGCAATGTTTTATTGGTGGCCTCCGCTTGACCGTTACCTTGTGGGTAATAAGGCGATGAATGATGCAATGCAATTGCGTACCTTTTGCAGAGGTCCTGTAGGTCCTGAGAAATGAATTGTGGCCCATTGTCGGTGACGATCGTGCTTGGGACGCCGAATCTGGCGAGAATGTTCTTCATGATGAACTTGCAGACTGTTGACGCCTTGATTTCCGCGTAAGCTTCGGCTTCGGCCCATTTGGTGAAGTATTCCGTCGCAGTAAGGATGAAGATTTCTGCTTGGTGAGGGAATTGGGATCACCTAGGGGACCAATGATGTCGAATGCCCACATGGAGAAAGGCCATGGGGAGGATATTGGATGAAGTGAGGAAGATGGTGAATGGATTTTATCGGCGTGAAGTTGACACTTGACACACCTACGGACATAGACAGCACAATCCTCTTCCATAGTGGGCCAATAAAAGCCTTGACGAATGATCTTCTTGGCGAGCATCTGACTATTCACGTGGCCACCGCACACACCCGAGTGCGTCTCTTCTACACATTTCCAAACCTCATCGTCACCAAGACATCTTAACAGAATACCAGTAAGGCTCCTCCTATAGAGTAGACCTCCAATCAATGTGTATTTCTGAGCCACCCTTCTTATGGCTTTCTTGTCCTCTGTGGTGGCCCCTTCAGGATAAGACTGATCTTGGCAATATTTGACAATTTCATAGAACCATGGTTTCTCTTCATCAGCCAGTTCTTCTTCGGCCTCTGCCAACATGAGCTCCCTCTTCTCAAGGATATCTTCCTGCAGGATCTTCCTTGCTATCCTGTCTTTGATGTTTACGTAGGAAGCATCATCGACTGCAGGGGCGTGAAGTTTGTAGATGGAAATGGACTTAAACCATCTTCCTAGAGGGAACCTTATGGATGATGCCAATGAGGCGAGGGCATCGGCGAGAATATTCTGATGACGAGGGATATGAACAAAGATCAGTTTTGTGAACAGTTTGGCAAAGGCAGCAGTGAGTTCTTGGTATGGCTTGAGTTTGGGATCGCGAGTGCGATACTTAGTGAGTACCTGGCGAAGGATGAGTTGACTATCACCTACGACTCGCAACTCAGTGATACGAAAAGAATGAGCGAGTCCTAGGCCAGCTAGAAGAGCTTCATATTCGGCTATATTGTTGGTGACTGGAAATTTGAGCTGGTATGCCAATGGGAATGTGAGGCCTTCCGGCGACAGGAGGGCGATGCCGATTCCTCTCCCTTGAGAATTCAGAGCTCCATCAAAATATAGCGTCCACATTGGCTCATCTGATTGGTTGATGGACATTAGTTCCTCATCTGGAAACTCTGATTGGACGGGATCGAACTTGGGAAGAGGATGGTGAGCGAGATGCTCGGCTATGGCATAACCTTTAATCGCCTTTTGCTGGATGTAGGTGATGTCGAACTGAGAGAGAAAACTTTGCCAGCGTGCTAGCCTATCCGTAAGGACGGCTTTCTCCAGAAGGAATTTGATAGGATTCATTCGAGCAATCAAGTGGACTTCGTGAGCCAAGAAGTAGTGCTTCAATTTCTGCACTACCCAAACGAGGGCAGCACAGGTTTTCTCCATGCCGGTGTACTTCTGCTCACAGGGATTGAGAAGTTTGGACAAGTAATAGGTTGCCCGTTCCTTGCCTTCTTCATCAGCTTGTGCGAGGACGGCTCCCACGGAGTCATCCAAGACTGAGATGTAAAGGATCAGAGGTTTTTCTGGTTTAGGTGGAATGAGAACGGGTGGACTAGCCAGATATTCCTTCAACCCTTCAAAAGCTTTCTGACATTTAGAATTCCAGTGGAATTCTACTCCTGGCTTGGTCAACTCGTAGAGAGGTCTACACCTTTGTGAATGTTGAGACACAAACCGACGAATAAACTGCAGCCTGCCGATTAAACCTCGGACTTCCCTCAAATTCTTGGGAGGCGGCATATCCCTGATAGCCTTGGCTTTGTCGGGATCTATCTCGATCCCTCTTTTACTCACAATGAACCCCAGCAATTTACCTGACGACACACCAAACACACACTTTTTCGGGTTCATTTTCAATTGGAATTCTCTTGACCTTTGCAAGACCTTAGCCAAAACTTCTGGATGTTCCATCCTGGTCCTTGATTTCACCAATAAGTCATCCACATACACTTCCAGATATATGTGCATCATGTCATGAAATATGGCCATCATCGCTCTTTGGTAAGTAGCTCCAGCATTCTTTAACCCAAACGGCATGACCACGTAACAATATGTTCCCCAAGGGGTAGTGAATGACGTCTTTTCCTGATCCTCTTCTGCCAAACGAATTTGATTGTATCCTGAAAATCCATCCATGAAAGAGAGGGTTTCAAAACCTGCCGTGTTATCAATTAACACATCAATGTGAGGTAAGGGAAAATCATCCTTTGGACACGCGCGGTTAAGGTCCCGGAAGTCGATGCAAATCCTGACTTTCCCATCTTTCTTCATGACCGGGACAATGTTCGCCACCCATTGAGGATAAAGAACGACTCTAATGAACCTGGCTTTGTGGAGCTTATCGACCTCTTCTTTCATTTTCAAAGCCATCTGAGGGTGGAAACGCCTTAACCTTTGTTTTACCGAGATGGACCCTGGTTTTAGGGTTAAACGGTGTTCGACCAAGGTTGAATCCAAACCCGGCATATCCTCGTAGCTCCATGCAAACGTGTCCTTATATTCCTTGAGGACCTCAATTAATGCCTCTTCTTCAGAGGGTGGTAGGTTGTCACTTATGAGGATGATCCTAGGGTCTTCCTCAGTCCCCAAGTTGACTTCTTTGGTGGATTCTTCTACGGCGGTTGACGGCTCGTCGAATCTCCTCATTCCGCTAGCGTATGCGCCCGCCGCATCCTCATATTCTTCACCCTCATCTTCAGTGGGGCATTCTTCATTCGTGATCTCGTAGACTCCATACCCTTCATCAGATGCACAGTCGCCCTCGCATTCTATTTCGGGTAGCTGGATGGGATTTTCTAACAACTGGGGGATGGCAAGAAGGGCCTGACACCTGGCGGCCAAATCCAGAAGGAATCGACGAGGGATCTGCCTACCCTTGGATTTCTTCCTAGGTACTACCCTTGGCCTATCATTCCTAGATTGACTGACAATATTTACAGACGAAGAGGAAGATGAGGAGGATGGTGTAGAATGTACAGGAGAAGACCCCTCAGAGGAGGGGTAGAAAAGGTCGCTCATCGGACCTTGGACGGGTGGTCCGCAAGGCGGTACGCACCCGTGGGAGATGTAGGAGGTTTCCTCAACGAAGATGTGTTGTTGGAGAGTTTGAAAATTGACGTTTTTTTTTCGTTTTCATTTTTAATGACAAAGCAGTGAAAAGAGATTGGAGGAGAGAGGAAAGTGGTTATGGCTAGAGGATTGTGGGGCTCGTAGAGCAGATCATGGTTGAAGACCTGGCGCGGGTTGAAAAGCCCGCGTAGGTATGTAAGCAAAGAAGGGGACCTGGGAAGATCATCAGACAATTGTCTGGCCCAGGAAGAAGATATCAGCAAAGGCTGAGACGAGTGGATGGAGAGGATGGCGGCTAATGAGCCGTCGACGGCAATGTTGAGGACGGATGAAGATCCGTCGATGACAGAGTCCTTCTGGCGAGGACGAGGATAGTTTGGAACCTTGGCAAGAGTGGTAATATTCTCTGGTATTTCGGAGATCAATGGTGGTCTTTCAAGCTGTGGAGATGAGAACATCCTTTCCAGTGCAACGGAAATGTCCCATATATCGAACCATTTGTCCCACTCGCATTCCGGATCTTTGATCTTGCCTCTTTTGGTGATCCTCGGACATTTTTCAGCAAAATATACAGCATGTGATTCCCCATATGCTTCTCGTGGGTGATCTCCCATCTGAACAACGGGTCCTCTGTTGAAGTGGTTTGATAGAGTCCACGTGAGGGGCTTCCAATCCGCCTTGAATGGTCCTTTGAAGCCTAGGCCAAACCTGCGGTTCGGCCTAATTTCCTTTGGCGGTTTGAGCATTCCCTGTAACTGTGCGCCCAGCCCTTTTCCTTGTTGATAGCCGATGTTCCTCATAATCTCCCAACCTTTGGAGTGAAAAGGGAGACACGATGTTGTGGTTGCCCTGACCGGCTCTTTTGGTGCTAGTGGCATGCGAGATGGATCACGCACGTCCAGCAGTGACAATATGGGCCGATGAGACGGCCAAACAGAGGGCAGAGAGGTGTTGATAGCATCCACTGTGTGAAGGACAGGTGTACTGACCACTTTAATAATTCTCCCGTTGTAAGGAAACTTCAGGCACTGATGGTTGGTGGAAGGCACAGCGTCCATGGCTTCAATGTAAGGACGACCCAGTATAGCCTTGAATGTGGGGTCCATGTCGAGGACATGGAATTCCGTGGGAATTGCCATGGGGCCTAGTTCTGCCTTCAGAATAATCATCCCCTGCGGCGGCCTTTTGCTATTGTCATAGGCCGTGACCGTGATCGAGGAAGGTCTTATTTGTTCCTCGTCAACCCCACACAACTGAAGAGTGCTCATGGAGATCACATTTATGGACGCACCCGTGTCGACAAGACACGGGTTTATGGATACCCCATTAATTTTTATTGAAATGCACAATGCATATTTCCGAGATTCCTTGGGAGCGAGCTCGTAGTTGTGAAACATGATGACTGGTTGTGTGTCTGTTGGGGTTAGGACGGTCGAAATCTTCTCCACGGGGAGGTCTTCATTAACCATGACCTTTTGAAGATATTCCATCAAGGCCGCCTGGTGGGATGTGGATCTTTGAAGTAGCTCTAGGATGGAGATCCGGGCAGGCGTCTTGTCCAAGTGTTTCAGTAGATCATACTGTGTTCCAGGGATAGCTCTTTCTGGTTGTTCTGCATCATCCTTCTCTGGCTGAGATTGCTCGGGATTCTGACTGTTGTGGGGGAAAACCCTGTGGAAAATCCTTCCACTCCGGAGCACCATTGCCTGCGGCTTTTGTACCTCTGTGGGGGTAGCAGTGGGTTTTAACAGGGGTTTGAGGGGTAGTAGTGGAGGAATGGTTGATGAAGCAGGGGTGATGACGGGAGCAGGGATTCTGATGAGGGGTTTGTTAGGTGGAGGCATGGAGGAGGTAGAGGGGATATCGCGCGGATTATGAAGGATAAGGGGTTTGGAAGGTGGAGGTGGAGGTAAGGTTTGAAACGGGTAAAGGTTTTGAGGCGGATGGTGGGTGATGAGTGGTTTTGAAGGCATTAGTGGTGATGTGGTGGAGAAAGACGGGGTTATGTATGGTGGACGGATGATAAGGGGTTTAGAAGGCGTAGGGGTAAATGTGGTAGAGGTGGATGGTAAAGTGGGGGAGTGGGAGAAGGTGAGAGGGTGTGAAGGCGTAGTAGAAAGTGTCGGTTGATAGGAGGTCGGGGTGCGGATGAGAGGGCGTAATGGTAGTGGAAATGGTGAAGGCGATACCGATGCGGGTTGATGAGAGAGAGGTGCTACCCGGGCAAGGTGAGGGGGTTGCATGACGATAGGGTTGGAGGTATAAAGGATGGAGGTACTTTCCTGGTGCCACACCTGCTCTCTCCCGACTTCCGGGAAGGAGGAGATGGGGTTAACCTGATGATTGGGCTGTTGGTGCTCCGGTAGTGGATTCTGGATTATGCCCATGTCGGGCTGTTGTTGTGGGGCCTGCTGAGGCTGTTGTTGTTGTGGTGGTTGCTGCTGCTGCTGCTGTTGTAACTGCTGCTGTGGCCTCTGAGGAGGTCTCCTAGCCTTGAGAGCCGCGACGTACCGTCTCATCTCATCCCAATCTATTTGATGTTCATCATTCATATCATGGATGTAATCTTTGAAATGGAAGCAGTAATCCACTGTGTGTCCCGGCTGCCTGTGGTAGACGCAGTATTTGGAGGTATCAACATTGGGGGGCCAGGCGGGCCTTTCTCTGGGTAGGGCGAGTTGGTTTGATGCCATGAGGGCATTAAAAATATCTGCTAAGGTTTCTGGCAATGGTGGATAGTAGGCTCTCTTAGGACCGAGCGGCCTCCTTTGTTGCTGTTGGGGACCATAGTTCCCCGGGGGTGGAACTTGGTTGTACTGAAGCGGTGGTTGTTGTTGCTGAGGTTGTGGTTGTTGTTGCTGGGGTTGGCGTAATGGAGGCATATTATCCTGGGGTGGATTATTTTGGGGTGGAGGACGGAGAGGGAAAGGACCTGGTTGAAGGGGTAGTCGGGGCATTTGTGGAGGCCTTGGGTTGACTGCATAGTTGGCATTGTTGACCGCACTGACTTGCTCATTTGTCACGACCCCTTCTGTGGCTCCGCCCGGGACACCGGCGCCTGTCTTTCTGACCACTTTGGGCTTCGGCGACTCAAACATGTTCATGATGGGGGAGTCTTTTAGCTGGGTTTGGATGTATCGGGCCCTTTCATAGAGTTCCTCCATTGTAGTAAGTTTATTCATGGCGAGGACGTGTCTGAACTGCGGGGTTGCATTAGACACAATCATTTTCACTTGTTCGGGCTCGGAGAGGGTATCCCTTATTCTTTCCGCCAGAGACCTCCATCTATCAGCATATCGGACAAAATCCTCGTCGGGTTTCATCTTTTCGGCCACTAGGTCGGTAATGGAGAGTGAGGGACCGACCCTATCCCTATATTTCTGCAAGAACCTTCTCTGCACTATTTCAAAATTCTCGGCCTCGCGGGGCTCCAGAGAATAGAACCACTCAAGCGCGGGACCATCCAATGATCTCCGAAAGAGGTATGCCAGGGACCTCTGATCGTTTTGCCAATAGGAGGACTCATACATGAAGTCCTTGAGGTGAATGAAGGGGTTGCCGGTACCATTGTATCTGCGGTACGTGGGCATTTCGGAGGGAGGAAGATGAATGACGGGGAGGATTGGCAAAGCAACCTCCGGGGTGGCTTTCACGTCCACCATTCTTCTCAGATTTTGAAACTGCTCGTCCATGCGATTGAACCTATTGAGGAGCGATTGGGCGAGCTCCTCTGGGGGTGAAGGTGGCACTTGCCATTGGGGGAGAAACTGTCTCCCGGAGACTTGAGGGGGAAACCCGGAATGAGAGGGAACTGTCGGACCACCGACAGTTGGCCCTGGCTGAAACGGTGTGTGAGGAACACCGGGAGTTTGAGATTGTGACGGGAATTGGAATGAGGGAGGTTGTTGGCTCGCTTGTCCTTGAAGCGAGGGAGACTGGATGGCTTGCGCCAATGAAGGAGATGGAATGGCCTGCACGGACTCGTGGAGAGGTGCGATAGCCGGAGTTGACTCCTGGGGCGTGGGGGAAACAGATTTCCCCTTTAGAATGGCCTGGAAGGCCCGGAGCTGTTCAGAGGTAAGCTCCGTGTTGGCGAGGACGCCCAGTAAGGAAGTGATATCCTGTGGCGGGGACGTGTCCCCGGCAATAACCTGCACCTCATGCGAGGGGTCATGAGAAGGACCCGAGTCCATAGCATGGACTCGCGGGTCGGCTGTCAAACCACGGCTAGGGTGGTTCTCCTGAGAAGACTCGTGAGACATGCTCACAGTTCTCCCAGAACGCAAAAACATACACTAGCAAGTAGGTAGCAGAGATTATCAAACAAGTGGATGCCTTTACGCCCTTTTTTTTTGTTTTGATTTTGATGATTTTTTTTGTGTGTTTTTAGCGAGATCCGAAGTTCACACAAGATAGGGACCCTAGTTTATTTTTGTTTCACCGCCGTGTCAGCTAGGGTCTCTCGTCTCACCACGAATGAAATGACTAACTTCGGGGAACTTCAATGGTACAACCAGCCCAGTGAACGAAGAGGAGATTCTTCGATGTCGGGGACTTACGGAGGTCCCAGTGTAGGAGATTCTAGTCCGTTGAGAGGAATTCCCAAACGGAGAGTCCTTCCTTCACCGGGAAAGGGTGATCCTCAAAAAAAATGAAAAAAAGGATAGAAAAGAGGAATGGATGTATGCAATGGAATGCTGACAGATATATGGAGTGGGAAAACAACAGAAATAACAAACATGTAATAAACAAAGAACCAATCAGAACTGACGGTGCTGCCGTGAGCACAACGGGGGCGCGCGTGGGCGCCAAGGTGGAGAGGCACGGGTGGTGCCGAACTTGTAAGGGTAGCCGGGAGGAAGCAGTAGAGGTCCCACCGTGATCGCCAATCTGTGAGCGACGTCACGCGGTTCGGAGTTCGATGGTGCGAGGAAGAGATGCGGAGAGCGCGCGGGCTCCTCTTTTTTTGTTTGTTTGCTTGTTTTGCTGCAACACAGAAATGATAGAGAAGAGAGAAGGGGCCACCACGGGAGATTGCTCCGGTGGGGCGAGCGGGACAAGTATAATATAGCAAGATATGAGGTTCAAACGGCCATAGCGGGAAGTGACTCGCCGCGGCCTCGGGGGGACGGGAATGGTGCAGAAATTAAATAACAAGAATTGAAACGGCCATTGGGGAAGTGACTCGCCGCGGCCTCGAGAATATGAGCAGAATATAGCAGAATATAAAGAGAATATAAGAACAGAGATTTAAACGGCCATTGGGGAAGTGACTCGCCGCGGCCTCGATGATATGAGCAGAATATAACAGATTATAGAGAGAATATAAGAACGGAAATTTAAACGGCCATTGGGGAAGTGACTCGCCGCGGCCTCGATGATATGAGCAAAATATAATATAATATAGAAAGAATATAGGAACGAAAATTTAAACGGCCATTGGGGAAGTGACTCGCCGCGGCCTCGATGATATAAGCAGAATTTAACAAAATATAAAGAGAATATAGGAAACGGAAATTTAAACGGCCATTGGGGAAGTGACTCGCCGCGGCCTCGATGAAAAGATGTGATCGCCAGGGGGCGAAAGACCCCAAAATAAGAAAGTGATCGCGCCTACCTCAAGAGCGGGACATGGCGGGTTGCTTCTTCTCTCCTTCCGGCCGGCCGACGGAGAGGGCTTTCCTCGGGTACCCTTGCAAAACAACGACAAATAAATGACAAGTGGATTAGAAAGATGGAGGTGTAGTATTCAAATCCTCGCGGTAAAAATAACGAAATGATGGCAAGACACACACCTGGTTGGTGTTATCTTTTAAACCCCTCTCGGACTCGAGTAGGAGGAAAATGAGATGATGAATGCAAGAAGTATGAGAGAAGAGGCGCCCTTGTGAAGGGGGATAGAGGATGCAATATGATGAATGTAAAGAACTATGGAGAAAAAGGGGAAGAAAAGGCTTATTGGATGAGCCGAGGTGAAATCCGGCGGAGCTCCGGCAGCGTGGGGACGACGGGGAAGCGCGGTGGATGAAGACGACCTTCCTCTCGCGAGCGTAGGCACCCGAGAAGCCGGCAGAACCTCCACCTACAAAAGACCCCACGGGTTAGAAAAATGACTCCGTAGCCTCTGGGCTCCGGCAGCCTATCGGATCACTGCTTAGCTCCCTCAGAACTGAGGGGGTGGGTCTCTATTTATAGAGCTCCGGAAGGTGGAGGCGTCCAGGACCCTGGACACCTCCATCAGGGCTGAAATAATATTTTATTCTATTTTTATTGATTTTTTTAGAATACTTTTATGGGGGCGTCCAGGGTCCCGGACGCCTCTAACAGGTCCACCGAAAACCGACGACGGCCGCACGCGGTTTGGCACAACGCGTGGTTTTGTGAGCGGCGCCTCGTGATTCAGAAATGGGCGCGTCCAGTCAGCTAGACGTCTCTAAATTTGGCTTTTTTCACACACGACAAACCGTCGTTCGGTGGCCGGCGCCCGTGAGTGAGTTGATGGAGGCGTCCAGGAGCTTGGACGCCTCCAAAAGTTTATTATTTTTTATTGTTTCTTTGTCTTTTTATGCTAGGGCTGGCATTTTATATTTTTTATTTGTTTTTATGGAGGCGTCCAGGGGCCTGGACGCCTCCATTAATATGTATTTTTTTTATTTATTTTATTTGTTTTTGTATGCCAACTGGCATTTTACACTTATTTTTTATTTTTTTTTTTATGGAGGCGTCCAGGGTCCTGGACGCCTCCATAAATATATATATTTTTTATATTTTTATATTTGGTTTTGGGCCCTGAGAAAAGAATAAAACAAATTAAAATAATGGGGGCGTCCAGGGGCCTGGACGCCCCCATTAAGACCCACCCGGGTCCTCAAATCAGGCGTCGGCGGCCGCCCGGCAGACCCCCTTCTTGATTCCGGAACCTCTTGATGCGTCTGACTGGTGTTGATGCCGTCCGAATGCCGTGACGAGACGATTTCGGATGCCGAAAAAGGCAGAAGAAGATCCGAGAAAAGGAAGCACTCGAGTGATTCAGAATGCGTAAGCCGTTGCGGGGCGTTGTATAGTAATATGAGACTTTCTCAGGAGGCGTCAAGAATGGC